>CAJRST010033334.1:12224473-12305976 GCA_907169785.1 Menidia menidia | reverse complement strand
ATCTATCTATCTATCTATCTATCTATCTATCTATCTATCTATCTATCCAGGTTTGTGGCTTCGTGGGTCTCTACTACAATGTGATCATTGGTTGGAGCATCTTCTACTTTTTCCAGTCCTTCCAGTACCCTCTGCCATGGAGCGATTGTCCAATCAGAAAAAATGGGACTCTTGCCAGTGAGTGACAGTTAATATTAACTTAGTTACAGGCTATTTCCAGAGACATCTGCCTTAAAAGATTCAAAACAGCTCTCTAAGGTATATCTAAGGTATATAACACTGAAAAAAGGCTGAATGAAATCTATGAAGCTTACAATCGGTCTAAAGGGGACAGAAAGGTTGCTTTAAATATCCCCCCTGTTAACTATCTTGCCCTGTCATGTCCCATTTGCTTGTCTTAATTAGCAGGCCAATGAGGCTTCCTCAGTTTCACGGTTTCTCGAGCAGGAACACTAGATTTATTTTAGTAAGTGGGAGGGCAAGAACAGTGGTGCAGTCAAACAGGTGACAGTAACTGGACACAGGACAACTGACCTGACGAGCTGACCAGCTGAATTAAAGCTGCTGACTTTTCTTACTGGTGTCGAAGCCAAATTCTTTTTTATAAAGACCACAAAAAACGTTAAAACCCTAACCCAGCGATAAAGAAAAAAAGGTGGTTACTAGTGACAAACCTCAATGTACTTTAACCCAATATGCAGAGTTTTGACAGGGTAAATATTCTGTACACCTTATGGGCAGCAATGCTGTAAAGTATCTGAATAAATTTGTGTTGCCTCCAGCCTTGCATCGCCATCAGTCCTAACAGCTCCCTGTCACCACTTCTCTGACAAAATTCAGACTGAAAACCTCTAGAGTTTATTCAATTAGTGGTGATAATGAAGTAACCCACCGGGCAGCCGAGGCACGCTCTGCATGTATATGACTCAGCAAGTCTCTGACCGAGGAGCCCCACAGAATCAGGGAGCAGCTGAATGTCGAATTTATCCCCAAGTTAGCATTTAGATCTAATTCCACTGTGACTGACAGAGACACACCAGACTGGAATACCAACCACCATATACAGTACATGTGTTTCCTTCAAGGCCGGGTATACATTGAAAAAAATGACTGGTGATTATGCAAAATGGAGGTTACTGCTTTGCATGCTAAGTGGGCTGATGTCCTTGTGTTGGCATCAGAGAGGTGTAAACCAGCTGAGAACTGAGATGCCTGAGCAGACACGCTCTCCCTCTGCTCAACCCTGTTGTGTCTTCACATCTATTTCTGAGTAAAAAAACCTCCCCCTTCTCTCACTCTGGTGCACAGTCATAGAGCCGGAGTGTGACAAAAGCTCGGCCACGACATATTTCTGGTACCGGCAGACTCTGAACACAACCAGCACCATTGCAGAGAGTGGCGGCCTGAATGTCAAAATGACCCTGTCTCTGCTGGTGGCCTGGATCATCGTCTGTCTCGCAGTCATTAAAGGAATCGCCTCCTCTGGGAAGGTAGTGTTGTGGAGAAGATGAGCTAGACAAATAGAAGAAAAGTCTACACCCGTTAAGGATGTATTTTGAGTGTGTGATTGCTTTTTATCACCTCGACAGGTGATGTACTTCAGCTCGCTGTTCCCCTACTTGGTGCTGTTCTGCTTTCTGGTCCGGGGTTTAATGCTGAAGGGATCAGTGGACGGGATAGCTCACATGTTTACTCCAAAGGTGATCCTGACACATCTGCGGCGTCGTCCGATAGTGGTATTGTCTCGGGTGTGTTTCCCTCTTTCAACTAATGCAGTTTGTCCCCGTGCTCATCTCACAGTTGGAGAAGATGTTGGAGCCCCAGGTGTGGAGGGAAGCAGCCACCCAGGTCTTCTTCGCCCTCGGACTGGGGTTTGGAGGAGTCATCGCCTTCTCCAGCTACAATAAGATAGACAACAACTGTCACTTCGACGCTGTGCTCGTCTCTTTCATAAACTTCGTCACCTCCATTTTGGCCACGTTGGTGGTCTTTGCCGTGCTCGGTTTCAAGGCTAATATCATGAATGAAAAGTGTGTTACAGAGTAAGTTCCCCACCTCCAGCTCCCTTTGTTTCGAGGTTTTTGGTTTTTCTTTTGAACTTTCTATTACTCTTCTGGTGTGTCCTTGAATTTTTACTCAGTTTGCTCGGCTTCTCCCTCAGTTGTGTTCCTCACTACAGGGAATCTTAAAGGAAAACTGATTTGTTTTTGTTCTTTGTCATCACTCCAGACCATCAAGTAATATTTCTGTTTCCTCTTACTTCTGCAGGAATGCAGAAAAGATCCTGGGATATGTCAACTCTAACGTCCTGAGCCACGACCTCATTCCTCCACATGTGAACTTTTCTCATCTGACAACATCAGACTACGCCGAAATGTACGGAGTCATCAAGACAGTGAAAGAGGACAGCTTTTCCCGCCTGGGTCTGGATCCTTGTCTCCTGGAGGACGAGCTGAATAAGGTAAGTCTTTGGCAGACATTATAACAGTCGAATCCACAATAAGTGCTTTTTGACCCAGAGTCGACCATCTCTCTGCAGGCCGTCCAGGGCACTGGCTTGGCCTTCATTGCATTCACAGAGGCCATGACCCACTTCCCAGCGTCTCCATTCTGGTCAGTGATGTTCTTTTTCATGCTTATCAACCTGGGTCTTGGTAGCATGATTGGCACCATGACTGGCATCACCACACCTGTCCTGGATGCCTACAAGGTCCAGAAGGAACTTTTCACAGGTACGCACCCCCCGATCCCACACTCTGAGTCTCTGTGACAGGCATTTGCTTTTAGTAGATGAGAGCCTTTACTCAGCACTTAGAAGGGATTAAAGTACATCTGGGAATGGGCTGCATTAGGCTTTGTAATATTGCTCTGAGTGTTCGAAACAGTAACAGGAAATAAAAAAAACTCACTGCTGCTTCAAAAAAATCTTGAATTTTTTTCCTAAATTTCCTCTGAACGAGGTATTAATGTCTCCTCTTGTCTCTGTGTGTGTTTTTTTTCAGTGTGTTGCTGTATTGTGGCTTTCCTTTGTGGCCTGTTGTTTGTTCAGCGTTCAGGAAATTATTTTGTTACCATGTTCGATGATTACTCAGCTGGACTGCCCCTCACGGTTGTGGTCATCCTGGAAAATGTATCCGTTGCCTGGATATATGGCACTAAAAGGTAATTATAAGTGTGGGTGAGTGATTTTTTGCTGAGAGTTGCATATTGACTTTGCTCTGTATAAGGGAAAATCTTCAACACTTTTTAAAAATAAAAACCTTGTTATTGTGCCGTTTTTAGGTTCATGCAGGACCTGGAGGACATGTTGGGTTTCCGCCCATCTATGATCTATTTCTACCTGTGGAAATACGTCTCCCCTCTGTGTCTCATCGTTCTCATCTCAGCTACAGTCATAGAGATGGCCATCAGCCCACCGGGTTATAATGCCTGGGTTCAAGAGCTGGTCAGTGTGTGTGTGTGAGTGTGTGTGTGTGGTGAGTGTGGGTGTTTTACACCAGGCTTTTGACATCATCAAAGCATACACCAAATATTTCGGACAGATTAAGGATTCTTTTTTAACCATGGGTGTTATTTAAAATCACATAAGCACTATTGGATCATGCACACACCTAATAACTTTTGGCAGATCCTTTAAGCCATAAGAATGGGCCTCTGCCGTGTCATTTTGTTTTGATTTCTCTATTTTGATTTCTGCCCATGAGCACTTGTAGTGGAAGATGTCCAGGTAAAATATGTTATTTAAACAGATGGAACAGATTAAAATAATTTACTGTATGGCTGAATGGTGGCTGATTCAGATCAGATCAAAAATGTTTGTCTTGAAATAATTTTCTGAGTTGGAGCTCATCACTTACAGCCTCTCTGTTACTTTAGGCCCAGGAACGCTTCCAGAGTTACCCTCCCTGGGCTCTGGCCATGTGCTTCGCTCTCATCGTGGTGGCCATGCTTCCTCTTCCTATTGTCTTCATCGCCCGTCACTTCAACCTGATGTCCGATGGCTCCAACAAGCTGTCCGTCTCCTACCGTAAAACCATGATGAAAGACATATCCAACCTTGAGGAGCAAGACGAGGCCAGGTTCATCCTCGGCGCCAAGCCCGGTGATCCGGCAGTTCCGGCACGCAGGCCCTACGTGACCCCAGCAGGGAATAAAGCTCTGGATCCCAACTCTTTGTCTCCAAACATCTGCTATGGCACAAGCTACCAAAACGCCGCCATAAGCCCCACCACGCCAACAACACCGCCAACGCCTGTCACACCAGAGTCGGACTCTTGAGTGCTGTCCAACCCCGAGAAACAGCCCGTAACACCCAGTCCTGTACAACACTTTACTTTTTAGCCATAAATCTCCACTGGGGGTCACTGCAGCACAAAGTATTTCCACCACTGCCCTTCCAATGAAACGAAACTCGGCAAAGACACCCAATTATTATGAGCACACTTGTCCCCAAAACATCGACCAAAAACAACCTGAAAGTCCACAATGTTTCCATAAAACCCAAAATCTGGAAAGGTCATTAGGAGATTTGTGTGACCCGGCAGGAGAAAAAAAACACACCTGTACATCTGTATATGTCTCAAGTTGAACAGTTTTGTCGACTTATATCAAAGGTTTGCGATCTGCTCCTCTTTGTCTTAGTATGAGACAGGTCAGCAGAGCCCAGAAGCACATTTCACATCTCTGTTCTGTGCAGGGGCTTTTAGAGAATGAATGTAAGGACTCATGCAGCAACGCAGCACAAAAAATTACCTTAAACGATAATATCGTTTAAGGTAGTAAAATCTCTGAGTTTCTGTCGCTGCCCTCTGTAGCCATATTGAGTGTCAAAGCCATACACAGCGTGACACAGACCAAGTTAACTGTTAGATCTTATGCGGTGTTTCGAGACAGAGCACAGATATGCAGAACTGCTCTGAGATTCTACGACCTACAAATACACACCATCCAGTGGATTTGTATTTTTACAGGACACTGTATAGAAGGCTGCTCTAAAGACACCTATTTCTGTTTGACCCTGACCCAGTGGACCTCCTGTTGTAGTTAATGTGTAACAATCCTTGTTCATTTTGTATAAAGGAATGTACAGTGTAGAAATATAATCTAAGATTAAATAGTTTTTATTAGTAGATCAGAGGCATCGCATTCATGTCGTCAGTGTTCTGTAGAAAACCTCTCATTTCAGTTTCACCACCAAAGAACAAAAAGTTAACAAATAACACTTGAATTCACAGAAAAACAGACCGGATGTGCAGAATTGTACTGCAAAAGCACACACATAGCGCATTCTTTTGAGTCATTGGTCTGAAAGACAGGGAAAGAGGATTTTAAATGACAGGAAGCACAAATTGTTCATGGGGAAGGGAAGAGAATGGCTAGTTTGATGCTGTGAAAGCAAAGCACACAGGAGATTATTGTGTTAAAAACACATTTCTGAAATGAATTATTACATCAGAGCACATATGGAACCGCAGCTAGATGCAATCATCAAATATATTTAGATATATGTTGATATAGGAGCACAAAAAAAAAATGCACAACCTATGTTCAAGGTGCGCTATGTAAAGTCTTCAAAGTATTTATTGATTCACCCTGACCAAATTCTTAATAACTTTACAGAAAATGGAGCAAAAGTATTGCGTCTACCTTCCTGAAAGCCTTAGACTCCTCACGTGCACAAGTAGAGACGTTTTTCTGTCCATCTGTGGAATACTAAACCTTGTGAAGTGTTCCTGAAGACGGGCACAGCCGGGATGGATGTGATACCGCTAACGTGTTGTTTTGTGCGCACTGATTGTGAGTTAATTTGCAAAACTGTTAGCAAGTTCAAACTGAGCACATTGCAGCTTCTGATTGTCAAAAAAATGACATCTATTTCTTTTTTTTATATCACAATGTTCAAAGCAGTGATGTTCATCTATAAATGGACTATATTTATAATCCTGTACATTTGCAGTTGTGTAGTTGTGACCAGTAAGAAAGATTTATCTTTTTCAAGTCATCAGTATTTAAAGTGAATATTTTCATGTGGTGTGATGCTTATCAAACTGCATATTTTAAGACTTAAATGTTATGTTTTTTGTGTATCTTTTTCTCGTTATGGGATATGAAAATGTTTAGATGCTAAGAAGTGTGACCCTGTGAGTAGAGCGGCTACTCCTTGTGGCTGTATTAGGGGCCAGGTGATGCACAGGCATCTGTCTACACCTCTGACTTTACTGGTTTACTTGTTTTCAGCCACACTAGCCTCAAAGTATTGTTGTAATTTCACTGCAGTTCGTGACAGCTGAACAGGATCCTGCTTAGCCTAAATTCTGGTTGAGATGTGTATGACTGTAGTATGAGAGCAGCTCCATTCCTGAGTTCTTAAAATAAGTTTTATATTAAAAATAACACAGAGAACAATGTAAAAAATCTGAGTCAAAGCTATCACTTCTCCTTATTTCCCTCTTTTAAGTCTTTTGTTTAGTTGTTGTTTTCATTTCAAAGTACTCAGAAAAAGAGAGGGATTTAATCTGAATCTATACAGTAAGATTTATTAAGTTCCACAGATCTCGAACCAATTGTTTGTGTAATAGTTTATTTCCTCTGCTGGTTTTGGCCCAGTTTGTTTTGGTGTTTGAATCTGCTGCTCTCATGCGACACCCAACCACATTCATCACCGTTCAGCATTCCGTTTAGGTTATATAGTCAGCAATTGATGCACATAGTAAGATTTTTTTCTTTGTTTTTTTTTCTTTTGTGAGTTTATGATGCGTAGTGAAAGGCTCTGAAACAGTATAGTCCCAGTTATCCGCCTCTCTGTATAAATGTTGGGCAAAAGCCCAATTAATGCAATAACTCGTCTGTTAATATTCATGAATGAGCTCTTTAACAAACTTACTTTAACAAAGTGAGAGTGTTCTGCTGCACTTTAAAGTGTCCATTGATGCCTCAGTCAATCCTCAGACCAAAGTTGGCATTTTCAGCCCCCCTGGTGGTGGATCTAAGATTAGTCATCTCTCAAACACATCCATTTATAGATGCTTGATGTTTTCTTTGTTTTTGTTTTTTTGTGATGAATGTTAAACTTTAAGTGGCTTTGGTGTGGCTTTAAACTTTATGTCCTCTCTGTATTGTTTGAGTTTCTGTGTGCCAGGTAAATGCTGCTGAGACCTAATCTCGTAAAAGTCTCCGTTCTGTCCCAGTCTGTAAATTGTCCTGTGTAGTCAGACCATTTTGAGGATAGTTTTATTTGTATAAATCATATTGGTGTCTTAAAAGTAAACAAGGTTTTTAGCAGTATGGTAACAAAGCAGTAATACAAAGTAATAATGAATGTGAGTAATGCACTTTTCCACATGTAAAAGCAGTAAATTCACGGTTATTGTAAAAGCAATATGTGGTCCAAACTGCAGAGTAACTGTGGCTGAAAGGAAAAAGCACCAGGAGTGTCTGTGCATAGAAAATCATTAAGAGCCATTCTCATAGTGAGAGATACAAACAAAACTAAGACTTTTTAAGTGCTCAAGTGCGTGTATTTATATGTACAAATGGATGTCTAGAATTAGATTGGTGTGTGCAGGGCCTTACTGAGAATACATTTGGATCACTGTCTGTACAGAAGAGCCCTTTAGAAACTTCCATTCACAATTTGATTTTCTCCTCGGTCATATGATTGTATGATGATGATGAAAATACTACTCATAATAAAGGCTGGACAAGCTGCTGAAGCATTTCTGCATTTTTTTTTTGGACCCAAACTGAGTCCCACCAATGACACCAATCTAAACACAGGAGTTTTTGCACATCATACCTTCATCCTATAGGTCTAGAAAACATGTCATTGTTCTGTATGATCCATCATTTAGGAGTAGAAATGTATCTGTGGATGCAAACAGTGCTAACTTTGCTTCACAGTGTTTGCTGCTTTAAATCACAGATCCTGATGGAGCATTTCTCTCCGAGCCAGAAGCCTGGGTACAGCGGCTCGGTGAATTTGGCCTCTAACTCGTAGAGAAACTTCATGCCATGCTTCACCTCATAGAAAGAGACGGTTCCCTCTTTGAATTTAAGATAAACTCCTATCCTGTGCTGGCTGGGCAGTGTTGCGAGCTGGACGCTGTCAGCCATGTGGCTCACAGAGTACGTTCTGGAGCGATCTAGACTCCAGGAGTTTGCGTTGCCTCCAAAGGCTGAGCGTTTGGTGCAGGATTTTCTGTCTATTCCTTTGTAGGTGAGGGCTATCTCCGCCATAGCTCCTTTCACTTCAACCTCGTAGTAGCATCGCTCAGCCAGCAGTCCCTCCCTGCACAGAACCTGCCGCCGGTGGATGAACCTTTCCGGATGACGGATTGCAGGAACTTTACATGTCCCTGGATACAACACCACTTCTTTCTCGCCTTCAGAAATCGACAGGTCCTGGTGAGCTGTGTTGGGGTCCAGAGAAAGTTCACATGCATCTGAGACAAAGAGGAAGAAGGATATAATCTTTGGGAGCACATTTCTGGTGTGTGTGAGGTGAAGTCAGGGTGAGCTGTGGGCCAGAGGATGAACTCACATTGCAGAAACTCCTCTCTGGTTTTAGGCTCCACTTCCCTCTCACTTTGAATCCTGCTCCATCCAGACAGGCCTGGGAGACCAAATCAGTGGTTTATTGGCGGAAACTCCAGTCATTTCACAGGTCACAGAGAAGGCACGGGTGCATATTCTGAAACCACTTCACCTCTGCTAATGTCCCGGTGAGTAGGTTGACCGTAACACGGTGGGAAAAAGAAAGAGTGCTATTACAGGACATTCTGCTTGTAGCTATTCTTGCATTTGACCACAATGGAGAGGTCTGCTGAGTATGAAATTACTTCATGGTGATGAAAGGGGAAGTTGTAATTCAAATTGCTCTTCTTAGCGCATACACTTAAATTGTGGTGTTTGCTAAGGATCACTACACTTTACAGGTAGCTCTTCCATTTTGGATAATGAAGTCTTTCTCCTCAAACATATACAAGTCTACGTAGCAAATGAGTCGGTTAAAAAGCGAATGTGCAGAGGTAAAGGAGCTGTTGTACCTGATGGCTCCCAGTGGAAAGAGTTAAAAGGATTATGGAAGCACATCAGGGTGCTTCCCTGCCTGAAGAAAACAAGCTAATTTCCACAAATGTACTCGACTTGGTATGGGTGTCGGGCAGAGGAGCAGAAGAGTCCGTCACCGATTTTAGAAAAACACAACAATCTGGCAGCTTTTGGTACAAACCAGGAAAATGTGATAAATTGGTTTCATGTCCTCGCTGAATATCTTCATCATCAGCCTCTGTGTCTGATTTCTCCTGTTCCTCGACGGTTACTTTAAAGCAAACGAGAAAACAGCGTTTCTTCCAACTCTTAACAGAATACATGGTTTCCATGACCGTGCAAAGATGTATACCGTCAGTGGAGATGGAGGCAAACTTGTCGTCACAGAACTCTTCCAGTTGCCTCCCGAGCTGCTCAACAGCTTTCTTTGTCACCTCAAAGGGGAGATGTGGTTCCTCTGAACCCTTTGCCAAAGGCCGGAGAAGCTCTTCATCACAGAGCCGTTTCACATGGGGCCATTCCTGTGGGAAGAGGTGAGCTGTCGTGAGAGACGCTATGAACGAATAAAAAAGCTTCCAGTGATAGAAATGCTTTACCTGCAGGAACTGCACGCTGCTTTTGCCTTGTGCCAAACTGTCCAACTGAGCAACTCTCTCCTTTATCTCCTCCAGCTTAAGCTGGAGGGTCTGCTTCGAGGTGGAGACCTGGGCTTTGGCCGCCTCCGCCTGAGCTGCAATCAGCTCCTTCAGGGACAAGTAATGCGTCTGCAGGCGGTTAATGACTTCGACTATGATGCTTTCACAGTGGTCCTCTGTTTTTCTGGCCTCCACCTATTGAAAGGAGTGGTAAGGATCAAGCTTTGCATATGCAAAAGAAAGGAAAAAAAATCTCTTCTCGCCTTAATCCGCTTATTCATCTTCCCCATGTTCTTCCACTTCCTTTCCTGCTCCTTCAGAATCTGCTGTAGTTTTATCTGCGTCAGCCGCAGCTCCTCCTTAAACGAATTTAAGTAAGAAAACCGTCACGTGGGAGATCAGCAAACTTTAATGTGATTTTTGCAGTATAGTAATAGTAATGGCATGAGATCATCTGATTAAGTGATTTTTTAAAAAGCAAAGCAAGTTCCAACAGTGACCTACATAATAGCCTCTGTAGGCATGCCTGAGATCCACAGCTCTGCAGGGGCTACCCCCACGCACGGTTGGGGAGAAATGGGAGGATTCACAGGGGCTGTGAAAGTAAGTGAATGTGTGTGTCTGTGGCATTTTATAAAACTCTGAGCTATCATGTAGTGAAAATCAGCATTAAACCAGTTTATGCATATATTTATGACGAGAGAAGATGATTTGTTTAACCAAAACTAATGCAAAAGTCATCGGATGTTTGGGTTCCTCTGTTTGGACAAAGTTACTTTGTAAGTATCCTACTTGGAAAAGCTTCACTAAACACCAAAGAAAAACTGATGGTTTTTTATTGTTCTTTTACCTTATTTCATTTCAAATGAAAGAAAGTTGTTTTTTAACTTAGCTGAATAAAAACCTCTTTGTGTTGGTCTTGTACATACCTGCTTCCTCCTCCGTTCCTCCTTCACCAGACCTATTGTGTGTCCTCTGTGCTGGTCTGAAACACAAAGAGCACAAGTGACCTGCCCATCTGTGCAGCAGTAAACGTCCAGTGGCAGCTTGTGACGCCAACAGGATGAGCTCCTAGATCTTTCTGTGCTGCTCTGGGGCTTCTTCAGCTCCCCGTGTCCCCCCATTGAATGCTGCTGTCTTCTTTTCATCCCCTCTTCTCTCTTTGTCTTTTACCACCTCAGCAGGAGTTGTGTTCTTGATCAAGTGAGGCCTGGAGGTCCTGGATGCACCGCAGGCAGAATTTGTGCCCACCGGGGATGGTTGCTCTCTGAGAAGCTCACCGCAGATTCAACAGCTGAGCCGGTTCAACCTCACAGGCATACCGGGCTCCTCCGTGTTTAGGCAAAAAAGGCGCGCTTGCTCTCACAATCAGTTTCACTTCTCACTCCCACTCACGAATTGTATTTGACCTGACACTGGATGTGGGCGTGACTTGAGTATTTGAACTGATTTCAAACACACAAAGGGAGGTGCAGTTGAGGCTGGAAATGTTAAGTTTTGCTGTGTACCTTCAGCAGTTGCGGGCACACCATCCCAACTACTGAACTAAACCTGTCACGTTTTTCCAAACAACTCTGAATCACTTCTTCAACTCACGTTATTTCTTTTGGGACGCTTTTTTTTTTTTACAGCTTAAGACAAGTTTACACTTGAAAGGAGACATTTACAGTCTAAATGCCAGTAGGAAGAAACTGTTTAAAAGTCAGGGGGAGATTGAAAAACAAGGCTTAAAACAGAAAGGCATATGTGCCGTCAAGTCCCTTTAAAAAGAAGCAGTTTAAAATTAGGCAGGGATCTATCCACATCCATTGCATTGATCTGTACTTTTCATTCGGGCCTGGCTGAAAAAAAATCCTGCATCACTAGACAGTCACACACGAATGATAGTATAACTTTATTACAGTATTCACGTCCATGTAAAACAAAGACAATGATAAATAAGGTTTCACCATTTTCCTAACCTTTCCAGTAAAAATAAATGAAGTTTAGCATGAAGATAAAGAAAATACAGGTTCTATAAGTGGAAATAAAAACAGTCTTTAATCTGGAGTTCAAAACAAAATGTAGCGAGTGAAGAACTAAAGGAACTGGAGAAGCTAAGGAGCTGGTCTCATCATGAGGAAAAATGCATTCTGGGGGCCTGGTGGTTGGTAAAATGGATAACTGTCTCGATGGTCCCAGAATAAAGGCAAGAGGTCAGTGTTCAAGTGAGATTGAATAAGAATAAAGTCTGTCTGGCAGACAGGAACTCGTCACTTTCAGACAGCTAACAAAAACTAATGTATCTCTTATTGTATTGTTAGTTCATCACTGTGCTCGCTGTGAAAGGTTCAAATCTCGGAATGTTCCATCTATTTCAACCTCTTATGAAGTGTAAATACCGGTACATAAAATCTACTTAAAATAACCTTAAAATTGAAAACTCATGTAGTGCATCCAGCTCATTCCAAACTCACAAGAGGCACACAGACTAAAGAATGTAAATATAAGAGTAAGGGCCGTGGGGAAATTCTTCCTTTGCCTGACATCACTGATGCTGGACTTTTTATAGGCAGCGGTTCATCGCAGAAAGCATTAACCAGTACAACCACAACGAAGCTAGCAGATGGCCGGTCATCAACACCCGCGTTACTTCTGAAAGACAAATGCGTCTGTTCGGCGTTTGATCGTTGACGGTTTCCTATAAACTCCTGATTAAAACGGTTTATTACAGGGGGGGGGGGGGGGGAGGACATCAGTGGCTGGCTTTCACTGGAGCAGCTCCTCCCAGGAGATGGGTTTGGAGAAGACCTCCCGCTCCAGCCAAAGGTCGTAGTTCATTTGGAAGTCCTCGGGCAGGTCCACCCTCTGGCCCAGAACACTCTGCAGGCAGTTGTCCACAGGAAGGAAGTCTGGATTGCTGTGGCTATTGTCGTAGCGCCGACTGTTGAAGCGTTCGATGTTGGCCCGCAGGGCGCATTCCTCAGCCTGGAAGTCCCACGGTCGAGCGTCCAGATCTGCTCCCAAAAACAGACCAGCAGTCTGGATTAGTGCTTTTTGGTCTAAACAGATTAATCACGTCAACAAAAGCATCTGCGAGTGGACAGCAAATTAAACATTATATGCAAACTACTTCAGATGCTTCCTGTTGAGGGCCCAGGATTTCTCCACAGAGCCTGAAATCCTGATGTACACGGTGAACCTCTGATGTCAGTTTATAGTAAAACATGCCCTGTGATCTGCTAACTTTAACCTGCAACACACTCTTAAAGAGTAAAAGAGGTTATGCTAACATCTTACATTTTATTTGGTTTGTTGGGAGCTAAAAATCTAACAGTTTGTGTGTCTTAATAAAATACTAATTTCACATTTTTCTTTTTTTTTTATATAAATGTAACCTGCTCTGATAAGGAGTGACTTAAGGAGTGACTTTTACTCTAAACTGACCAAAATGCGGTTACACTTGTGGGACAGTTTGGCACAGCACTCCTGTTTCTGCTCACCGTTTCCATAAGCCCAGTCATCGTTGAGGCGGTGTCGGACTTTCTGGTAGATGGCAGACATGGTCTTCATGTTGCTCTTCCTCCACTGCCGGCCCAGGTACTTGGTCTGCACTTTGAGCAGCTTCAGGACGTACAGCTGCATCATGGCCTGCTTGACCTTCAGCGCCCTCTTCAGGATGGGCGCCGACTTAAACACCACCAGCATCTGGTGGGAGGAGGCCATGGTTAGAGACGTGGGTAAGTCACCCTGCCCTGGAGAGGCGGATGTGAGGATGTCTCACCATTGTTCTGGAGTGCTTCCACTTGGTCAGTTTGTTCAGGATCCTCAGCAGATTGATACAAGAAAAAAGGTTTCGCCAACAAAACTGGTTGTTGTCTCCCGCTTCCTGTGACATGGAAAGCAGGAATTTTTATATTTCTTTTTTTAAATCTTTTTTTTTTTATCACCACCAGGTCCGTCAAACTGAGAGACTCACCAAACTCTCAGCAGTTAATTCTGGCAGCTCATGCACCACGCAGTATGGGAAGTCGAGCACCGAAATGCTGTGAGAGAAACAATGTTGATAGAAAAAGTTGACTGGTTTTAATACAAAAATATATGTGTTAAAAAAACTGTTTAAAAAGGGCCTGAAAGCACCTGTTCTTAGCCGTGATGTAAGACATGATGTTCTGGTTGAAAAACTTCAGAATGAGTGGGATGCAGTTGGCGAAAACCAGGTGCTGAGCCATGTACTCGAACTATAAAAGACAAACTTTGTTGAGTCCAGGGGGAGGTTTAAACATTCTCAGACGTCTGAAAACACACGAGTAGTGTAAACACCTGGTAGATGTGGTTCAGTTTGAAGTGCTTCAGTAGCAGCAGCAGGATGGCAGAGATGGCTTTCACAATGATTTCTTTGTGCCGATTGACGTCGACTCCCAGTTTCATGCTCTGCAGCACAGTGGTCCTGCAGGGTCGGAAAGAGATCAGCACCACACAGCCAAGCTTCTCTGGGTTCATTCAAGCCTCAGGCTGAGCTGTTCAGGTTTAATTAAAGTCTGTAATCCTGCACTCCAACTTTAAAGGACTGGGCTCTTCTTAAAGAGAAGCACATGTCTATGCAGTGTTCTGATGAAGCTCGTTTTCAGCTGAGATTATAATAACAACCTCTCATAAAAATCCATCTAACAAATTCTAAGATCTATAAAGCGTAGACCAGTTCACACCTCTCCACTTGTAACCGTATAATCACTGGCACATGTTTTTGAGTTCTAGGTATTTTGCTGTTCGATGCACTTACGGCATTTCCTCCGGCAGCACGTCTGCCAAGATGTTGATGGAGTCTGTTTTGGCTTTGGATGTAGGAGCGGCAGCAAGAAGGATCTTCAGCAGCGCGATCTATTATTCAGAGATGCATGACGGGATTAGACTGATGGAGAAAATAAGTGTAATGCAATGAATGAGAATAGAGACTTTTCATGAAGTATCCAACACTAGCACGGGTTAAGTGAGGCTGTTATGAGATGCGTTTGACAGCAGCTAAATATAAACAGCCCTTGGAGCTGCTGAACCACACACATCACTAACCATGTACTGAGGCAAGCTGGGCAGGATTCCCTGATAGAGCAGTTCAGTGGAACTCATCTCCACTTCCTCTTCCCCCTAATGACAAGGGTAAAAGAAAAGAGTTCAACCACATCTCTTCAAACAGTTTGGTTTTGCAGAATGCATCTCAGAGGGTGTGCGTGTTTTCTTTTTTTAACAACTTATAATTGTAAATTATGGACAACTTACACCCGACAGAGGGGTTTTCTGGTATTCCTCCTCCTTTGCAATCTGTATTTCTGCTACAGAGATGTACTTATGCTGATAAATAAGAAGAAAATTAGCTTAAATTCAGAGGGGAATCATAAATAAAGGCTGACATTGAGTGCAGAATGTTCTCATACCTGCTTTAGGGTCTTGATGCTCTCGTGAATCGGTCTGGGTAAACCAACCACTGTGTCCGTATCACTGAAGATACAACATTTTAAAAATGATAAAATGGTTAAATAAAATGTTTCAGCACACACACAAAGTTATCACTTTTAGTTACAGCCAGGAAAAAATAAAACTGACCTTCCGAGTGTGTAACCAATAAATTTGCTTCTACTTGATTCCAGGAAGTTTTCAATATCTTTTTCCCTGTTGGAGTGAAACAAATAATGAGAACAAATCCAGCCATGATTCCTTTAGAAATGGGAACAAACAAAATCACTGGTATGTTTGAATGAAAGCAGATAAGTTGAGATTTTCTTTGAAGTAATTCACTTAATTTTAACTCTGAAGGCATTTGAAATCTAAGGTAACTTTACCTGACTTTAGGAGCCCATGGCAGACCCTTGGGGAGGGACACCCTCTCAGATGGAGGGTGGGGAATGGGAGGAGGCATCACCTCATCTCTTTCTATCGGGAAAGTCTCTGCCTCTAAAGAGTTGTCGTTGTCATCATTTTCTTCCTCGTCTTCGCGAGAGTCGTCAGCCTTGTATGGGTCCTTCTCATTGAATGTGTCCAGGTTGTCCTGTTTTATCAGCGCCTGAGAAACATACAAGAGGACGATTAAGATGTTGTGAATTCATATTTGAAAAATAAGAACTGAATGTGAAAAGCACTACACTTACACTATGATGTCATTGAGACTTACACTTGTAAAGCTCCCCAAACAAATGACTTCAACTAACTCTTAGAAAAATGTTATTTTTGCAGCTGCATGATGAAACTTCATGTAGAAAAAGGAGGGCATTTTAAATCTACACTCAGATGTCAATATGTTCCTGAAACTGACACTAGAAACAGCGTTGAATACCTTGTGTTCCCGGCGGGCTCGCTTTTGCTGCTGCTCTATGAGGTCGGACGCCGACGCGGGGGGAGACGCTGCCCTCATGCTGCGAATGACTCGAATGCTGTCCTCCGGCAGAGGAGGAAGGCCCAAATCCTTACGCCTGCAGACCTTTATGTTCTGAAGCTGTTCAAATCCTCCGAGTGTGAACTGAAACAAACAAGAGGGGAGGGTTTCATCACATAATGTTTCCTTTTGGCACCAGACAGCCAGGACTTTCTTTTATAGACGTATATTTTGCACATTCCCCTCACTCACCAGTATGCTCTTCCACAAAAGCAGTAACACCTTCTTCATGGGGAAGTGAGGGGCATGGCCGCTGCAGAACTTGGTTACCATGCCAAAGAGCATGACAGAAATAGGCTCGTTATTGAACAGAGGAGATCCTGAATTAGAGCAGAGGAGTGCAATTAATTTCTTTATTAGATGTCGTGCATTTTCTTCAGAAGACTGCTGCTGCTGACTACACTTACCAAGTTCTGCTCTGAAGGTTTCCCTGATGATTTTCCATTCAGGTTTGTCAGCAGGGTCGTCCTGCTGGATCGTCTCCACCATCAGGTACATTATGTTAAGCAGCACTCTGAGATCTGTGCTGTCTGCGAGGGAGATGGCCGGTTTTCGGACCGCACTACTACAGGCAGCGCTGTTACTGAAAAACAGAAAGAAGGTGTCATTGGAAAAAGATATTTACTGGAATTCTTGAGAGTTTTAGCAATTCCAAGGAAAATGATTTGATGGCAACAACAGTCTTTCCATTTCAGGGTTATTATTGCAGAGCATACTCAATTTCCATGTTTAGCAGTTCCACCAGAGCAGAGAATGTTCCCACATCAAGCAGCAAAAATATGTTGTATCTCATCCAGTGCTGTACATCTGCCTCAGAGCTGCACTCTGCAAAGGCCCCTGGACAGTAAAGACAAACAACACAGAAGGTCATACAGAGACAAACAAAAGTATCTACTCTGACCCATACCCCTGTGGCAATATTTCATGCTGCTTTGATCAATTAAAGGCGATGTGTACTTACCCTGAGCCATGTACAGAATAGCTCTGGCAACTCTAAGTCTTTTTTCCCGAGCAGTGACTTCCAGACTGTCAAGGAGGCGCATAGCATGAGCTCTGTGCTGAGCTGCATCCAGCTCTGTCCACTTCTTTTCAGACACTGAGGCACAGCAGGAATAGAGATGTTAAATCCTTACACACACACACACTGAAATATCATCCTATTCAATATAGACTTAATGTTAGTTTCATGCAGTATACTATCTACTTACCATGAGCTCTAAATTCCTCCTCAAAGCACTTCCTATTAAGAGCAAACTCTGGTCCTTCAGTGTAGCTGTAAAGCTCTGAAACACAGATAAATAAAAATATGAATAAAAAAAAGACACTATCATGGATAAACCCCTTCAAGAATGATAAATTCTGAAACATCATACACACCCGACAGCTCTGCAGCCCATTTGTCTGTGTCAGAATATTCAAATTCAAGATCTGGAGACTCAGACAGTCCCTGTACACAAACACACAGAATAATGCATCAATTCAACAGCTCTAAGATGGGATATCAATTGACCGATTATTACCAATTCAAAAGCATAATTTGGTTGATTTTAGTTGTAAAAATGAGAAAATCAGCATAGCAGCGACACCTGAAAAATAAATAAACCTTTGAAAATGTCCTAATCATACAAAAGAATTGGACATGGACACAACCCTAAAAATTATAGTGAGAAATGTATTTTATATGAAATCAATAAGTCACATCAACACAGATAAATACTATTTTTTCATTGTGCTTTGAGCAACTGACTATCAATGACTATTTTAAAACTATCTGTGAGTTCAGACAGCAAAAAGAAAGTCTACCCAAACACCATCCATAAGGATCCCCAATAATGCCAAAAAATACCTCAAAGAAGCAGCACTGTCTCAACCTGATTTAGCAGAATTTTACAAATGGTTGGGTATGGATCAGTAAGGAGGAATTTCCTACTGATCCATAAGCATTAACGCCTGCATAACTCATAATTGTCAATGTTTTACCATGCTTTTTCTTTTCGATGTTCGAACCATTCCAGTTGGTGCAACACAGAGATCATTTTCTTATATAATGATACCTTAAAATGTTATGACAGGTTGAGAAAAACAAGAAAGTAACCTGAGACATTCCGTTTCTGTACAGTTAGCCTGAGCCCTCTCACTGAAGTCTGGCCTGTGATTGGCTAACATCAGTTAGCTACACGCTATAAAACTACATTGATAACCCAAATTTAGTCACCGTTAACAGATGACAACATCTTTAACGATAATAGCTACAAATTCAACAAATCAAACAGTTACTTACTTGTTACTTATCTGTTCGTTAGTTATACTAGCTAAGCTAAACTAGAGCGTTAGCTAACATCACAGGAGCAACAGGAGAGGCCTTGTCTAATTTAAGGTTATCTAAAAACAAAAAAGAAATCAAATCCATGTAACTACATACCTCTGAATCTTTTCTTGAATTTCGAGGGAATTCACCCCTGCCTTTGTTGGGTAGCATTGCTCTCTGTTTATTGTTTACAGGTAGCCCACTACCGTTCCCACTGGCATCCATAATTATGGGGCAAAGTGAACTCTCGCGAGATATGATTCTGGTCAGTCTGTCTTTGACGTCAGTCGAGCTGCTTCCGCGACATTTTATGAGTTGATTTTTGGTTTGAGGCGTCTGGGAATTAGACGCTATGTTAATTTGTTTATATCAGCTAACGTCCAGATATCTACATATTTTTTTATTATGTGACAAATAAAGTATTCACTTGCTTACATATTCTACTTTGTTTTGTGTGTTTTTAGCACTCTTGCACCAAACAAAAGTTTCTGCTGGTCAGTTTTCACTAAAACAAAAGTCAGTAGTAATCATACTTCATTGTTAAGACCAGAATTTTCAAATTCTAGTATTGATAAATTACATATTATCCTCTTTTACAAACTTGGAAGGTGGGGATGACATAATCGGTTGCTGGAGTTTTGTCAGGCTGCAGCATTAATGTTTGGAAATATCAGATGCACACATAGTATGGAATGTCAAATATGAAAACCTACTAATTCAAATCAACAAATTATTCTTTGTGTTCCCATTTGGACAGTCTTCATGGCAATTAAAAAATGTTTGGGAGGACAACAAGACATGATGCTACTTCCTGGATCTATCAAGACAAGCTCCAGTAACTCTTCACATGGAAAGCAGGCACGTGGGAATGAAATGATGCATCAGTCTATTTTAAATTATAATTATTTATTAAAGAAAACTGTGCACAGAAAACCTAACACGGTGTAGACTGATTAAATCATTCAAACTACAGACAGCATTGAGTACAGGAAACACTAAAGCTGATATATAATTAACAGAAACTTGGATCCAAATGCAGCAATGTTGTGCAGTCAAATCACAGTGTATGCTGTCAAGCTGTTTGCACACATTCATTTGTCTCATAAAATAAAACACATTTGACCACTTATTTTAGTGAAGGCAGAGTAATTCTGGTTGATCACAAAAAAAGCTAATTAAAAAACAGGAAGGTAAAACATACAACTGTGAGAATTTTTCAAAAGGTGAAAGTAAAAATCTATTTATCTATTTGCTATAGGCTAAAAATATTTGGATTATTTTAAAGGGTTGAACACTGATTAACAACTAACCCCAGCCTCAGAAGTAAATGACTTCAGAATGAAGAAAGAATGAGGGCGTTTTTCTGCATAGCTTTCACTGTATACTGCAGATTGACAAGTAACCATGGTGACAGCACCCATTATGCTGACAAAGATGTCCTCACTTAATGTCCCTGGCTCAAATGCCCCTAAAGCTGTTAGTGCAAAGATGTTAGTATTTCACAGTAGTGCTATGTGGGCTACTGTTCCATAACCAACAGAAGAAAACAGGTCAAATCAGCTTGTTCATTTAAAATGACAGGACAAATTAAATACAGCAAGTACCTGTATATTTAAATCAAGACTTTCTTTAGAGACAGTAACTGTCGAGATTAGGGTCATCTTAAAGACGCCAGCATAAAAAACAGCATTTTGAAATGTGTTTAAGAGTTTTAAATTCAGAAGGACACAGCAACATGCACACTAAAACAAATCACTCAATCAAGCCATTGAATGTACCCTCAATATAAAATGTATGGCATATGAATATATGGGTAAATGTTATGTGTATTTTGCGAGCCTCACAAAACAGTGCTGAAGCCTTTCAAATAATACAGATTACTGGGGAACATTAAAATTGTGTACTAAAATCCTTACATTATCATACCACAAGATGACACAGAAGGTAAAGACAACACATCTGCTAGGATAAAGGTGCAGATAAAGTGAGAAAAACTAACGTTTCAGAATATTTTAGGCTTTGACTTCTCAGTTATCACAGACCATTAATAGAAAAAGCAGATATCCTCTACTTAAAACAAGTCAAGAGTCCGTGAGAAATACATTGAGGAGTCCATTAAACGTTGTTATGTGTACAGTTAAAAAAAACAAAAAAAACAAGGCTGAAATGCAGAATACAGATCCCTATTACCGTAAATTATTTCTAAGGCGTGAACAGTGCATGGTGAACACGTCAGTATCAAAACCTTAAATATTAGCCATACAACTGTAACTAACATTTTCAAAAGAATGTGAGAATAGACATAGATACTGTGATTATATAATGCAGATCTGCTAAAAAGAAAATAAATATTTACATATCCTTTTTTAGATCTGAATGCCCTGAGGAGTAGGAAATATTATTTCCAAAGACAAAACCTCATAGATGGACATTTTTCAAAAACATAAATGACCAAACTTAAAAAAAACATGATTTGCATGTCAGCAATCAAGGTGATGATGCTTTAAAGGTCAGGACATATCTTCTGTCCTTTTTCTCTGGTAGACGGAATGTTTTATGTGAAAAAGTGCTTCATTATTAAAGTAGAACGAAATTCTTCAGCAGCAATGAAAGAGTTTAGGCCAATTAATGGCAGAAATACTCAAAAGCAGCAAAAAGCCGGGATTTACAAGTTTTATGGCTCATCTCGAAGCAACCAACTACCTCCTTTAAGATCTGGTAGCAGAGAAACATCCAATTAGAGTCATGTGTAGCCTTGCTACATACGGATTTTAAGTCTGCAATTTGTTGCTTTTTCACCTCAGATTTGGTCCACATATACCTGAACAAAACTTGTTTTGTTTTCCCAAGAAGGTTATATGTCAGTTCATTTCATGAAATTGGAAATTTCAGCAAAGGGATTCATGAAAAAAACGTTCAATGAGCAGCAGAGTGTTGTGGATGTTACATTTGTTTTTGCGTTACAGGAAGGACTACAGTGGAAATACATTTAGGTTTTAAAAAATAGTATCCGTGTTGGTTTAAAATCATTTCTGATCATCAGTATTTTAGAGAAACTATAACCCCTTATTCTCACAGTCATTTGGCACAATAGTTATACATTATTCAATAGCGATCACACAGGAACCAGCAGGTTTAGATATGCATGCAATAAAACTCTTATCAGACATTTGAGTGCTGTAATTACACTAACTTTTCATACTCAGCCGAGTAACACATGCAACATCTGCAGCAAGTAAAGCAAAACTTGCTGTGGCTGCACAAAATGCATCTATGTAAGGGTGTGCATACCCAGAAAAAATGGGGAAAAAAATGTATACATGAATCCTTCACTTGTCTGGAGTACAGGAAAGAAGAATTTGTCTTCATATTGGAAATTCTGTTGTACATTTCACTTCCTAATACCTGTGAATAACAGAGACTGATTAGACGCACAGGAGGAACAAGTATTTATAAAAATAATCAGTTAAAAGTTTTCTGTTACTTTTTTCAAGCACAAAGTAGGTAGCAGTAAGGGTTTTTTCAAGGACATTTAGATTATTTTAACCCAAGAAGGGTTTTTATCCAATGTAATTTACACAAGAGAAAGACACTGGAAAAACTTGCAAAATTCGTAAATTTGCCAAAACGTGCTTTCCCTATAAGAGGCAAGCACTACCCCTCTTGAGTTACAGTCAACTATAGAAGAAGAACATACATTTAAAATGTGCAGAATTGTACCTGTAGTAGTTTGGTTTAAATGGGCCATTCTTATTTAGACCCAGATACTTTGCCTGCTCATCAGAAAGCTCTGTTAGATGGGCGTCAAAAGTGGCCAGATGCAAGCTGGCCACGTACTCATCTGAAATACAGAGATAGGAGATAAAATGGAAGAGGTTTCACAGTCATTGTAATCAACATGTCAAATCAATTAATTGTAAACATACTGCAAACAATAACAATGTTATTAAGCCTATCACAACTTCATCATCAGGACAAAATAGTGAGCTTTAAATTTTCCCTTAAACCTCAGGGTTTTAAATGGAAATCCTTTTGTCCCCAAAGATGAATAATGTGGCAATAGTTAAATATTTATATCCTCACCCATCTTTTTTGGCAGCAAGTACACATCCTGTTTGTACCGTCCCTCTGGAGCATTGTACAACTCTATGAGAGCGAGGGCCTGAAAACATTCATCAATAACCCTGTTAAACATTTAGATGTAATCAAATGTATTTCATTTAATCAATAGCAAACAATATGTATGAACTTGTGATCGCAGAGCAGAAAAAACAGGGTATGCCAGTGAACACAAGCAGAATTTAGCTGAGTGCTCTGCATAACGTGACATTTCCAGGTCAGATCAAGAGCTTATGTACTAGGATGACAACGTAATTACAGAAAATGGAAAAGAACAGTGAATCCTACATGCTCTGCTAACCCCAGTGAATGATAATAATAACTTTAATGTGGCTTTAGTTGCCATGTGACCTGAGTGGTGGCCGTGATGGACAAGACAAAGGTAGGGACGGTGGAACAGCTGAGGTTCAAAAGACGACCCTGTGGAGGAAATCCAAAAATTATCAGGCATGATGAAATACTGAGAATGTTCAAGAGTCAAAAATAGGTGATGCGTGTTCATGTATAAAGAATACATACAATTTGGCAAGTCCTTAACAGATGATCTTTAACACATAATAATTTTCTATATATTCAGCTCTAAAAAGGCTCACAACTATACACTTTTACACAAATGAGCAAACGCATTAAATTTGTTTGGTCGCTTTAAACACTGAATTGCATCAAATGTACAACAACTGTATTAACAAGAAGACTAAAAGAAAGCCATGGATGTAGCCAATCACCTCAGCCAGGAGGATAACTCTCTTGCCATCGGGCCATATGACATGGTCCACCTGAGAGCGGACTCTCTCCCAGGTCAGCTCAGGGGTCCGAAGACTTGCCTAGACGAATCCAGAACATTAGTCATCATCTCAGACAGTGCAACAATGACCGTTTGAACCCATTTTCACAAAATTATAAAAACTACACCAGCTTCTTCTGTGGGATAAATGTAACCTTTAATTCTACTTCAATGAGAACACATTTACCACATCGATCTCAGTGTTGGAGTGTCCCATGTTGCAAACAATAGAACCATTTTTCATTCGATCCAGCTGGTCCCTGGTGACCACATTTTTATTGCCTAAACAGAGGGAGAGAGGCGCATAGTTTGAGTGTGTTTATCATCCAACAAAGAGAACATCACAAACAAACAGCCCTGATAAGCATTGTAAAGGACCATGAGCTAAAAGGCATGTATAATAGATTAAATTGCTCTCAAATGTAATCCCCTGTCAGTTTGAGTACACCAGTACTGTTTGAAGTCCGGTTACCAGTGCATGTGATGATGACATCAACCTGGCGAATGACCTCGTTCAGTTTGACCACCCTGAAGCCATCCATGCTGTTTAACAGAGACAGAAGAGACAGAGCAGTCCGCTTCAGCAAAGCAATGACACACAGGACATTTCTATTATTCTCTGATATGCAAATATATTGAGCTGAAGGGGAACACTTTAATATAAATATTAGTTTTCTGACAACATTTCCCTAAGATTATGCACAAAAAAACAGTTTCTGGACAGCTTGAGTAATTTCTTGTTGACTATTCCTACAGCTGCCTCCTCTGTTCATAAACTGTAAATCCACACATTCAGCGTGGCAATCATCCAGCTCGTTCTTTTCTCACCAGGCCTGCAGGGCACAGATGGGATCAATCTCAGTAATATAAACGATGGCTCCCAAAGCTTTCAGAGCAGCACAACAACCTTTTCCAACCTGAAACCAAACATACCATAAACAGTTAGCACCCTGGTAATGGAGTGTAACAAGAGTATGTCGTTCTTGTCAAAATATAGAGACACCATAAGTTTTGGTTTTGTCTTGATATGAGTATCTATATCACCTTTATGATTAAAATGACTGTGGTGTGTGAATATCACAGGATGGCACTCACCTCACCATATCCACATACGACCACCTGTTTGCCTCCAAACATGACATCTGTGGTTCTCTTCAAGCTAGAGAGGTTTGAGACACAAAGTTAGCTTACTCTGTATTGCTGTTTGAAATCAGGCAACTCTGTAATGATGTTCAGTAAATTGGCTCTCGGCCTACAGAGAAGATATTAGATTTTTTCAATAAAACAATTGACTTATAGCTTTTGTTGTACTGTGCTTCCATTCAGTGTTTATGAGACTGTTAATCTACTTTAAAAAAAATTCATGATCCTCAAGGAGGCTGTCCCTGACATTTGCTTAAGGACAGGACAGTGCCTTGGTGATAATTAATCTGTAGGATGAGCAACTTATCTGAAGGAGTCAGCTTGGAAAGCGCTGACATGACACAAACATATACAGACACTGTTAAAGAATAGAGCATCCATTATGCTGCCCGGGTGATAATCAACAAGATTGTAGCAGTTTGACCCTCTGGCTGTTTCTCACTGAAAACATGGTTTTGTTTTAAATGTAACAAAGGGTGTGATAACTGTTTTGCAAAGACAGGGTTGAACAAGTACTTCTCAGATTCCACTCCATCATAATTTAGGAGAAAGTATCCATGGTCGTGTAAATTCTTTCACCTTTATCAGACAGTTGTAACTTTATCGTGACCGTTTTTTCCAATACAAGGGAGATTTGTTAGTCCTTAGTCATTGTAATTCACTGCAAATTTCTTCTAATATAAGTGTGACATTGTTTTTCATTAACAGTTCCCACAGACGATAAATGATAAGTTAAGTAAACTCACCCATCCAAGATCGACTCTCTGCAGCAGTATAGGTTGTCGAATTTCTGTTTTGTCACAGAGTCATTGACATTCATGGCGGGCACACACAGTTTCCCAGCTTTGGAGAGCTGATACAGTCTGGGGACACAAACAAGGCAGGAACATGCGTCGTGTGACTACAGAAAGTATCTTAATAGGGCTCAAGTTTACTTAAAACTAACTCACCTGTGAACTCCAGTAACACTCTCCTCCACAATCCCCCGAATCTTCTTAAAGACATTGGGGTATTTCTTGTACACCCAGTGAGTCAGGTCTCCTCCATCATCAAGGATCTAAACGGTGGGGGAAAAAATAAGACACTGTCTCTTGCAGAGCGTTCAACTGTCCATTTTTACACGTCATACACAGTCAATCGGCCCCAAAAAAACAAAACTATAAACACCGGCATTTAAAAACCAACTCACCACTACTTATCACCGATCAGTTAGTTGTTTTTTTTTTAATCTTTTCATGGATATCTTAGGCAACAGTTTGCCTTTGCCTCTCATAAATTACTCTTCATGGGTACAAAACCGTCCCTCTACAAGGGCAGAAAAAAACAGTGTGCACTGACCATGTTGGGTTGCCAGCCCTCAGTGTTGACACAGCGGTCAATACACCACCAGAAGTCATCTTCAGACTCCCCCTTCCAGGCAAATACAGCCACACCTGAAAGGGTACAGATGGGTAATACCGTTGAGGAGTTTCAACAACAATCAACACAGTTATCTTTAAGACCAAGAAACTGACGAAGAGTAAATTAATGCAATGTAATTACAACCTCCTCAGCTGATGGAGTTAGTCAGCTATAATTAATCAATCCAATATAATATTACTATACTTAAGTTAAGCAAACTGGCACGACACTACATATTGTAGAGGCCAAAATCTCACGATTCCAGCTCGGGTGAAATTATACTAATAGTGGAAGTAAAAGCAAGCTGAACACCTGAGAATTAGCAGACGTTTGCACTTTTTAGGTTGTTTGCAGTTAATGAACAGCCAGTAGTAAATGGTTCAAAAGAATAAATTACAACAACGAAGCACGAGTCCTTCAGCTTTTCAGATCTCTAAAGGTCTACTGTGGAGATTTAGAGCATACTTGGACAGTCACATAGCAACTGAAGAGGGTCACCTAGAGTTACCCCTTCACCAAATGGAAATACTGATATGCTCCCATTATCTCTGCAGGGCTGAATGTGCAAGTGCTTAGCATTTCCAAACAGTAACCTTGGGTTCAGTGTCATTAAAAATGTTCAGTTAATCGTGATGTTGATGTAGTCACACATCAAATAAATCTCTGCTGCTTACCCATTTCTGACAGGGCAGCAGCGACTTCATTCTGCGTGGAGTATATGTTACATGCAGTCCATCGGCACTGAGCCCCGAGCGCCACAAGAGTCTCAATCAGCACCTGAAAATACAGAAGATCCACATTGCAGTAGCCTATTTTTTATAATAAAACATAAAGCCACAACATAACAATTAATTTAGATCCTCAGTTACATAACGCATGTACAGACAACTCATACGTGTAATCGTTGAAGACACTCGAGTTGGAAAGCTAAACAGAAGCATCCCATCTTAACCAAAAATGCTACGACACTGCAAGCCATTCCTGGGAGCGTTGAAACTCAATGTCAGAGATAAATCTTACTGCAGTCTGTGCAGTGATGTGAGTGCAGCCCACGATCTTGGCACCTGCCAACGGTTTCTCACTTTGTGCTCGCTTCCTGAGTGAGATCAGAGCTGACATGTCTAAAAGAAGATGAGAATTTTTTTTAGAGATAGATGGAAGGGTTCATAATTTCAAAGAGCTACACTTATATGACCTATACTCTGGACAGCATGGCTGAGTTAAAAGCACTCTTTCAGATAAGATATGTATTTTTGGAATTTAATCAAATAAAAACTCATCTTTATGTAAAATAGCTTAATGTAACAAAATGTCCTGCTGTATTAGTCTAATTAGACAACATTCAAGTATAAATCCTCTAATCCTTACCTTGTTCTGCTATCTCAATCTCACGTCTGCCGAATTCAGCCTGTTTGATATTTTTGACGCAGAAGTCGCTGCTGCCCTTGCTGTTGACCTGCGTTTTGTCCCGTGGTGAGGTCTCATCATCAGAGCTATCCGTATAGGATGCAGCTGGAAGGTAAAACGGTGGTATGATTGCAAGTGAAACTAATCATTCAATCCAAACTCGCCATCTCTTTTCCATCCTCTAAAGGTTCATTTGACAACAGCAAACCTATATCAGCTGAATAGGAAGAGGACCGTGTGTCTGTCTTACCAGAGCTGTAGCTGTCAGTGGATGACTGAGAGATGGAGCGGGACAGCGAGCGTCGACCTGCTTTGGTGGGGAACCTGCTGAACTCCTGCTTTTCCTCCACAAACTGAATTTGCTAAAACAGACAAAACTATCTCTGTTATTTATTCAGAGCAGGTCTAAAGCTAACTAATGCAGAAGTGGTAAAAAAAAGAAAAAGCACATCAAGTACACTTTAATCCTGAAAATGGAGTAAGAATGTTTACATTTTCATACATTCACACTTTTTTTTTAGTTTCTTTTCATCCAAATGAGTTAGATTTTTGTTGTGAATCTAACTTTTTGCCTGTTCGGCTCTTTTCTATAACAGCATAAAAACATAAGATATTGATGAGATTCATCAAGCATGACAGCAGCCTGAGAGTGCTGCAGCAATGTTATTGTCTGTCACGCTTTTAGAATCCGTTCTTTTCACTTCCTTACTGTCTTAGTTTTGTATAATCAGAGCATAATAAATCAGTCAACAAACTCCGGTCCTTATATAAGTGTCCAACTGTGACTGAGGTGTCCCTATCATGTTTTCATCTTAAAGTAATATTCAGCTACTGATACATTCAGGAGCGTGCTTAAATGCTTAAAGGCTATTACTGAAAATCCTCCACATACCAGTCAACCACATAGCAACAAGGAACAATATGAAGCTGTTCTGTAGTGACCAAAGTGACGTTACACCACATATTTCCCCTTGGAATCGGTAGTATAGGTTTCACAATCCTGAAGCCTTAATGGCCAAGGCATTTTATCTTTAGCTACTGTGGTGATTTATTTATTTGTCTGTATCAGTGATGTCCATATAAACATAAGTCCGAAAAAACTATTTTGGCTGTTTGATCACAGGTACATAATTAATCTTAAGAAGAAACATTTTGTTTTGTCCATTTCTGTGAATAGAAACCACGGTTCAAAGATGGAAGCTAATACATCTTCTACTTAATCCCTACTCCAGCTATTGGGCTGAGTTAGAAAAGAGGTCCTCAGATTAAAACATGACAGCCTGACTGACTTTTACGTCTTGGGCTGCTGAGTGTGATGGGGCTTTGCTTTTGACAGACTCCTCATCAACTAAGATATAAGAAGCATGTGTTGTCACAATCCAAACATAACGCCACACTGTTTGCACTAAGTTTAAATGTGTTGTTCATTTATTCTAGCCCAACCTGAATGAGGTGCAGAAACATTTCCCTGCTCGCAAGCCTCAAGAATTCAAGGTCGAACTCTTCCTTGTTCCTTGAAATTATCAGGTAACATCTTCCTTTACATAGAACAAATGGATCTGTTGTTTCACTTTGGTAGATGGAGGAAAGTTAATCATTTCTTTGTGGGGGGAAAAAAGTAAGGGTAAAGAAGTTTGTGTGTTTTTTAAGTGTACAAATAGAGAAGGGGTAATATGCGACACAGGTTACCACATCACCCAAGATACAACAATGATTTGGGATGTTGTGTTACATAAATAAAATTAACTGAATCCTAACATGAAGGTCTCATCTCAAATAATTTAACTTATAGTCAGAAAAGTAACATGATTAATTGATTCATCGTTGCTCATGTAGGTTCTGATAAGTGCAAACTACCATGAAATAGCATTTTTTTCTTCCAACTAGATTGGCGAAAAGAAACTAAAATAAATTATTTAAAACATTTCTTTTTTTAATCAGGGTCCTATGACTGCTGGTTTAAAATGTCCACTACGTGTAGTGGTAGAGTAACTTTAATATCCAGGGGTGATTTTGACTATATACGGAAACTAATATTTGAGGAACCTGATGCAAATGCCTGTGTTTATCTTATAAATTACATTTCCCTGCACTCTCGTGGTAAATGCTTAAATATTTAGTGTAAAAAGACTGTAGCGTTTTGTCTATGTGCTGCTGGAACTACAAGCACCGAAAAGTCGCAACTTACAAAATGAGGAAACGAAAATTAGATAATGCTGCCAAAAACAAAGTAACCTCCAGTTGACAGCGTTTACATTGCTCTATTTAGAGTAGTGTCACACGGTACAACGTCGCCGTAAACATGCAAATGTCCCCCGTGGTACCGTTAAGCAGTTCCCCTACCGTAGCAGAAGAACTCTTACCTTTTTCACTGGTTTGTGAGTGGGCACAGCGCTGAACGCCGCCGACAGCTCTCCCATGTTCATTTCGCTGTTTTTGCTCACTGTCATGGCAGAGAATTTTTCCGCAGCGTTTTCACTCTCTTTCACCTCTTTACTCGCCTGCTTCACTTCCAGCTTTGCATCCCCAGCGGGCTCTGACATGTTAACGGCGGCTCTGTAATCTTACCTGGACAGAAATACAGCAGTCGATGAGGCTGCTGGTAACGTCACAAGCTAGCGTTAACGTACTCTGCTGCTAGCTGGCTACTCTCCACAGCAGAAAACGGAAGAGAAGGTTCGAAATAACGTGCATGCAAAAATAAATACAGTAAATACAGTAAGAAAGCGACTAATAAAGTGTGTTCCCAACTTGTCAGGCGCAGATTTATGTCTCTATGTTGTCTGCTCGGCAGCGTAGGTCGGAGTCGTGTAGTTTGCCTGTTGGCTCAGCTGTCACCTGGCTGAGTAACTTTGTGGGCGGTTACCAACAGACAGCTGGGCCGTGTGATGTTCAAGGTGAGTAGGAAAATACCGAATAACACCATTTTAAACGGGTTATCTGCAATATTTTTCATCTTCTACCAAAATTGGAGAGTAAATTGATATTGTCCTACAATATTGGACAAACTCTTTCTTAAAGTAGTTAAGTAAATCTGTTTTTTCAATGACTTTCTTTTAAATGATTTCGTTGTTATCTTCCCAATTCCACACTATAAACCAACAAGTTGAAAGACACTTTATGGACAATTTCTGCACCATATTTTCTACTATCAGGAAGTAATCCAAGATGCAAATTATTGTTGGATCAAACTGTAATTTAAAAATATGGTTACAGTTTATTATCACAAAGAAGAAAATAATTTTAAAAAGACAAAACTTAAATGTTAAATATTTTGGCAGAATATTATTTTTCACCTTTAATGACATCATCCTATTGGCTACTTTTATGTATTACTTCTGAGAACATCATCAAGATCTCACTCGTAAAACCATTTTTGCTGACATATTCACAACCTGAAGAATAGGCTATTATTGGAACAGGAGCTCTGTGGCTAACTATGGGAACAGATAAAGTCTGCTTTTCTGAGTAGCAGATTAAATTTAAATAGAACTGTAAGAGCGGATTTCTGTAGGTAAGTAACTATGGTCAGTTCAGATCACAAAGACTAGTCAACACTAACAGAATCCCTTATGGAAAAGATTGGCTCAGTCCTAGTATGTGTCTGAATGACAAGAACAAATTAGTGAAGATTTCTCTCCATCATGAACACATTGGATGATCAGAGGGGAACTTAATTCAATATAATGATGAAATCCTCCTTTTAAATTTCACAGAATATTTCCAGGTGATATAAACTGTTAGATTGGTTCTCAAAGGACAGTGTACAAGAAATACTGAAAAAAGCAAGACTGGCAAGGGTATGCTCAAACAAATTCTGAAAACTGATTAGTCAAATATAAGGCTACCTGTAACCAAAAGCAGTTTGAGAGTGACTGATACTGTTAGGTGAAATGACTGAAAAATAATTATGTGGGGTCAGGTGGTGGATTTGACAAAACTTGAAACTTAAATTGAACTTTGCTTTGTTTAAAATCTTTTGCTGGGCATTGTGGACTTGAGTAGAAATCACAACCGATTATATTTCTGACAGCATATCTAATGTGGTTACAGGCCTGTTTTCAGTGTGGAAAAAAGTAATACCTTACAATAAGATCTTGAAAAAGATAAGTTAACCTTCTCAAGACAGAATTAATAATATCTTTATTTATCTGAGATCTGCATAACATTTGTCAAGATTAATTTGAAAAGTGTTATTGATTAATGTAATATTCAAACAATTTTGTTGGGACAACGAGCAGATATTCTCATCCACAAACGGAGCAATAGCGCCATGTCCTCATAGGGTGTGATTCTGTGGACAAACGTGGTATTGCACTTTCAGGTTCCTCTGTTTAATTCTCTCTGATGTTTTACGAAATTTTTTAAAATATTTAAGCAGTCTATTAGTTTGAAACTAAGAACGTAAACTATTCAAAACACCCCTTTTCGATAGGACAAACGGTTATAGGGGAGGGGGGAGGTGGAAATCTCCGCCCACCCGGACGCAGCATCCTAGTGACTACCCACACACTCAGTTTCCGTCACGCCATTTTCCGTCGACGGCTGAGAGGCTCAAGAAAGCGGGAGAGTCGTCGATCATTTGTCCTGTGAATATCAGCAAATACGGTACGTTTTTTGCAAAAGTAATCTATATATGTATGTCTTTAAGATATTAAGACAAGGTGGTGATTTTTTTTTATGTGCTTTAATCGTACTACCACATCCGCATGGCTCATTGTTTGAGCTCCATAGTTTTTAGTCGAGTGCCGCTATCTCAAAGTAGGCCTCAGACGAGGACAGCCATTTTAGCTACTCAAACAGGAATAGCCTTTTAACTATACATACAGCCGTTTTTCGAATGTAGAAGTTACATAATGGTAACTTATCGATTAAAGCTTATATTATAATTGAGAATAAAACCAGTCCTTTGTGGGCTTTTGTAACCACAAGGATAAAGTTATAGCTAGCTAACGTTAGCATTGGCTGCGTGAAACTGGGGAAATTTAGGTCACAGCCGAAGCCTGAAGGCGAGCCTGCACGTGGTTTAATATTTCTGTTGTTCTGTTGTTTTTTTAAACTGTGAGGATGTCCATTAGTACACACAGTGACTAATGCAAATGTTTAAACGGAAATTGAATGAACCGACGAAAATAAATTGGTTCCCAAGGGTTGTGCGGCTGTATTTATTAAAATGCAGCATATCACAGTCTTTAAAGTTGCTTCCCCCTTGTCTTAACATCGTCCCTGTTTTTTTTCTTCCAGACACAGCCATGCACCGTGACTGCCCCCTCGACTGCAAGGTCTATGTCGGAAATCTGGGCAACAATGGAAACAAGACAGAGTTAGAGAGGGCGTTTGGCTACTACGGACCCCTCCGCAGCGTTTGGGTGGCCCGGAACCCCCCAGGCTTTGCCTTTGTCGAATTTGAAGATCCCAGAGATGCTACGGACGCCGTACGTGAACTTGATGGAAGGTGAGTGTTGGCCCAGCGTTCTTTTTGAGGTTTACTTGGACATGTGTGGGGAAACTGGTTTGTCTTGCTAGCTTCAAAGCATAATGAGTGATTGACTTTTAGGACATTGTGTGGCTGCCGGGTGCGGGTGGAGCTGTCAAATGGCGAGAAGCGTAGTCGCACCCGAGGCGCACCCCCGTCGTGGAGCAGGCGTCCTAGAGACCGAGATGACTACAGGCGGCGCAGCCCACCGCCCAGGCGAAGGTGACCCGCATGTTATTATCTAAGGATGGCCATCGGGGATAACAGTTCTCTTGTCCCTCTTCTGTTTATACATTGGCCTCTCTTTCCCATGATATTTTTCCTGATAATTGCCTGTGGTCTTTCAGATTAGGCATTTGTAGAGTTTGTGATTTCTCTAGTGTTCCACTGACTAAGGCCTCCTGTTCCATCTTCATTGACATTAGTCATTGGGTTCAGGGAACCAAACAGGTATTCAAATCAAATATAGACACGCAAATAGGACATTCTGTGGCTGCATAGGGTTGCCTTTCTGTTAAGCATTGTCAGAAGGCATTTATATTGTACTTAGTGATGTATGGCATGCAAGACATTTTGCCTTTAGGCATCAGTGCTCCTTTAAAGTGCACATTTTTTGTGCCCACGCAGACTTGTGAGCTGTTTAACGGAGCTTAAAATAGACATGTGAAACAAGTTGAGACAGTTTCTTCTTTGGAAGAATAGCTTGTTTAAAGATTTGGGGGGATGAAAGAAAAAAAATGTGTCTTTCTTTTTTTTCTTCCTTCTTTTGTTTGAGGATGCTTTTTAATTTTCATCTATATTAATAAGAATGAAACCCGTTGCAGAGCCACCACCATGCCTCTTCTCACCACCCTCTGAGTCAGTCAACTAGTCCTCTTTCAGCATCATGTGACTGCTGATCATCGTGCCCCAATCAGCTTGGCTGGTGCTGTCACATGACCCAGGCATGGCCAGTCGTCAGGTTGCACCAGCCCATTGGTTCCTCAGCATGCCGTTCTCATCTTCCTCCTCCTTCAACCTTAAACCAAACTACAGCGGCCCACCTCACATTCCCGACCAATCAGCGTATTACGTTCCCAAAAGTCTACAACCTACCAGCAGCAGCCTTCAGCTTACCATTAAAAGCAGGAAAAAAGCCACAAGCAGCCCCCATCTGCCTGCCACCATCTGGCCAGTCCTATTCAGCCAATTCTACCTACCCGGCCGACAGTCTGCCTCCCTTTCGTCATTTCTAGCTTGTTGAAATCCAAAAATACTAGTAAGTTTTCCTGCTTCATTCAGTACACTGCTGATAACAGTTTTGAAAGTGAAGGGACAGCTGGTTTGAGAAGGTCATTCTTTAGTTCAAGCATAGGCTTTTCATTTAGTCGTCCACTATTTCTGTAGTCCGTTTCAAAGGTCCCATATCAACTATCTGGAACTTCATGTTTCCAGAGGTTTTGATATGATGGATAATAATCTGGTACGTCTTGGGGCTCTGAGTAGAACTATGTGGTCATACCATTTCCAAACTCTTAAGACCTCACCAGGACTATCAAATCCGTTCTGTTGGCTGTACATGATTTTGTGTCGAGATTTATTCCCTCTGAAAAATAGCATGGCTTTACCGTGGACCAAATTCACACGATGGCCCGTGTAAGCTTTAATTTCACAAGCGAGGGCCAGTCCACAATACAGGTTTGGCTTTTTACGAGTGGGGACAATTGCTGCTCTTTTGCTCACATTACAGAAAACCTCAGGCCCCACCGCTTTATATTCCAGACTCAAACTTGTAGTGTGTACATTTGCACATACTGTAGGGTAGGCAAGTTGGAGTTCCTAAATATCCGCCATCTGTCTGTGCTCGGCATGTTGCCAGCGCTTTCTCTGGAAAAACGGCAAGTTTTTTTTATTTTCAATTTTAAGTTACCGAATTAGACGAAGGGCTGTGCTGAGGTAGCCCAGTGTAAAAGGATGTGGAGCTGTGCAGGGTGACGAGCCCGTCTCTCTCCGCTCTTGACATTTATTTTCCTTGTGCAGATCTCCTCGCAGGCGAAGCTTCAGCCGCAGCCGAAGCAGGTATGTGAGCCCCATCCCTCTGGAAGGCAAAGATTTCAGTCATTCTACTCAATGAGCAAATGCAGTGTAGCCATTTTGAGGGCTACATTTGTGTTGCTTTCAAATGATGCATTCTTATCAAGTAATTGGACGGTGTGGCTTTTTCAGGTCTTTCTCCAGAGACAGGAGGAGGGAGAGGTCCCTCTCCCGGGACAGGAACCATAAACCTTCTAGGTCTTTTTCTCGATCAAGGAGGTACTTTTCTGCAAGATGTTTTTTTCAGAAGCTTTTCCCAGCTTGTGGTAAAAGCTGGTTTGTTCAAAGTTATGCTGCTTTAGTGGTCACTATTAACGTTTCCTCTCCCGTCCCTGTCCTCCACAGCCGCTCCAGGTCCAACGACAGAAAGTAAAGGAGATGCTGTGTTGTGAAAGGAGCAGTTTGTGAACACTTTTATGCGCTCAGCTGTTCATGATGGACTTTCACATGGACATGGCCAAGTGTTTTTTTGTTTTGTTTTTGTTTTGTTTTTTAAACAATCAAGCATTTTAGTGTCCCTCCCTTTCCTTTGTAGGGGTTGGTTTCAAAAGCATTGAGGGGGTGTGTTGAGGAATGGTGCTTGAGTGTCATACTGGGCATTGTTTGTCTCATCAGACCTGTCCGTCGCCTCACCCTGCATTCCAGAGTTGATGTCTTTGACCTTTGGTTTTGTCACTGAATGTACTCTGTAGTTTGACTTTGTAATAGTAGATCCACATTTTCTCTGTGTAGATAACGGCTTTTTTCTTTTTCTTTTTTCCCCAAAGAAAGGGATTTGGAGATGTGATTAAATTCCCCCCTCAGTGTATGTAAAACCAATTTTCCATTTGTAACTTTCGTACATCTGCTCACGGTTTGTTGGCACTCCCATTCAAGGAGCAAATTCTGGATTTGATTCCAAAAAACGTTTAATAACCAGAACTTAGATTTTTGCCTATGAAGTTTTACATTGTTTATCTTTTGTCTTTATTATGTGAACTGGTCTCTATTAAAAAAATACAGGTTGGTTGAAATTTACTCTTGCCTGTTTTTATTTCTGGATCCTGAAATTGGACATACATTTAGTCACCACTAGAGGGCACACCACCCTGGATGTGCAGTCAAACGTGGAAAAATCTGCTTCTTTTTATATAGATTGGTTTGTTCAATTAGAGGTGTTTATACTTATAAATCTCTTGACAGACATTCGATGAATTAAGTGTAGTCTTGTAAGAATCTAATGCAATATATTTTAAGTACACATTACTAGTGAACATGATCTGTTAGTGTGTTAGAGGCAGATCAGATTAGACTAACATTACTATCATGATCAGTTAACTTCAGTGTCTTCACTGACCAACGTTTGGTGTGTTCAGGGGCCGTAGGATTCCCTCCTTTAATTCTCATCTAAGTCTGCAGTTTTCCTGGGAAAGGTATGAGGCTTAAACAACAAGCTCCACGAGGTGCTGAGGAAGTGTACTGTAACAAATCTGCTCGGGCCTGCATAGAATGAGGGGAACGTTACTAAGAGCGATCCACGGTCGGCTCATTTCCTTGAATTAAATCCACAGTTGCTGCTCTTTTCCGCCGTCACGCCCATCACAGCTCCACGCTCCCGTCCGCGTGAAGCATCGTAGTCGAGACGCGACGTTCTCAAATCTGCGCGCGCTTTTCCGAGAGTTACCCGTCATGTGACATCATCCGGGCTGCGGTTTCCACGGTGACGGGGGGGATGATCACGCGGCCCGTGGGAATCCACCCAGCGAGAGGGCCGCCGTGTTTCCACCACCCACTGTTACGTAACCCTCCGCAGAGCGGGCTGCTCTGGGCCCACGGCTGTATCAGTGCGCCTTTTCAGAGGAGGTCACAGGCCGATATTACCTCTACTTCCCCATCTTAGGCCTGTTTCACAGCCCTGTTAAATCCAGGGGGTGTGTATCCCTTTAAAGTTTTTTTTTTTTTTTACTGCATTTTGACGCATCAACCTGCTACATCATTACTAGGGGTTCTGGGTATTAGTTTTTTTGTTTAAGGTTGGTTGTAGTTTGCTTTACAGTGAATGCAACACAAAGCGAGTCATCCAAACTAGTCAAACGTACAAGTTAAATCCAGAAAATGGGGTGATGGGAATAAGGGACCAAAAAAAACGTCAACACTAAATTGTGACTCATTCAATTGGGAGGCAAAAGGTAAAACTTTCAATCCTGACAGCAGCTTTCTGGTTGTGGACGGCCGTGGGATCAGCAGTCAGGTTGCTACCTTAACCTCTTTATACATGAGAGGTGTCCATTGCTAAAACGACTGTTAAAGTGATCCCATTCTGATTCAGATTCTAATCAAACTGCAGACTATCTGTTTTACAACCAAAGTGTGCAGGAATAGCTCTAGAGCAGAAGAGCCCACCCGGTAAACGATTAACTGAATGTCCATGCAAAGTCTCTGCCTCATTTGGCACCAGCTAAGACATTCACGACGGGTAGAACAAAAGCCTGATAAAAAATGAGGCGCCTAAGGAAAAAGAAAACATTTGATGGGGCTTGCAGAGCTCCTGCATACTCTGCAGCTGCCTTTGAGCCCATAGATAAGAAAGTGCCCACTCAGCTGGATAGAACAGCATCCTCTAGCTGTGTACTTCAGCGTATAAGACCCGGCAACTGTGGAGAGGAGGCAAAGCTGATTTCTTTTTGGAAAACAGCTTCAAGTTCTGTATGTTTGTATCCTGTCTGGCATCCTGTCAGAGAAGGTGTTATCAGAGCAATTAGGCCCTCTTAGGCCTAGGGAATGACTCTAGGAAAAATCTAAGGCCTTTCAATGATTTTTTTTCTTTTACCCTGCAGCTTTTTTTCTGTTAATTGTCCAGCTTTTTCATCACCTTCTGCTCCGGTCATTCAGCAGATTGCCATCCTAACTGCTGTTTGACAGGAACAGCTCTGGTTTACGTCATAATATTCCCCTGAATTTCAGTTTGGTTTCTGTTTCAGTCCATCTGTTTCCCGCTCGTGCTATTGTACTTTCACGATTCAACAAAAACGCAGAATAAGAATGTGAAAATGTAATAAATAAATACTTTTAAACAAATAATAGTTCACAGATGAAGGAACATTTAAGAAACTATATAAGACGTCAGCATATTGGGGCAGTGTGAAGAAAATTAAGATGCAATTTCTGCTAACGAGCCATATGACAACTGCCATTTTTTTATTGTTTTTTTGGTGGATCTTCACTCCTAAAATGCTCAGTGATGAACCTCAGCACGTTTTGGTTCAGTCACTGATTGTAAGAAGCAGCAACAGTTTCTGAGATGGATTAAAGGACTCTATTTGAACCTTGTGCTTAAAAAAAAAAAAACTGAGGAGGAAGCAAAAGTAAGAGGTGGTTGTGGAGCATGCTGTCATCCTTAAACTTCTGACATCAGAAACCTGAAAAGTGTTACTGAATTTCATTGTAAGGCAACCATACGTGTCTTCTTCTGTGTGTGTGTGTTGTGTGTGTGTGTGTGTGTGTGTGTATCCAGGATACTGCACCGGTTGCCGCGCTTAGTCATGCAGGCTGGGAGGGGGGAATGGGGAGGCAGTGCTGGAATTTCCTCCACTTCGGAGAGCCCAACTTTCACGTGTACTCGCGTGTTTACCGGGCAGATTCCACGTGCGGGAGGCCGCTGGCCCCGCCCCCCTCACGGGTGACCCGGACCCCGCCCACCGCAGCTCATAAAGCTCCGGACCGCGCACATGGCCCCGAGATTTCTTCAAGATTCGCTCAAGGAGAGAAGTTGTCGCTGAAGTTAGGGGGATACCTGATCCGGGGTTGAATAAAATCAGTTCCAGGCTTAATCTCTGCACAGAAAAGTGAGACAGAAAACAAAAAGGAGGTGAAAAAGCTGAGCCACAGGGGGACTTTTTCAGAAGACGGAGGCTTTTGGATTGGACTGGACTTCTTGTTGCTTAAATTGTAAGTTTTTTATAACTTAAGGTGTACTCTTAAATTCATTTTAAACTTTGACGTGTGAGTTTGGAGCTTGATCTGACACCGTGGAGCTATTTTCCCATTCATTTGATTTTCGATACCCGAATAAGGTTTATGTTTTACACAGATTCCAATGGCATTAGAGTAGTTTTTGTTGTTTTTGACATAGAAATGTGTTGTTAACATGGTCAACAGTATCTCACATCGGTGATGTGGACCAGATCTCAGTTTGACTATCTAAGGTTTGACCCATATAGCGTTCCTGACCCCTCCGGGGCCCCTCAGCGGGGTTATTTTTACACCCGTGTGTATTCCTGTTTTTCTGTGGGCGAGTCCGTCCCCAGCCAGACGGTGACAGCCCAGTCTGACCGGCCGACACGAGCTCCGGGCTCACGTGAAGCTCCGCGGTCCGGTGGGCTGGGTCCCAGACGGCCGGTTCCCGCCACAGCTTGAATGAGTCCACGTGACCCCGCCCCTTTGCCATGTGACGCCCCCATTATGGGAACGTGGGATATTTCAAATGCTTTTGACATCAAATGAGTTTTCCCGAATGTTTCTAATATTGTTTTACGGACATCGTCATGACTAATCTGATGTCAATTTTTCAATTTTCAATTAATTTTTTTTTTTTTTCAATTTCAATTGATTTCAATCAGATCTGTGACCTTTGCACTATAGGGCCCACTGTTGCATAACAGTGGGTGGGCATGTCAGACAAGATGTTCAAGTAGACTATTCACATGTATCCAACTAGTCTCTTCTTGTTGCTGCTTAATGTGTTATTTGTAGTATTAAAAACTTTCAAAGTAATGTACACACTACGGGATAGTCTCATTCAGTACACCAAAGTAAAAACCCATTCAAATCCTATTAATGGATTTTAAGCAAAAATTTTGAAATAAAGTAGTGTAAATCATCTAAAAGTTTTAGGTCTGTTGTTGCCGTTGTGCTTCACCTCTTAATTGTGAGTTTGGCAGAGAATGAATGAACAGCAGCTCTTGTAAACGTGCCACAAATTGTGATCTCACTTCTGATTTGCTTGCACCAGAGGGCAAGTCAGATTGTGCTACTAGACCTGTTGCACCAGATCTATCGCCACATGTGTTCAACTATTCTGTACACACACTGCCGAGGCACCGCGCAGAACGGTGCCTGTAGGGCTTTTGCTCAATACAGTCTAGTCAAACCAAATAGCCTCCAAACAGCAGAGAGAAATGTCTCTCATCTGCATCCTCGCGTTACGATGGCTGGGACTGGACCTGGTTTCATCATTGTTCCCTGTGAAGAAAATATCAGGAGAATAATGATGCACAGTCACAGAAAAGTGTTGAACTTCCATGCTTGCGTGGTTCAATACGAGAGCTGCTCTGTTTTATTGACAAAAGGGGATTTTAAGCCACCGAGCTTGATTTTTCTTTCATGAAGGACCTCACCCTGAGTGCTGGCGGGGCTCTGGGCCTTCTCTGGGATGGTCAGACACTGCCCACTGGTGGTGACTCTGAGGGCTTGCAGTGACCTCCTGCCTGAGACTTGCCCTCACATGTCTCACAGAGATTATGTCCGGGCATGTACCAGTGACTCACACAGGAGGGCTCAGTGGGGCGGTTTGTGCTCTATAAAGGGCTGCAGCAGCTCTGCCTGTTCACTGAGGAGGGTTTGAACTGACGGGAACAATGGTGAGCTGGATTTGAACTTCATTGTTGAGGCAGATGGAGAATACCGGAGATGTGTGTTTTGTTTAGTTTCGGTACTGATTACAGTGAAGATTTTCCTTATTTCTAGAGAAACATTTGCTTTAAGATTCTGCTCAATTTGTGGCCACTTGGTAGAAATGACTACGTGGAAAGTCTGTGTTGTGTCTTTGCAGCTCAACTGGACAAACTGAAGCAGCTTTTCTGACTGTTTGGTCCTCTTTGAGAAAACGACATCTGTTAACGGAGGATTGTTATTTTGGGAGCAGCTTTCCAAACTAACCGGAGTCCCCCTCTCTGTTTCACCCTTAGTGCAGAGTGATGGCTTCTTACAAGCGGATCCTGAGCGGCCTCAGGACCAACAGGCCTGCCCGAAGGAGCCTGTTTGGCCGGGTGGACAGAGAGCAGCTGCAGGCGGAGTACCGGGCGGCCCTGCGGAAAGACCTGGAGGAGGCCTCGCACCGCTGGGGCTTCGACTTCATCTCAGACACGCCTCTGGAGAGCAGCCATTTCCAATGGGAGCGCATCCCAGGCGCCGGGGTGCCTCAGCTCTACAGGTCCTGCACGCATGGAGCCGGACAGCCCGAGGGTAAGACGGCAGGGGACGCCACAGTCGCTCCCAAAGGACGGAGGGTGGGGTCCCCACAGAAGGAGAAGGAGAACATCCCTCGTACACCAAAGAGATGCGCGCTCAACCTGGAGAGCTTGGAGAAAACGCCAGAGAAGGGAGAAAACTGCGGCCTTAAGAGGAAACAGACAAACATCACAGGTGTGTATGCGTGTGTGTGTGTGTATTTATTCTGTGAGTGGACTTGTCACTTCTTCTTTTAGCATTTTCGCTTAATCTGAGTATCCTCTTTTTTTAAATCCCTACAGATTTCTATCAGGCTAAGAGGAGAGTAGTCTTGATGCCGCGGAAATCCGGCCAGTGACGTTCGCTCCAAGCGTGTCGATTTTTTTTTTTTTTTTTCTCCCAGAGAACCACACAAAGACTGCCTCGATCAGGATTCCCATGTTGCACAGAGACTCTCAGCAGGATGTGGTGTTCCGTGCATCACCACAATAAGGCTAATCAGGGTGTGCTGTATGTTCGGGGCCTGGAGCTTTCCCAAGCTGTAAGAAGGGGACATTTAAGCAGAGAAGATTACAAATAATCCCTGGTAGCATTGGATTTCTACTCATTTGGATCAAGGGGGTGATAAAGTGAGGCTGGACATTTTCTACTGGACATTCCACTGCACTTAAAACCCAGCTCTGTGGTAACTCTACCTCTTCCAGAACACAGACAAGATGAATGAAAATAGCCATATCTGGTGTTTTTTTGTTTTAATGATTACAGTCATATAGTGGCTGCTCGCTGTCACATAACTAACAAAGGGCTTATCCTCCTTTGTTCAAATCCATTTCTGTTTTTCTACAGTGTTTTGACTCTGTGTGTATCAAGGGCTAGGAGTATTATGCTTTATTTACCCTGGTGTACTCACAGGAGAGCGCTCTGTGAGTTCTGACATCTTAAATTTGCATTTGCTTTGCTTACAATATGAGCGACAGAAGTGCCAACACATCCTTTTCCATCCTTTTACTCTACTTACTCCACAGCTTCCCTGCCCAGAGGACATACCAACGGCACCAGATCATGAAAGTTATGTGTGTTGCATCACTTCCACTCACCATTTATACGTAGAAAAATTAAAAGATATGTATATACACAGTAGTAGATAGATCTGAAATGTATTATTTGCAGAGTTTAACATAGCATTATTATGTAGTTTATTCATAAGAACATTGCAACGTTGCACATCCATGTGATTCTGGTGTTTACTGGGAACAGCAGAGTGCCATTGAGGCCTACGAGGTTTTTAGCTTTTTATGCTCTGTGTGGGACAATCAGAAGAGTGTTCTCAGAAGCAAGAGTATTTTGTACTCTACTGTTCTCACACACTACATTGTTTTCTACGCGGGAGCACATTGCAATGTATTAGGCAAAATGTACGTTGGTTCAGGACATTTGTGTCCGTTTCTAGGAAATCCTGGCAAATCCTGTCAGACAAGGTCACTGTAATGCTAATCCTTTACATATTGACAGCTTCTAAATGCTTGCTGCAGCTAAAGAAAAGCTAAAAAGCTACACCATGTAATAAATGCACTTCTGTTAATAGATGCTTGGGCACAAATCCTGTTAAAAAAATTATAAATTAATGTATCCTTATTTATTATGAGATGCCATTCCTCGTGTTAATTTAGAATGTGTTTAATTATGAAATATCAATTTCAATAAAATTCCAAAACAATCTGTCTGTGTCGTCATGTGTCTCTCCTCCAGTTTTTTGCTAAAATGTAGGTATAAACAAGGTTTTGGAGGATTTTTAAAACGGTAAAGGGACGCCTGCTTTTCCCCGAGACAGAAAGTCGAACCCATCTTAGTCAAAAGGTTGTAAAAGCTTGTAATTTTTAGTTTACCTTTCCATTAAGTCTTGACCAATCAAAAGACAACATCCCAGTTTTCTTCAGTGTTTGCCAGAAAATGTTTTAGTTTTGGAACGGATCAACTAAAAAAGATACAAATTTCACATAAACAAAAATGAATAAATTATATCAAGTATCAATATCAATAAAGAAGATGTATTGGTAAGTAAAATGATTTTCAGATGTTGGTGTACTTACGGTGATACATGATAGTCAAAAACTCCTGCAGTTCTACCTTCGGCCATAAAAACTCATTCAAGCCCGTGTGCTTTGAACTGGAAAAGTTCTGGTTATTTTTCACTGACTGACTTTTTTTTCCCAAATAATTTATAGTACGGCTTCAACTCCATTATCTTTTAATCATTTATATCTCTACTTAAGCGGATCGTTTCAGGACATGGAGTGACCCCCTCAGCTCTCAGACTTCAGCTCCTTTCCAGGTCTGCTCTGTCTCTACAATGTCCCATTGTAACGTCACTTCACCTCATTTCATCTCAGTGATGAGCTGGCTTTCAGACATAAGGGGAAGATGGCGGAGTGGGTTTATCCAAGGCTACCGCAGAAGACAAGGTCTTTTTATAACATTTATGTGTTCAGGGTGGGGTTGGCGTTTCCTTGCCTGGAAAACTACCGCTTTGCATCATGGAGCCATCATGTTAGTCATGAGAATAAAAATATAAAAATCCTGTGCAGAGAATCAACAAAATCGGCTCAATGAAATGTAACTCTCGGAATTGTAACATGCTGTAAGAAACCATCTTCTAATGGGAAAATGCAAATATTTCTGAAATTAACCGCTTTCAAACTGATTGATGAGGTGCAAACATTTCTGTCCTTGTGCGCCCCCGTTTGGTCTTTTATGGCTGTCGCTTCAACTGTTTCAGAGTTTGCCCTGAAAACTATGAAAGCCTCTCTTTTTTTATTTTTTTTTATCTCCATTTGATAGATATATCAGCAGAAAAACACTCTCTGGCACACAACTTAGCGAAAAACACACCTAAAGTTGGGTGAATTAAATTTCCAGAAGTGTGGAGCTGTTGGCGGGGGCCCCTTTGCTGTTGTGACACTGCCTCCTTTCATCTTTTGTGCAGAAGGCAGGCCGGGGGGGGGGGGGGGGGGCTGCTCGGAGTTGCTGTGTGCTTTGGCAGCCGATCACTGCGGCCCCACAGCAGCGCATGCCGGCCGCCTGTGTTTGCATTGAGGGTTTAGGGGAAGAAGAGCCTGGAGCCCTTCCCTCTCTCCCCCCCTCCCTCTCCCTCTCCGGCCTCAGTCGCACAGGAGCACCTGCACGCCTGCGCTGAGCTCTCCCATCCCCCCCTCCCATTCCCCTCCATCATCTGTCCCTCAGCTCCCACATCCATTACAGGGCAGCGCTGCTAGCATTTGCATGTCGACCGAGGGAGAGATACGGAGGGAGAGCAGGGGAGAGATTGTGGGAGAGTGAAGCGGGAGGAGGCGGAGGGGAACGTATGACACAAAGAAGAGAGAGCGAAAGGGAGGAAAAGAGATCAGAGAGCGTTAAAGGAGAGGGAAGGCTGGAAATGTCGATGGCATTAGCAATGGAGCACTAGAGAGGCGATAGTCCGCTAGACAGCGGCCGGGGGTGCAGACATTTTAGGAGGGGGGGGGGGGGGGCTCCTCCTTGGTGAGCATAGGGTGTAGGAGGAGGAGGAGGAGGGAGCTGGAGAAGGAGGAGGTGGAGGTGGAGGAGGATGGGCCTCGAACACAGACTTGCAATGGCACTGCAAAAATTGGATTAAAGCAGTATGGTAACGTTTCTGATTTCATTTATTGCTGTGCTGCCTGTGTGTCATCTCCATGCGCTCCATCGGCCATCTCTCATGTCACAGCGTGTGTCCAGTCGAGTGAATAGGGCTCAGGCATCGCTCTGTCTCCTCATCCTCATGCCCACCACATCTGACATCCCCATGCTCATCCCAGCCCTGCGTCTCCTCTGGCCACAGAGACCCTCCATTCCCCGTCAACATGTGCTTTAGTAGGACATCTTTGGCTGTCAGCACAGCCTCTGCCGCCTGCTTCGCTCTGTTGTTTTTCGTTATCTGTTTACCACCCATCTACGCTGGACCCCCGAGCCCCAAATGGTAGACCGAGCCCATTGCTTTGCCACGGCAGAAGCATCTCACCTTCTATGGCCAGATATATAAAAAAGGAGATTAATCACGGGGGAGTGCAGTTATGTTTCTTGCACCCCGTTTTACTGCATGACTTTTGCTGCTTTCTGGAGGTGGGGTGGGGGGGGGGGGGGGGGTCCCTGCATGTTTAATGTAGCTGTGGTGGACGTGGACATGAGCACACGGAGCATGTGCTCATGTCCTACAGTCACGCAAACAGTACGCATATAAATCCTCCCGAGAGAAATGAGAGCAGCGCCGTGAGATGTTTTGGTGTCGTGTGTCCGTCTCAGCTCATGTTTGCGGCGTCTGATTACAGTGTTTTGACGTCAGGCAGAGGGTCATTAACAATCCCCCCATCTGTCAAGTTGTGCATCGCCTGCAGATATAACTCTGACCCCGGGAATCCCCTCGTGGATCAATGATCTGTCAGAACAGGTTTAATTCTTTAATAGGATTACATCCTCATCCATTTGGAAAATGCAAAGGTTTATGCCAGAATGATCCAGAAACCTATAGATATACATAGATGCTGAGAATCCTCTAGCATAGTCATCAGTAACCCATTCTTATGATTCCATATACAATAGTCCACTCAATTAATTCTAAAAATGTACCTGATGTATTTTAAACGCAGGCTGCTTTGTAATGACCGGTTAGTAGGCTCAGGGTCTGAGGCTGTGCAGAAAAGGAAGCAGAGTAATTATGTATCATCTAATTAATGCAGGATGGCCACTCTGAATGCTCTCTGATCTATCCACCAAAACATTTATACATCTCTCTCCTCAGTGGAGGACATAAACAGATTTGAGCTACTTCCTTTTCAGACAGTTGACTAGAATACTCAGCAATCTTCTTGATTTCCCTGTTTTAATAAATAAAGTTTACACTGTACGCAGAACTCGAAAGCTAAACATAGAAATTCAGTCTAAATAACTTCCATTTTCCTTTATCGAGTAATCCAACAGTTTCTAAGAAATCGGTGACTATGGCTACTCCCACCCGCAGTCCACATTGCTGTTCCTGCTAATAGAAAAGCAAAGAAAAGACAATCTCCTTTCCAGCTGGCATAAAGTAAATGGTCATTAACAGCTGTAGCAGCTCTGCCATCGTTTGGCTCTAATTCTGAAGATTTTCTGGAACTTGTAAGAACTTCTCCAGTTCTGTGAGATTTTGGGGTCATTTTGCATGAATTGCTTATCATCATTTGTGATGATGGCAAAAATATTCACCTTGAGGCAGTCCATTGTGGATCCTCTGCTGTGTTCCATTGTGGTGTGGTGGCCACTGTGTGAGGTCTGCTTCCGCTATTCTCTGGCGTTGAGCTGAACTTATTCCTTCGATCAGTGAAATGATCTCCATGCCGCTGGCAGCAGCACAAGCCCGAAGCACAACTAACCCACTACTGTGTTTACCAGCTGGAGAGGAACTGTTTTTTTTTCAGAAAAGTCTGCCCTATTTGATCTGTAACGTATGTGTGCTCATAACTGCATTGTCAGCCTATAGGATTAGGTGTAAAATATGGCAGGTGTGCGTGTGCGTGCACGGGCTGTTGGGTATTCCCAAAAGGCTTTTTTCAGTCATATGGGGATTTTAACATGCAAATCTATGAAATGTAGGTGCATTTCTCTGAGAAAGTCTTGGTTTTCCAGACCTTATCTTGACCTCCATCGCTCTGGTTAGCTGTAATTTCCTAATTCCATTACAAACTAAGGAAATGAGCTCCAGAAGATGCTCCTCTATTGCTGTGTAGACATTAATTATTTCTATGTTCAGATGACTGCTTAGAGGAGTCCATCGCTGCCGATTGCCGGGACAAGGTTTGAGGAGTCAGATTATCCATACAGCTTTGAAATTAGCATCAGCTGGTCTTTTCTGACAGTGACTGAGAACAATCCATAATCCTGACAGGAAAATTAAGAAAGACTGTGGTAAGTTTTCAGCCATTTCCAGTACATTGTCATTGGTGTTCCTTTTCTTTTCTGAAACAGTGTACTTCTTTTGGTAAAGTATGTGTTTCATCTGAAATTTCCCGTCTTTTGGAGATCGGCTACTGATTGACCTGTTTTACAGTCTCAGTAATTTTGACCAGGGGAAGGCCAAACTTACTACTGTTGAAACGATTTTTGGAAAAAAAATCAATGACCGCACAGATAAGATCCATCATTCAGCGTTGGCATTAACTCCTTTTTTTTCGACCCCACTGGTTTCTACCATGTTAACCACTAACATTTGAGTGCATTTCAGCCATCTTTTCTCTGCTTGAATAAACTGACGCAACCCTTCCCTGCCGACTTGTCCCCCTCAGCTGGACAAGAGCGAGGTAGCCACCCTCGGCCTACCCTCCACCACCAGCCATGGGGGCTCTGACAGCAACATCAGTGTGGATGGAGCGGGGGCAGCTTCGTCGGGGGTGGTGGCCGGGGGAGCGGAGGGCACGGGGGCTGGGGAGCCGCAGCGGACGCGCGCCGCTCTGGAGCACCTGCAGCAGAAGATCCTGAAGGTGACGGAGCAGATCCGCGTGGAGCAGGAGGCCCGCGACGACAACGTGGCCGAGTACCTGAAGTTGGCCCACAACGCCGACAAGCAGCAGGCGTCCCGAATCAAGCAGGTGTTCGAGAAGAAGAACCAGAAGTCTGCGCAGACCATCGCACACTTGCACAAAAAGCTAGAGCACTATCACAAGAAGCTAAAGGAGATCGAGCAGGTGAGTGAGAGAGAGGATGCCGGCTCTCAGCGGAGCTGCTTCAATGTGACTGATCTCGCGAGTGTCTCTAGCTCCATCTGTGTCTAAATATAGACTGATGATTCTCCAAACACCACTTTAAACCGTTGCATCACCCTGTGTCTCACCCGATTCTCTATGGGGCCTGCTTTTCCTCGTCCGTCTCCCTACAGTTTTGCCCCCTAAACATAAGCACTTCTACCCTCCCTCTGAGATCCTCTGCTTCTCTGCTTCCTCCTGTCTCGTTCCTCTCCGCAGAATGGACCGGCCCGGCAGCCCAAGGATGTCCTGCGGGACATGCAGCAAGGCCTGAAGGATGTGGGAGCCAACGTTCGTGCGGGGATAAGCGGTTTCGGGGGTGGCGTCGTCGAAGGGGTCAAGGGCGGGGTGTCGGCGCTCACCCACACGGCCGTGGTCTCCAAGCCCCGAGAGTTCGCCAGCCTCATCAGGAACAAGTTCGGCAGCGCGGATAACATTGCCCACCTGAAGGACACGCTCGAGGACGGAGTCGGGGGCCACTCCGAGGACGCCCCCACGCCCCGCGCCCTGAGCGGAAGCGCCACTTTGGTCTCCAGTCCAAAGTACGGCAGCGACGACGAGTGCTCCAGCGCGACGTCGGGATCCGGAGCGGGCAGCAACTCTGGTGGCGCCGGGGGAGGAGTGGGGCTACTAGGACCGACCATGGGGAGTCCCCGGCTGGACGGGCATCACCACCACCACCATCACATGCACAGCTCGTGGGACTCGCTACTCGAGGGGTTGCAGGAGATCAAAGCAAGCCAAACACACATGGAGGATGCCATCGAGGACATGAAGGGCCAGCTGCAGAGCGACTACTCCTACATGACGCAGTGCCTGCAGGAGGAGAGATACAGGTAGAGCTCCCACTCACAGCCACGCTCAGCAGCCGTAGGAACTTCTGGTTTGCCAGTACAGTGAAGCCATGCTGAAGAGATAAGACTGTCAGCGTCCCAGATTTACGTTTTATCAACAAATCCTGAAGGATGAAATCCAACAGAGCACTGTTCTTAATACCACCACATCCATTTTGCAGATTTAAGTATCAATTTGTTCTTAGAAAATATGAAAATCTTTTAAAGTCAAGCACTCATATACTATTAGATTTAAAAGAAAAAGATTATTTCTGTGAATGGCATGGCACAGTTTTTCTCTCGAATAGAGCAGTTGATGAGGAATTTCAGCCCTGGATTAATATATATTTAGTATTCAAGGCAGAGAGGGTTTAAGAATCAGTGCAAAAATAGCAAAAGATCAGCATCCATCCTCATTATGATGACTATCTCCCAGTGCAAGAATCAATTTCACTGATCAGCCCCCCCATCCCTTCATCTTATGCAGGAATTAGAAGTGTGTGCTATGCTGAATGTGCAGGTATGAGCGACTTGAAGAGCAGCTGAATGACTTAACAGAGCTGCACCAGAATGAAATGACCAACCTGAAACAGGAGCTTGCCAGCATGGAGGAAAAGGTGGCTTACCAGTCCTACGAGAGAGCAAGAGACATCCAGGTAGGATTACTGCAGAGCTAAAGCACACGTGAACTATTTTGTACAGACAAAAATTCTGTTTTGAATGCTATTCACACAATCGATGAAATTAAAAATTGCTTCGGTTTCAGGCTAATAAAAAAGTGCAAAAGTTGAAGCTGTTACTTTGATACTATCCACTGGTCTGGGGTAGCTTTTTGTAAATCTTTGAATCCCACCATGTAACATTTGGGAAAAATGGGGTATAACACAAATACTTTTAGAGCTTGCTAGCTTGGTTTTATTTAGAAAAATGCGACATTATGAAGGGCCGGTCAAACTATGTGAAAATAAATCCTTTTTTTAAAAACTTTTTTGTTTTGACTGAGCACTCTAACTGTAATTGACTACAGACCACGAAGACCAAGAACAATTAATGAATGCATTTTCTTTAACATACCTAAATGTACTAATGGCTCCTTACGGTGTGGTCTGTGCTTGTGTGGGTTTTGTGCTGGTGCGTACAGGAAGCTGTGGAGTCGTGCTTGACCCGCATCACTAAACTGGAGCTTCAGCAGCAGCAGCAGCAGGTGGTGCAGCTGGAGGGGGTGGAGAACGCCAATGCTCGAGCTCTGCTGGGAAAACTCATCAACGTCATCCTGGCGCTAATGGCTGTGCTGCTGGTCTTTGTTTCCACTTTAGCCAACTTCATCACGCCGCTGATGAAGACTCGGAGCCGCGTGGCTGCCACAGTGCTGCTGGCCCTGCTGCTCTTCGTCCTGTGGAAGCAGTGGGACTTTGTGGAGCTGTGGCTGCTGCCCGGCTAAATGAAAAATCAGGAAAAAGACTTAAAGGAGGGACCAGGGCAGAGAGACGCGAGCGTGTCTCTGGACAGTCACCACCAATGGAAGAGGCCCACGGTCTGAAAACAGAAAGAATTAAGGCACTTTTGGTTCAGGAGGAGACGGGTCCACAGGGGTTTACAGAGCAAAGGAACAGAACTTCTCAGCTTGCCAAGCAACAAAGGACATATCCCCATCCCACCCAAATCTGCTGGTGTGGATGTCCAGTTAATTTATTGCATCGCTATCACCAAAAACTTTCTCTCTTGCAAGAATTCTCTGGATGGTCTTTTTTCTAAATATTTATGATACATGTATAACGAACACTTAAAGCAACTTCTGAGGACTGTCAAACGCTGGTCACGTTCGCTGTAATCTTCATGTTGAAGCTATAGCAAATGAGAGGAAGAACCTTGTTTTCATGAATGTCATGTGCTCATGCATGTCCCCACATGTGCACTAAGATGCATGGGTTTACATTTCATTAACGACCAAACCGAGTCTTCTATAACTGCCATTCATTTTGTGGTCAGGGCCGCGGATACGTTACGATTCCACTTAGTGTCGTTCCTCGTCGGTTTCACACCCTGCTCTGCTGAGGGAGCAGCGCTTCGGAGCTTTTCTTGTTTTGCTCAATGAACAGTTCAAAACAGTGTTTGCTAAATGTCATAACAACGTAAAAAAAATTCCATCAATAAACTACTGACGGAATTTTGTATTATTATTGTAGAACAACTACTAACCACAGTCAAACTGACGGGCATGTCAAGGTTTATATCCAGTTTGCAAAAAGAAAACAGAAAAAAACAATGTTATTGCTGTTTTATTAAACAATGTAAGAAATAAATTATTTCATATATTAGGCTGACTTGGGTTTTATCCTCATCATCTTTCTTGCTTTTTAGCTCTCGTAATGAGTGACAAGATAAATATTGTATTTGTCAGAATGAAGTCACTAACAACTAGCAGGCAGCTAACTTTGAGTTACTCTCTTTAGAAGATCTGAACCCAGCTAGTTTAAGAGACCACAAAGTATTAACTGCAATTACGTGGCTATCCAATTAATAATTGTGATGATTGCTTGTATTGTATAGACTTTCATAAGATCTTAATGTTTTATAGTGAAAAATCTGATCAAAGTTACTCAGTCCTACAGAGTAAACAAGTAACAGTGACTTAATGCTAACTGATGTGTGACGCTGCTGCTGTCACGTTGGTCCTGAGCTGTTAGTTTTGACTGGAGTGACAGAGTGCTGGGTCTGCAGGTGGCTTTTCAGGGTCCCTCTTCTCACAGGACTTCAGTTCTGCCTCTTATGTCATTTCCGTTAAGCTGAATGAGCTTTAAACTAACATTTAACATTTTAAGTTTAAGGAAGTTATCAGCATTAATAAACAAAAAATGACATCAACAAATGCTTCAAATTCAATTTGTCTTTTTAATAATTACTGTCAGGCAAAACCCTTACGAACGATACATTTATGACAGGTATTCTTACAGTACAAGACAGAACTCAAGGGGATCAGGGCCTGTGGCATGGCCACACCTGACCTCTATAAAGTAAGACATTCATCGTCATTAGATTGTTCCAACTTTCACAGAGTTCACAAATGTATTTTGCATTTGACTCGTATCAAACACAACAGTTGTCTTGATTACCTAGCAAATTCTAAAGACCTTGATAGAAACAGCAGAGTAGAAAAAAACATTGTATAACAAGCAGAAGAATTCCTGATTTTATCTTGATTTCCTGTCAACATGATGGATGAACAATATATTGCTTTCAGGTGCTCAACTTAAAATGGGTACTCCACGTTGCCCAAAAAAACATTCTTCGGCCTCTTCTCTCGCCCTTTTTAATTTTCTTTTTTTAAACTAATTTCTCATCTCCTGTAGGTCAGACAGAGGTAAGGCGCCTCTGACCGCACCACACAGCGGTCCTACTGCTAAACCAAAGGAGGAGCCGCCATTTCAAGAAGCCACAGGAGCCAAATGTACAGTAGGACCAACAGCCCCTCCATAAAAGTGCAGCTTTCCCATCATTCATCATCAATCATGTTTGAATCTTGAACTTCTTGCCTTTTTTATAGAACTGAAGCAGAGTGACTACAAACAAAACAGAACAAAAACTAGTTATGTTCACTGAGAGTCTTGAGCCTAAGACACAGTATTCAGTCACAGCAGTACATTTGAGGAGAGGAAAAGATGAGATACAAATGACACAGGGATGAGTATTAAAAGGTTCCATAACTGACATTTTACAATAATTAAAAAGGCTGAACTGGAGGCAACACAGACTTTGGACTTGAGTTTGATGACTATTCCTCCTGGATGTGTGATTATCCTGGAGTATGCACCTCTTTAATATCTAGCGCACTTGGATCAAATGCATTCCAAACTCCAGAATCAGTGTTGCCTTATCGTGTAAAATGTTGTCTCAGGAGAGTGCCTGGTTGTTTAAAGACTCAACAGACATGAGCCTGATTGTGGTTCAAAATCATGGACACACGAGTCGGTGTTCAGCAGGACAAAGTCAGACCTGAAACCCACAGTCGTCAGGTCATAAACCCATAAACTGGCCCTACAAACCTGTGGCCTCATTCAGGAAAAAGGATTCTGTATCCTTCTGTAGATAGGATCACACATAATCCAGCTTTTGGATCACTATTCAAGTTTGTGTTCCGTTTAGCACGGCACAATGACTCACCGTCATTATCTTTATCTGGATAATAATGCTAAATTTTTTCTCCCCAACTCATGATTGTGGCTTTCCCTCTGCCCTCACTGCTCTTTTTTCCCCCCTTAAATCAGCAGATCCTTTCAAAGTGATGACATCTGGGAAAAACATCAGACAACATTTTTCAGAAATGCAGCCCTCAGTTGCTCGGTACAAATCAACATCACAGCAAGACAGGTACCTAGGCAGACCTCTGGGTATAGAAGAGAATGTAGGCCTGAGTGTTGCACACTTCCTCCACACTGCACACCTTCATCTCAGAGTCGTTACAGTGGACCCAGAACCCTGAGCGAAAGAGAGAAAAATGAGAGTGTGAAACGTGCCCGCGGTGGATGGCGGCGCCTCGGCGGCGGGCTCCGCCCCCTGCTCACCTCCCTCTGTGTTGTAGCAGTATGCGGTGTAGTGCCCTGAGCCGAAGCCTTTGCCATGATGCATAACCACAGCGGACAGGTCGTAGGTGAAGCCTCCTCTGTGGACAGAGTGACCTGAGTCTGTGCAGCAGTACGGTCTGATGTTCAGAACTTGGTCAAAGGCCACGTGGACGCCGATTTTCTCCCTATGGTTCCGCCCCGACCATCTGCCGGAAAACAGGGGCCGGTTAGTGATGCAGCGACGCCCATCTAAAGTATCACACTCCTTCACTTTATGGACGCACGCCATCGGGAATTCTATTTCATTGCAGCGTGAATGAGGACATTCCACCTAGTTTTCGGGATGTGAACAGAAAAGCCGCGCGATGGGCCGGGGAGGAACTTGCCTGAAGCGTTTGAGGTGCAGCCGTAGAACCTGAGGTAAACGGTAGATCAGAAGCTGTTTACGCGCCTCTGACAGAACCAGGGGTTTGTGGGAGGATTTCCGTCTTCTTTCTGCAGAAAAGGAAAGAGCGTGATGGCAGTCCGGTGTCTGTCAGGCCGCAGTTCTCTGCTCAGGCCAGCAGCGGGTTGCTGCCCCCCCCTTTCTGCTCTGCCACTAAAGATCTGTGTGGCACTTCCACACAGTAACAGTGCTTTTTGTTTGTCCTCTGCTGCTCTTCTTTCTACTGGTGCACAGTCTCCTCCAAAGGCTCAAACTCACTTCCCTGCTAGGGTGTGACAGGTTTAGTTAAGGTCAGCTGGAGACAGCACAGTGAGGAAGGAGCCTTCGGTCAACAACTTGGTTTCAAGGAGCCGGACAAGGAATAACAAGTCCGTTCTGAGTTCAGCCTTTGGTTAAGCAAAGACTGTATACAAAATAGTGCTTTTTTCCTCACAGACACCATAAAAAATTGAACAACGGAAACTTAAAACCCCATGAGAACGTAAATCTTTGCCTTTCCTATAAAACAACTGGAGCTGCTCTCACATTAATCAGATAAATCATTGTCTGCCTGAGCCATTTACAGCTAACTTTAGATTCTGATCAGGTTATAAGCGATAACAAATGACACATGCATGGTTTCTGTGCTCACTGTTGCAGTGGTTGCAGGCGTAGATGCTGCCTTCAAGCGCCTCCATCTCTGTAAACTTGGACAGCATCTCTGTGAGGGTGCAGCTACGCTGGTACGCTGTAGAGCCCAGGCCTTTGTCTGTGCAGTGGTATCGCTCTGGAAACTCCAAGGACAAATCCCAGAATGGCTCTACTGTGTTGGACTTGTGCTTGCAAGACAGGCATGTCACCTGCCAAATACAGATGGGGGGAACAAGACGAATCAGGAGACGCATTCTGATTGCTTTGGTTTCAGAAATGAGGCTGGTAACTAAAAACAAAGCAAAGAGACTGAAAATGCCACAAAAACCACAAGCATTGCATTACTATGACTAAATCATTTCATAATCCAATTACTGAGTCACAGTGGTGACACACTTTGGCCTAAATGTCACACGCCCTAACCATAAATCCACTGGGTCCCCCCTCCAGATTCTAATTGATTATTTGAGACAAGGGTAATAAGTCATTTTCAAAATCCTTAAGTTTCATTGTCCACAATCGCAGCTCTATCTTTAGGAAACAATGCCAAAAAGGAATGGGCTGTTTTCATCCCCAGTGGCCCCTGTTCATCCCCGGTTAAAGCAACGGTGGGCCTCACCTGGCTGAGTAGCTGCCCGTGAAAGATGGTGTTAAGAACCTTTAGCACTTGCTTGGACAGTTTTCTCTTTGTGATGGGGATGACTATCCTGCGTTTGGACCCCTCGGTGTCCAGCTCCTGCTGCACCTTGTCCAGCAGCTCACACAGGAACTCCTGGGCGTCCTGCTGGTCATAGCCGCGGAAAGCTGGGATGAGGTTCCACACGGAGTGCAGCATGGCGAAGGGAGACACCAAAGACCAGCGGCCTGACCACATGACCCTGAAAAGCGTATGCAACTCGTGGCAGAGGGACATCTGCTGCCGGGTGGAGCAGCGGGGCTCCTTGGGCTGGACCAGTTCTGCAGCTTGTGGGGACGGAGGGACACTTTCCTTTTTGCCCACGGGCAAGTTCCAACAGCCCGTCTTGCCCATGCGTCCGAGCGGGCCCTCTGACAGCGCTGTGTTGCCACTGGTGACGACCCCCCCCGCCATGCCCTTCACCCCCTGGGAGTGCTTGGTCTTGGCTAACAGCTCCTCAGTCTCGCACAGATCCAAAGTGAGGAAACACTCCCTGAATTTCTGCAGGTGGCTCAGCACTTGCAGTATTGAGTTCATGTAGCACGTGTTCCCCAGGTTGCGCAGGCCGGTGACGCCCGGGGGTCTCCGCCGCGTGACCGCGTGCGTGGAGTAGTACCGCCTCAGCTTAGCCGCTCTGCCATTCTGAGGAGCTCTGCGGGACAGGGTGAGCAGTGAAGGCTTCTTGGGAGGAGGAGGAGGAGGAGGTAGGCGTTCTGGAGGGTCGCGGAATTTGCGAGGAATGAGCGTGATGGTTGAACGTGGCGCCTGAGTAAGAAGCCGAGCACTCTTTCTGGGAGGGACGCTGCCCAGCTCCTCCATGAGCCGCCTTTTGACCTCCTTCTTCTGTCTCCTCTCTTCCTCCAGTTTCTCTTTACGCTGATTCTGAAGCTGCTGATGTTTGCCCATCCACGCTCGGAGCATCTTCCCCAGGAGGGCTTTCCTCCTGTGGCGCAGGGCCAGCTGCATGGCAGGCTGCGGTCCTCCGTCCCCGACCCAGGGGCTGCAACCCCCCCAGGCTGAGGAGCGAAGCGAGCGCCTGCCCGGACACCGCACAGTAGAGAGCGCCCCTCGGAGGAGTTTGAGGTCTCCTTCTGCATTATCATTGAGTACATAGTCTCCACAGGCAAAGCAGAAGACATCCATCTCACGCACCTCCATGGCCAGTGGGTGGTGTGACTCCTGAAAGTGTTTGAGCGAGTGCTCCTCCATGAAATGTCCACAGGCCACGTGGGAGCACTTGAGGCAGGCCCACACTGAATCGGTGGTGTTGCAGTCCACGCAGTGCCATTTCTGTGGATTCAGGATGGAATGGTCCTGGCCCAGACGAAGACGCCCCACGTGCTTACAGCGATCCATCTCTCCAGATGCACATGTGGCCTCAGCGATAGGACACACGTCCCGCAGCCAAGCAGCAACTCATTCTCACCTGAGAGTCACAGGGAGGAAAAGAAACCCGTAGTTATACATAGATATTCTGCTCCGTTTTACAGTTTGAATTAATGAGCACGAACGCACTCTGCGGTACAGAAAAAGACAGATATGGGGGGAGGGGGGGGGGGGGAGGGGGGGCTCCTAAATGAAGAGGTCTTTTTTCTCGTTTAGGTGTAGGTCATCACATCCACTGCAGAACATAACTCAGTGTGATCATCCATGTCCACGGTCAGCACCAACAGGAGGGGTGTGACAAACAGGAGGGAGAGTTCCATGAGAAATCTGCTGAACGAGGCCAAAGCCCTTTTCCTAATTAAATTATGATACTATAAATAAAACCAGTGATAACACTGAGCAAACAAAGCATTTTCAGCCAGGGCGAACGATTGGAAAAATTCACCTTCATTGACATGAAGGACACCCAACAATCATGGATTTGTTACAGGCTAAATCTGACTGAAACCTTGATGTAGGCAAATGACTTCTATGGTTTCTTACTTTGCTCTTTCATTTTTTAAAATTAAACAAAAGAGCCATGTTATACTCAGCTTGGAAAAAGATCATAAAGAACACTTAACACTGTTTTAATTGTATTGACGTTGCTTTTAAAATAAGGATTTCACCCACCACTCTATCAGAATATAACAGATGGTGCTCTCCAACAATTTGGCCTTTTTACAGAAAGCAGTGTGATCTGTGTGACATTTTTAGATGGCTTTAAGCTGCTGAGAGCGTGGCAATAAACTTCTCACATGCTTTCACTAGGAGGTAATGATCCAATTTTCCAAAATTTGAATAAGAAGTAAAGCATGCAATAGAAAAAACTCCAAAGATCTAAAAAAAACAACAACTAAACAAACAGATGTGTGTAACATCACACATCCTCAAAAGTGTAAAAATGTGCAGCTTTGTGTGAAGTTCAACCTATACTTGTCAGTATTATCTATCTCATGATGCCAGATAGTGTTTAATAAGAGGCCAACTTTACTGGCCCTGCTTATGGTTTACGTACCAAAGGATTTTTCATGCTCCATTATCCCTTACATTGGATTGTTTAACTCTGGGTGTATTGGCACTTGTTTCACTTCTTCCAGCACTGGGGTGATGGAAGACGTCTGTCTGTCCATTTAAACCATGCGGATGACCACTGCTATTGTCAACCAGCCCATTGCCACATCGCTCCTCTCGCTGCTTTTTCCTTTTCCTCTTTGTCTAAACCCTCTACTACTTCAAAAACTAATAATGCCGCAGGCGAGACGGCAGTAACTCTCAGCCCCGGCGCAACTGGTTTCCAGTTGGCTGCGTGCACAAATCCTGATGTTGCTCTGTGGCCGCCGAGCGTTAACCCGTCTTTAATAGCCACCAGAAGCCGATATTTATTGTTACAACGTCTCCAGAGTGACCGTCTGTGCTTTAAAGGCTGCTGTCTGGCTCAACTGTGCCGGCTATTCACGCCACGCTAGGCTACCCCGGCACCACCGTGTTCAGCCAGAACAAAGAACAGTCACGGAGCCACTCTCCGGGAACATCCAACAACTTTGTTGGTCCGAGGCAGCCCAGCAAGCAGTAAGTTAGCCACCGCCGCTAACCACTAGCTAAAGCGGCAGTGAGGAGGGCTTAGCGCTGCTCTGCCTTTTTCCTGTGTCTCACCTAAAGGCGGACTATGTAAAACACGTAGGGTTTGGCTGGTACCGAGTGGCTATTATTTGTGTTTTTAGCCCAGTAACAGCTAGCGTTAGCTGCAGTGCTAACACGTTTGCTGAGGACAATCGAAGTTAACCTAATGGTTGTTGTTGGTCGCTAACGTTAACTAACGGCTTAGCTCGCGAGCGAGACAGAGCCGTTAACCGTTTCAAAACTCCCCGGTTACCTCCACCGCAGGGAGCCAGTTACTGAGCCGTAGCCGCGTTACCGCCGGGGCCTCTGCGGTGCTCGTTACTACGTTAGTATCACCTGATAACGAAAAAGCTAGGTAACGTTACCATCGCCAACATCCATCCATCCGGTACACTCTGAGATTCAGCTTGTTGTCCTCATCACAGATTGAACAACCCAACTCTCGACCCGAGCCCATACCCAACTCCTCTCATTGGACCGCGGCTGAGCGGCAGCCCGGCTCTCATTGGCGGAGGAGCCGAACAACAGGCGGCAGGATGGACCGTCCATCCGCCCACCCACCGAGGCCACATGGAACAATAACCGCGGCTGCCCTGCTAACCGTGCGGGGAGGACGGCTGCCCACCACCGCTGACCCCCGTGCCCCCCGTAAAGCGCCTGTTCGCCCCGTGTCAGCTGGTTTAGGATAATCTGATAGAGTGCAGAGGGGGGAAGGGGGGTTGGAGCCCCGGGTCGTGTTATTGGCGTGAAAAGCCATCGCGGGTGGGATTTGTCTTCGAACCCTGGCCGCCGTCTCCACCGATGTACGTTTGCAAAGTTAATGCAAGGTGACTGGCTGGCTGCTGGCTGGACAACATGCGGTTACGGAAAGTTTTCTCAAGGGCTAGTTTTGAAGCCACAAGTTCAAGGCATTCGAAAATGCCTTTGAAACATACACCCAATTCTAATTTGCCTGCAGATATTAAAGAAATACTATTTTTTTCTGCAGTTTTGTTACTAGCTTGATTTCTATATGTTGTACTTGCACGTGTAATTTTAATTATGATCATGTTCACTTTTCATTTAGCTATACCTAGTTTTCTTTTCTTGAGAAGTTAAGATAAATGTTCTTTTATTTACACTTAATAATTATGACATTTGAAGTCACATGTTGTAAAATACACTGTATTTCTGCAGTTTTGCCATTGGCCTTTTTTTATTAGGGTAATTTGTTAGTTTTCTTGCTTTGCAGAGGTTTTTGGGTTAAGTGATATATTTTTGTAGTTAAATACTTATAATATTAATACTTAATACAATTATAGCTGGAATTGAATAAAAAGAGCCTGAAATTAGATGTTGCAATTTAGTTTTCTGTACGGGTGTAAATGAAAAATAGAAATCAAGAACTCTACACATTTTCATTTCTCCTTCATGCCAGGAAGCTTATAGGATCACGTTGTTTAGCAGGTAACCACATATGACACCCTCATTTCACTAAATAAATGTTCTGTTTAATAGGTAATTATTTGTTTCTCATTTAGGATAAAACAGTCAAATTCTCAGAACTAAAGTCTTTGAGCTCTCTCGAAAGAGTGCTGGAATGTACCTCGGGATACTTGGAAAACTATGCCTGACATACATATATAAATGACTGGAAGGTTTAGAAGGTTCAGACTGTTGAAAAGTAAATGATCATGAAATATTATGTTTGCTCAAAAAGAAGATAAAAAAGGCTGATTTCTTCTAAGTCTGACTGACTGGTGCTTTGGATTAATGGAATTATAATGACTTCTGATTTTGAATTGCGAGAGGGAAGCAGACATTTCGTTAATATGTTATGAGCCAGCGGCTGATGGCAGTGAAGCTACTTCGGCATCGTCTTTTATTTATGGAGTTCATGAGGACAGTCTGTGAATGATTAGAAATTGGCCTTGATAGAAATAGAGATTCTGTCTTCTTTCCTCCACATGGTTTTACTACAAAACTCTTTACATTTCATCAGTCAGGGAAAATAAATGCACAAATAACATCCCAAAAATCTAAATGGGTAAGAAAAAACAAATTACAAAAAAAAAAAAGCAGTGACCAGGCTTTAAAAAATTCCTGGGTGTTTCTCTGATCCATAGGACCACAATGAACACAACATCAAAACAGACAAACAACACAAAGAGGTCTCCACTGCAGGCTCAGCGCACATTACTTCCTTGGATTTGGAGTTTACGAAGTTTGTTGAACAGCTCTTGATACTGAGTCATCGTGTCAACGCAGTCCGCTGGCGCGAAAAGCCCCTCAGGTTTGGCCGCAAACACTGAAGGAAGTTCAGGTACGTTAGTACCAAGGAAGGACTGCATGAACTCCTTAATGAGATTCCAGCAGTCCCCTGGAACCACACAGGGACAGTACTCCACCTGAGGAAAGCAAGTCAATATTTAGTGCCATCACACAAAGTAATATGTCTCCTCTCTCTGTGATAAAATCAGGCCTCTGACACACCTCCACGGAAATCCCTCTGGCGCTGGAGCTCATTGTCACGGTGCCGACCTTTATTAAAAAGTCGCAGTAGCGATATCTTGAGCCACGGCACTCCACTTTGTGTCCTTTCGCATTCTGGAAGTGGCTTTTCAGCTTCACCATGAGGACATCAAAGTTGGCGTCTGCTATCAGGAAAGGTCCTCCTTCAAACATGGCCAGGCAGCTCAGGGGTGTCTCAGAGTTGTGCATCACGTATAGCAGCTTGGAGGGCTGACCTGTAACAGAGCAGAGTTGGACATAGTTGTGGACAACAGACTCAAAGCTTCAAAATGGATTACAAAAGCAATGGAGGTAAGGTCACACAACTCTGGAGGCAGGAGTCAAGGAAATGCTGGATTTATAAGTTTAGTAACTGCATGTTGACTTTAAGTAAGACTTTGGATAAGACAGGCTGTAATAAAGCAAGAATTTCACTAATTAAACATTGAGCAAATTATACTTCACTTAGAAAGCTCCTCTTCTCTAAAAACACTGAACACAATTATTAACAAACTCCTGGTAACATGCACCAAAAGGCACACAAAGGCTCAATTTCCTTGTGTACAAACATTGGGAGAGCATAAAATATACCTTTCTCTTGCTCTTAATTATCAAAATATACTGTGGATTGAAGAAAATCTGTATTCTTTTAGGAATTTCCCTTAATATGTGTATTTTATTTTCAAGACTCGCTCCTCTTAAGACATTTATGTTAGAAAATGGAGCTTAACATCCTTCAACGCTGGCAGTGTGTTCGTTCAGGTTGAAGAACATGACTGGACATTACCGCTGGCATTTCCTGTGGCCGTGTACGTCTCGCAGTCCACGCAGAAGCTGCCCTGCTTCACAGCACCCAGCTGTTCCAGCTTTCTGTGCAGGATGTCCACCGTCTGCTGCACGCTCTTCCCCTCCGTCACCGGCACCTGGCACACACTGCACCAGACGAAGCAAAACGTCAAACACAGAACATCAACACACTTTCCGGGATGCGAGAGGCAACATAACACCTGTCTCTGAATCACTGACACACATTGAACAATATTTCTGCTTCATATAGTGCGACTGAGACCGAATGATGGAGCATAACTAAGCGACGCAAACACACGGTGACTAAAGGAGAAGCTAGAGGAAAGGAGGAGAGAAAAAGGAGAAACTACAACAAAAAAGGTTTTAGTAAAATTATTTAGTGAATTATTTAAGTAATAATCTTACCAAGTGACCCCCATTGATGTTCAGCCCTCTACTAACGTCTGTAGCTTGAGTACATCCGGGTGAACGAGTGGGCTTCCGGTGAAATAAAAAGCAGTTGTGGAGGGAAGAAGAACATAAAAGCGAGCAAAAAAAGTCTAGGTCTACAATTGGGGTATATCTCATATGTGTAATAAAACCACGACAATTAGATTTTATCTAAGATTTTTCCAGAGTTTTGAGAAAACTGTGGGGTAGCGTGACGTCACTTCCGTCTTATGGCATACCGGCACGTGTTAAACAACCAACTGTTTACAGTGTTGGTAAAATCCGGACCTTAGCTCGCTCATGCAAAAACAGAAACACCGACGGTGCTGTTAGAGGGTGAGTAGAAGTGCAACGATGCCAAAAGTGAAGAGATCTAAAGGTGGAGGAGGAGAAAAAAACGAAGGAGCGATGCCGCTGGCCGACCAGATCCTACAGGCGGACACGATCCGAGCTCGAGGCCGGATGAAGAGCCGAGACACCCGGCCAGAAAACGAGGACAACTACGTAGACGAGCGTTTGTCGCGAAAAATCTTACAACAGGCCCGAATTCAACAAGAGGAGCTTCAGACCGAATATGGCCTGGCACCAGAGAAGAAGAAAGCACCTGTCACAGTTCTCGGTAATGGAGTTTTTTTTGTTGTCATTTATAAGTGAATCTTTATTAAATATTTGATTGGAGTCTGGTGGAAATAGTAAATCGTGTTCACACAGTCCAACCATTTCAGTTTCTTACTACATGGAAATATTCATAATGTGGATGTAGTTATTATGAGCATTAGAGTAAAGTTCATTAATTATGTGAAGACATGATAACTAAAGATCCTTGCACTAAACGGTTCAGTGTGAATATTGCTTATTGTATCCAAACATTTTAGGCCCTGACTCTCAGGATGCGGACTCTGATGAGGAATGGCCTGCTTTGGGAGAAGACGCGGGTGCTGGTGAGGGCACCGCCGAGTGTGACACCGAAGTCACTGTGGACCCCGACGATGAGAAGGCCATGGAGATGTTCATGAATAAAAACCCTCCCATGAGGCAAGATGCAACGCAATTATGGCCTTTTCCTGAACTTAACTGCAGAGATTCTAATGTGACTGGACACAGTATGCCAGTTTCTTGTTTTTGTCTGTTTTAAGAAAAAAATCTTTGTGGTTGTCATAGACGAACCTTAGCGGATATTATCATGGAGAAGATCACGGAGAAGCAGACGGAAGTAGGAACTGTGATGTCAGAGGTGTCGGGGTGCCCCATGCCCCAACTGGACCCCAGAATAATAGAGGTGTACAAAGGTGTGGGTAAGGTGAGTTGTCTTAAATCCATGAATATCTTCAATCCAGCTGTTGGTCATACCAGCTGGTTGCTCAACCCATGCCTCTCACTTGTCCTCTTCTTATATAGGTTTTATCAAAATATCGCAGCGGTAAGCTGCCAAAGGCCTTTAAAATCATACCAGCGCTGTCCAATTGGGAGCAGGTTCTGTATTTGACTGAGCCCGAGACCTGGACTGCAGCTGCCATGTACCAGGCTACCAGGTAATTTCTCATCCGGTTTCAGTCTGACGGGTGACGCTTAGTCTGGCAGAATGATCCCCATGCCTGTTGTTTTTATCTTTGTTATGCTGCAGAATATTCTCCTCGAATCTTAAAGAGCGAATGGCTCAGCGATTCTACAACTTGGTGCTGCTGCCCCGCGTTCGGGATGACATCGCAGAGTACAAGCGACTCAACTTTCATCTCTACAGCGCACTGAAGAAGGCCCTGTTTAAACCAGGAGCGTGGTTTAAAGGTGAGTTTTATTTCACTCTCATACGGTGCTTTTATTGAGGAGTGAGAAGAGAATATTGCTATTGATTTCGGGGTGGGGTTGCACTCCATGGGAATTTTATTTCTGATTTCAGAGCCTCATAAATAGAGTTGACTATCATGAAGAAGGGCTAAATTATAACTATCAAAGATATGCTTGGATGATTTCAACAAGTACGCATCTTGTGTGACATGTTTTTATTCTTTTATTTTTCTGTTCGTATATTAAATGGAATTTAATATGTTTATCATACTTTTAGGTGCGTAAATAACTCCTCTCGTCCTCTGCGATAGTGCACAGGAGTGTTAAAAATATTCTAGCCCAGTGAATGTTTAATACCCAGTGAATGATGAGCCAAGATCCACTTGCATGTGGCAATTAAAGGGGAGGAAAAAAAGATTTTTCCGCTCTTTGCAAGGCAGAAAATTCAAGCTCCCAAGGACATGTCTTAGCTCTAATTTTAGCTCCAGGTTTAGAAACTGTATTCGGAGGGCACTGACGGAGGATAAGTCGCTCTCCTCGGAGGAAATGACACCATTGGTTCTGGAGGCAAAGTAATTAACAGGCTTGATGTGGGTCAAATCATCCTTCATATACTATATCCAGAGATGATTGGTGAAACGTATTCCCCTTAAATCCCGTTGCTTCTCGCATTTATGAATTCGTCCCAGTTTGAAGGGACACGTATCCCGGAACAACCCATGGCCTGAATTTGGAGAAAATTTCCAGTAATCACCACTGAGTGTCAGCATTGCTCTCAGATTCACTGACCATGTGAGTCCTGCAGTATGAGGGAAGCAAAGAGAGGCACCAGTACTTTCCATTCCCTCTCTGGACCGTCAAAGCTCATTTCATGCTCTTCCACAGAGTCCGTTCAACTTGGTGCTTCAGAATTATGAGCTGTATTTAGTAGGAAAAAAGTCATTTGGAGAAATTTCCAGCTGGTACCGAATTTTGTATAGTTACAGTCCAAGTAGCAAATTGTCTTTATTTTATGGCTCTAAATGAGAATAGCTACATTACGTGGTATAATAATGTATTCATTGAGGCGAGTGCTTAAAGGTTAATTGATTTACTGTAATTTTGATGTAGTGCACACATTTAAGCTTAAGTTTTTGAGACATTGCTTTGTATCATGTGTGAATCGATTGTGCAATAGAGACTGAAACAAAACATTTCCAGTAACTCTTTAAGAATTTGTGTTCATCAGCTTGGAGGAATTTGGCTTGTTTTTTCTGAACAAATGAGCCTCAGCACTGGAACATTGTTGGGTTTCGTCACACAACATGCTCCGTGATGCAGTCTCTCTACAAATTATTTTCTATTTACCCACAAGGTTGGAGTTTACAGTGTTGCTGTCAGCCAGCAGCTAGCTCCCAGCTCTGGTCAGGGAGGGCTCTATCTTTAATAGATTGATAGGTAGAATACTTTATTGATCCCACAGTGGGGAAACGTACACGTTACAGCAGAAAAAAGGGAAAAAAAGACGTAAAAATAAAGGTTATTTACAGTGGAACAAAATAAATAAAGGTATTAAAATGGATCATAACGGTATAATGGATCTACATGTGTGCGCATGTGATAATAAATCCCTTGTTGAAGCCTTTGACACTTGCACAAACATGTATTGTGAAATAAACTCCCGTTCAGCCCTGTCTTTGGAATTAATGGTCTGCACTTCCTGTTGATCAGAAACACCAGATTCCAATTTCATCTTTGAATGAGCTGCTAATCTTAAAGGCTGAGTGACTTTTGTCAGAGAGAAACGTCACAACTAATGATAGTTTTACCTTTATTTTCTTTACAGTTGACGGCCAACCCAAACTTTTTTCAAAGCTCTATTACGTAAATTTGGTGTAAAATAACATCGAGGTGCTTTCAGTTCAGTCAGTTCTCATGTTTTGTCCTCGAGGTGGAAAAGTCTTCTAATATTTCCGTCTGTCCCTTGTCACAAAGGCCTCCTGCTCCCCCTGTGTGAATCTGGGACGTGCACTCTCAGGGAGGCCATCATCATCGGGAGCATACTCACAAAGTGCTCCGTCCCGGTGCTGCACTCCAGGTAAAGACCTCCCGACCCTGACACGGAGATCTCACCATCTGCTTTTCCTTCCATAAACCCACCCTGCTGACTTAAAAAAACAAACCTGGAAATGCTGGGACTCACACAGCGTTGCGTAACACGTTCTCCCTTCCCCTCTTTCAGCGCTGCAATGCTTAAGTTGGCGGAGATGGAGTACAACGGTGCCAACAGCATTTTCCTGCGTCTCTTGCTCGACAAGAAATACGCCCTGCCTTTCCGTGTGGTGGATGCCTTGGTGGCTCACTTCCTGACCTTCCGCAGCGAGAAACGCGTGCTTCCTGTGCTGTGGCACCAGAGTCTTCTCACCCTGGCCCAGCGCTACAAGGCCGACCTGGCCTCCGAACAGAAGGAAGCCCTGCTGGAGCTGCTCAAGATACAAACGCACCCTTCCATTTCTGCGGAGATTCGCAGGGAGCTGCAGAGATCCGAGTCGAGGGATATCGAAATCGGGGTCCCGGTTACAGTTGAAATGGATTAAGTCCGTCTGGTTTGCTGCGTCATTATTCATGGTCCCCCAGAATGAAATGACTTTAGCGCTGCTGTTTTATGAGTAGAGCTCCAAAGATCAGAGTGTGTCCGTGGCTCCCCAGAGCTATACTTCTTTCCCCCTGTTTTAAGAGGCTTTCCCATGTAAAAATATTCATCATTACTGGTGTGGCTGCAGTTTCATAGGACTTCTATGAGCTTTTAGACACAAAGACTTCTTTTTGTGTACATTGCACATTCGGTATTGAAATAATAAATTGTATTAAACATTCAAACAGTATGCTTAAAAGTTGGTTTGTGATTTTCCATTTTGTCTTTGCACCTACCAGCTAAAAGTGGAAACTTTGATGAAATTGATCAAACTCAGTGCTTGCTTCATGGGAGGTCAGTGCGAAACTGACCTAACGAAAAACTGAAGCCATCTAACAGACGGCTGTTGTGTCAGAAGATGGTTTGACATATAATTTACTCATATAGAACAATATGTAAACAATATTTACAAGAGTAAAACAGCTTCTTAAAAAGCTATAGCTCATTAAGTTGTGTCTCAACAGGGTTCTGCTTACAGGAAAGTGGACCTAAGATGATGGGATGGAGTCTACACTTGGTTTGACTGTGTGAGGCTTTAAAGACAATGTGTGGATTTTGAATTTTTGAATTTTCATAGTTGGTCCAGCAGGTCATTTGACAGGTTTTTCAAATGGGACTATGTAAACGAGTAAATTAAACGGTGAAGGTCCACTTTTTGGGACTGATAAGCAAGTTATAACATTTAACCTAAACGTTTAAAATGTTATATTTATATAAAAGCTTTTTTTTCTTCATTAGTTTGACCTCAAACCCTTTTTTGACGGCACGTGGGCCTCTGGACGACGTCAAAGTTAGCATGCGTTAGCTAAAAAAAAACACTAGCTTAACGGTCGGCTAACGGACGTCTCTGATCCACGTGACGTCGGAGAGCTTCGCGGAGGATTCAAGCATGAAGGCAGCAGCTGCCGAGGAGCGGCGTGTGGTCCTCCGGGCGGGCCGAGACCCGGCGGTGACCGCCGACCTGAGGGTGGTGCGCCACCTGCGGGCCCTGGAGGAGGCCGGCTGGGTGCCCCCCTCCCTCTTTGGCAAAGTGCAGACAGACATTCAGCCGCACATGAGGAAGATACTCACTGTGTGGATGTTTAAGGTAGACCGTTTTTTAAAAAATTTGATGAAAATGAAAGTCAAAGGTCAGTGGAAGTAAAGAGGGCCCCTGTGTGACAGGTGTGTGAGGAGCAGCTTTGCGAGGAGGAGGTGTTTCCGCAGGCCGTGCGTTACCTGGACTCTTACCTGAGCCGTTTCCCCGTTGAGAGGTCCCAGCTGCAGTGTTTGGGGGCGGTGTGCATGTACCTGGCCTCCAAAATGAGAGAGACCGTCCCTCTGACTGCCACAAAGCTCTCCATCTACACAGACAACTCCATTCCAGTGACGGACATCATGGTAAATGTCTTCTCTGTCCCAGAAGCATGCAGTTATTTTCCTGTCTGACTCCCCCAGCCACAGCCAAGAGCACCTGTCCCCATCAATCCTGTGTGCATTTGTCTGATTTCTGAAATTTAGAGCAGATGTATTTGCATGGAGGCATCACAGGAAGTGGGAAATGGCCCATTTTAGATGCAATTAGTTTTTTTCCTGAACCAGTTTTGATTGTGGACCCATTTTTTAAAATTAGTGCCATCTTTTACTTGTTCTTGTTTGCATTAAGCGCAGAACACAGCTTTTGTTGGGTGCGGTAGCGTAATATTAGGTTTGACCGAGGACTGACCTCGTGTCAGGCATGCGTCCTTCCGACATCAGAGGACACTTTCTTATCACAGCGTTTCACAACTTAGGGTCATGACAAAAATGTGTGGAGCTTCAAGATAATGGACTCGTATCCACACTTTTTACCAGATGTTTCAGCCTCTGAAAGATATCCTGGTAGAAAGCCCTGTGTTGGCATAATACCTCCTCATGCTGTCTGTGTGGCATAACAAGAAGCTGTTCGGATGTGTTGAAAAATAATTTCTATTTCTTTACGTTTTTGTAAAATATAGTATTTGAGCATTTTCCCATAACATTATTCTGACCAAAACTACAAAAACTCTACTCTCCAAACTGGAGTAACACATCTAAATGATGCAGCTGCCGACAGATGTGCTCCTGCTTGTATACCCTCAACTAAACCAATTATCTAAAACACCTTTTTTTCTGTTTTTGTGAAAGCAAAAAGTGCAAGTGGCTGTCATTCGGTCAGAAACTGCGAATGACAATCAGCCCATTAAGACTACATGTTCACTCACAGTCACGTTAAACGTTCCCAGAGTGTCGCTTTGCTATAATAAAATCAACATTCTAGAATAACAGGGTCATCTGACACAGACCACCAACCACCAGATTGGCAGATGATTTCCTAACAGAGAAAAGTTTGAAGAGGCAGGAGGCCTGGGACATTTCCCCTCTGTGTTTCACAGCAGCATGGCACCAGGCTCCATCAGCAAATAACTCAGTTAGAAGTAACCCTGGCCTTTTTCTGCTCTTCCTTAAAGAAGTAAGAATTCTGCCCTTTTCACTGCCTCTTTGATTTGTTGAGTGGGAACTCAAAGGCATGCATGACAAAAGAGCTTTTAATTCCACCACTTCTCAGGAAGTCCCAGCGAGGGGTAAAGGTACAAACGCCTTATGGCCGTGTCTGTGTGCTTTTGATGGTGGGTTGCTTGAAGGAATGTGTATGTTTCAGCGCTGGGAGGTGACGGTGGTGTCCAGGTTGGACTGGTGTCTGGCGTCCGTGGTGCCCTCCGACTTCCTGGAGCCAGTTCTTCACGCTCTCCCCTTTGTTCAGCCCTCACACCTTCGAAACATGCGCCGGCTTGTTCACTCCTGCATAGCCTTGGCCGCCATGGGTGAGTTGCATAACCGTGTTACCTACACACCAGAGGGCTTTTCCCCCAAATGAAAGAAAGCGCTCAATGTTTTGTGCTCAGCTCCACAGCGAACCTTTTCATCCGGCAGGCCGACAGCAGCCGCTTTGTGGGGTCACGACCATCATTTTTTTTTCACGGATGAGCGCTCGACGCGGCCGCGCATCTGCTTTTCCAAACGGCGGCCCGCGGCAGCCAGAAGTTTGCTAGTGATGTGTCAGCGCTTGGTTTTGTAATCCTGTGTAATCCCACATTGTCCGCTGTGAAAGACCTGCGTCTGACTATTCACTTGGCTGATTTCCCACGAATCTCTGTGATGCTGCCAGAGGCAACAGGTCACAGGGATGGCGTCAGATGGGGTTCTTTCAGACACAATATACGATTACAGCCCCGTAAAATTAAGATGATTCCCGGCTCTCGACGTCTGAACCCGTTCTAAAAAGGTGTCAGGTTTGGGCTGAATGAGACTTTTTGTCCCCACAGCAATTAGGGTATCAGATTATCAGCTTTTGGGAAGTAGCTGATTCTGAGGGCTTGTCTTTGTCTTTCAGGGTGTGTCTACTTCACAGCACATCCAGCATATCGTCTGCCAAGTAGCCTCGGCTGCCTGTCTCCATGTTTTGATAGTCAAAGTGGCCTTCGGAGTCAGAGAATGCAAAGTAAAAAAGTTCTCCCCTCTCCTTAGACTTCAGGTTTTCAGTCTTCCTGCCCTCCGTCCTGGCCTGTGCGTGTGTGAGCGCTGCCGCGCAGAGGCTGAAAGTGATGGACGCCGACGTGGCCTCGGACGCCGTGCTGACGTTTTTAGCCAACCTGCTGGAGGCTGATGTGGTGAGGGCAATGTTTAACCAACTCTCATATCACTTTGACTTTGGCCTGTCAATAGTGAGAGCTCTGTTTTTGAGCTTTTTGGTCCCCTGAAGCATCCTGATCAAACAGTCTGAGGATAAAAGTACACACCGTTTCCTGAGCCTCCATGTGCACACAGTCATTCAGGGCACGACCACACCTGTAGCCTTGCCCGCCCCGATGAACTGTTTTTCCACCAGAGCGCCGTCCTGTGCTGCCGTGAGCTGTTAGGAAGTGTGTTGGAACCCGGCCCACCCTCCTGTCTGCAGGATGATGTTGGCAGGTCAGACGCACACTGTTCAGGGATCAGCTACACCCCTGCCGAAACCCAGGATGTGCTATTGACTCCGGTAACACCACAGCAGGATATGGAGCTTAAACACTCCACCCAGCCGTAAAGATTCAAATAAGTGCTGAAGTTTCACTTATTAGACTGAATAAAAGGCTTTAGCAAAGGCCAAAAATTAGATTGATTGCTATTTTTCTGTAGTTCTGTTTCCTCACATGAGGACTTGTGTTTTTAAATGTGTGTTCTGCTACTGTTCCCATCGAGCTCACTGAATACCCGATACTGAATCCTGTGGATTGTGGGGGTGTTTGGACACGCAGCTCTTTTTAGTTTAAACAGATGTTTCTGCAGATCAATCCTAATCAATGCAGTGAAGCAACCCACAACAATCTTATGCAAGTCACAAACATTCACCAGAAATAGAGTTCTTTGACGTTTCTTTATTGATTTCTTCATCCCAGTCACACAGCGCTGTAAGTGAGCCAGCGACTTTGGCAAACATGGCTTTAGTTGCAGATAGAAAAGTATGAACCGAATCGCCATACCTTCAACTTCTGTGACATAAAGGAAAAAAAAAAAAGATGTAATGCCCAAATACAGTCACAAACATTAACGGTGTCACTCCAGAGTTGTACAGTCCACCTGAGTAAACTTTGATGAATGGACACTGATGAATGCCGATCACTTCCAGTCAAAACAAGGCCTTTCTTTTGCTTACATGCAACCAATTCCAGATAAACCCCAGTGTTAAATTAAACAATCAAAAGAGAGGGAAAAAAAGGTTCATCTTCAAGTTTCTGAGCAGCACCCTGTGTAGGCGGCTTACATGAGCCGCCCGGTCCAGCTGCAGTGAAATGTCACCGGGCTCTGGTGGCCTGAACGTGCTTTTGAAGACTCTGCTGTGGTGCTCAGGTGCCCCGAATCTAAAGCAAGTTCATTCCAGAGGGGTGCCTGGGGCTGAAGTGTTAGGGGACACATTGTGGACTTTGTCCCCCTGCATATAACAAGCTAAATCTGAAAAACTCAATGAATATATGCACACGCTGCTGTCCACCCTCTAAAAATAGCGACTTAAGGCTTTCCACGCCCTGAGAACCTGTCACCTGTACAGATGGAGCCCTGGGCTACTGGAGCTTTTGTATCAGCGGAGGCTTAGGAGCAGGTTTGGCGGGTCGCTCCCGTCGTGACTCATGATTATTTTTCAAGTGATCAACTGAACACAGAAACTGTCACTTCGGCAGAACAAAGTCCTTCTGGGAAGCTTAAGCGCCGGTTACACACAGGCATAAACTTGGCACAAAATATACACAAATAAAACATTAAAAGATTAGCAAAGTTAGTCTTTGGTGTATGTACGGTGTGAAAAAGAGAAAGCTATCCTAATGTTGCATCTGTTTGATATTGCCTTTCTTTTTTTTTTTTACATAATAACTACAAAGCCAGAGTCCAAATAAACAGAACCTTTCTTATCACCTATAAATGGCTCAGAGTTGGAAGACAGAGTATTCTACATCCATAAAACCTGATGGAAAGCCAAACACAGCTGTCCTTTTCAGGCTGTAAATGCATTCCAGTTGATGGCTGCTTACGCAGGATATCATCCAAACCCTTTTCTCTCTTTTTTTTTTTGGTTTCACTGTGCGTTTCCACTGTCAATGTAGACTCATTCACAGAAAACTCCCTTTCTCCCAGGAATTTTTAAAAAAAGATGGACATTATTCAAGTTACTCGCTGACTCTGCTATGAGCCGCATGTTGGCCCTGTTGTACAACAACCGGGATCACAACATATATAATTACCTCGACTCAACAACCACATACAATCTGATGTTTGTGTCCCCACCTTTTTGGTACTATGCTACTCCTGAAGGTAGTCCAAATGACAACCTTCAGGTCTCTTTATGCACTTTGGCTTTCATGTTGTCAGTTGCAGATATTCTGAATGGAAATACAAAGAGTTGTTTGTTTGTTTGTTTTGTCCACTCCTCATCCTCAGCTCGCCGCAGATCCCCGTATAACCATGGCCTGTTTGTAAGCCTCTGTGACATTATCACAGTCAGTAATTGAAAAGGCACTGTCAGCCACTCCAGTCTTGTAACACTCCCACGGCCTGAGCGCCCCTCCAGACAGAATTCCGTCCTCTACAATGTCCAGCAGGTTGTCTGCGGAGACGCAGCCTCTCATGCTAGTCTTTGTGGGTTTCTCTATTTGCATGGGAGGGCTCACGTGGTCTGGGAGATCGAGCTGGTCAAAGGACTCGGAGGACAGAATGCTGTCCTCACTGATGGCCCCGCTTGGCCTGGGCCTGGTGCATCCTCTGGGTAAAGACGCTGCCAGTTGGTCCAGAGAGCCGAACTCCTGTAAGACCCCCGTAGAGAACTTTCCATTGCGCTTGAGGATGCCTTTGCGACAGACCGGTGCCGAAGGGCACTCTTTAGGTTGTGGTGCCCAGCTGGAGCCGCTGTTTTCAGGAGAAGAGGAGTAATACCCTGACTCCTGCTCGGCGGACTTCTTTAAGATGCCTTTACGGGGCGGTAGTGCACCACAAGGGGCGAGAGCGGGGGCAGATAAGCCCAGGATGCTCTGCGGCTCCAGCGAGCCTGCAGCAGGGCTTTCAGCGGCGGCCTTCTGTTTCACGCTGTTCCGTCTTTTCAGAATACCTTTAGAGGGCCGCGAGTCTGCGCTCCCTTCGTGAACTGTCTGGGTGACGTTGTTCTCCTTGCGCGAGCGCCGCAGGGAGCGCTGTCTCAGCACGTCCCCTCCGGCGGCGTGCGGGCGCAGCAGGCAGCGGATCTTGGAGCCGTTCTCCAGCAGAGGCCGGGACGTACGCCGCAGCCAGCTGGCCACGCCAGCCAGCCCTGCGGCGTGGGAGCTCGATGGCGATGCGGGCAAAATGGTCTGTTCCGCCACGCTGCTCCTCCTTTCGCACAGCAATGGCTGCTGGTAGCCCCAGTTGAGCCACCAATGCCCCGCGATTTCCTCTATAGTCGCCCTGCGCTCCGGATTGACCATCAGCATCCAGCGGATGAGTCCACAAGCATCTGACGGAGAGAAAAATAGGAGACATTGTGGCGGTTAATGTTGTGTTGAGGTAGAACCACATCAGGAAATGAGGTGTAGGCACCAACAGTGGGCGAGAACGTTTCGCCAAAATTAAAATCTAGACTCTCACCGGAGGGAATACTTGGTTTCCGGTAGTTTCCGGTGCTGATCTGCTGGACCAGGATCTTGTGGTTGTGTCCATCAAATGGCATGGTCCCATGAACCAGTGTGTACAACAGCACACCGAGGGACCAGGTGTCCACCTCCGGCCCGCGGTACGGCCGTCCATTGACGATCTCGGGGGAAGCGTACAGAGGGCTGCCGCAAAAAGTCTGCAGATACTCATCGCTGTGGTAGAGGTTCGACAGTCCAAAGTCGGCAATCTGCCAGAGCAAATAGTCACAAGTGTACTCAGGAGCAAAGTCTTTGATCAGATCCTCCACACACAGACCTCTCTTTGCAAACACATTCTTTAAACTCTGCACATAATTCAGAATAATTGAAAGTTTTTCTCAGAGATCTTGATAGTCAGTTCTGAATATAAATTATTAAATAAAATGTTAAAAAGCTGCATCCTCATGAGACCAAAAGAGCATTCCTCATGCGTCTGCATGCATGCAGAAGTCAGTGTACATACCTTCACATTGCCGTTGCCATCAAGTAAAATATTCTCCAGTTTCAGGTCTCTGTGAACTATTCCATTCTAGCAGGGATGAAAAAAAAAAAAGAAGCGATTAAATAATCTTTCTATAACACTGATCCTTTCTTTACAGCAAACTCAATACAATATTTAAGGATTCGTTTTTGTTACTGGGACCAAGCACATTCTTTTCTAGTAGAACATTTTCTGCTGGTACACCAACTATGCCTCATTGTCCTCTGCTCTGCAGGGGGGCATGCCTTTGGCTCAAATGAGTTTGCGTTTGTTTTTGCTTTCAGAAATGTAGGTCGGCTTGGTCCTTTGCACTGGCCGGGCACTCGTGGCAACGGACACATTCTTTGTTGGTTTTTTGCTCCGTTTGCTCTTTGTTAATGTGATGAGGGAAACTGTGTGCAAAATTTATATGATCAAGCGAGGGTTGGGGAGACCTTTCACACTGCGCGAGCGTGGAAAGTAAAATATTTAACAAGACGTTCACGATCCCATAAAAGCGAAGAGGACAGGTGGCTGGGACAGTCTATGACAGAGCAATCCACTCAGAAAATACTGTTGAGCAAACATTTGGAGACGCTGTGCTCGTTGCTGAACAGCCACACTAAAATGTTTGTAATTACCCAGCCTTCAAGAACTAGTGATTGGTGTGTGTGTGTGTGTGTGTGTGTGTGTGTGTGTGTGTGTGTGTGTGTGCGCGCGCGCGCGCATGCGTGTTGTGTTCCTTCACACCCTCATTAAACTGTGAGACCATGCGTGTGTGTCTTTGGGTGGTTGGCCCTAACGCTCGCTCTGTACAGACTGACTGTTCATTCCTCCCTGCAGCGTTCACACAGCCTCCCTGTTCAGGCCGGGAGGATGACACTGAATAATGCCCCTTATGTAACTTTGGAAGGTGGCTGCGTCCTATAAACGACAAAAAAAAGTGGGGCTCTTCGTCATAAGGCATGACATGGCAGACTGACAGGGGGGGTGCGCTTCATTGGAAGGCCACCTTAAAAAAAAGAGAACCTGGAATAGGTCCTGTATTAGGGGGACAGTCGTACCTGATGGCAGTAGTGCACAGCGGAGACTATCTGCCTGAAGAAGTGTCTGGCCTCCTTCTCTGAGATCTTTCTCTTGTCACAGATGTAGTCGTACAGGTCCCCCCGGCTGGCGTACTCCATGACGATCACAATTTTGTCTTTGTTCTCAAACACTAAAAATAAATAAATAAACACAATTATTCACAGTATCAGTCAAAACCTCTTCACATTTGTAATGACTCATGTTTAATTTCCCCCCCTGAAAGGAAACAGTCTGTGCAAACACTAATCCTCACCGATTTGAATAAACAAACCAGAATGACTACATTGACGATGATCATCGGGCGTGAGGGGCATTAGACACGAGCTCTGCACATTAGCCCCATGGCTGCAGAGTATGGGAGCTTATGTAACTTTGCATCGGGTTTTAGGCACCACAACTCGCGTGACAACAGAGACTGATTGAGCCTCGACTTGTTTTAGGTGTCACGTTTCTACCTGCGTGCCCTTCCCCTGCAGTCGACAACTGAACTGAACCCGGCCCGGGCGGCTGCAAATCTCTACCTTCGTAAATGGTGATGATATGTGGATGACACAGTGAGGACATGATCTCAATTTCTCTGCGAATGTGCACCAAGTCTTGCTCATCTTTGATCTTCTCTTTCCTGATGGACTTCACGGCAACCTGAAAAAAAGCAAACAAATAAAAAGGAAAGAATTAAAAAATGCTTGACATCCTTAGTTAAATTAGCAATAGAAGTGAAAACAGGTAAGCAAGACGCTGTGACTACAGCTGCTTTCTGTTCCAAGAGTCAAAAAGTAGATACAATCAAGTAGCTTTTAGTTCATCTATGCGAGTGGAAACCATAGCTTCTTTGAAATTAAATATTAAAAATTCCCTGATTCCTAAAGCATTTGATTAATTTAATTCAACTGTCAAGACACCCAAATGTTCATTTTCTATACAGGAAAAACAAATGGCTTCTCTTTACATTGAATTCTGGATGCGTTTCAGCAACACGAAATGATCCTTAATCTGAAGGACAAACTAAACCCAAACAACTTTTGTTAAAACAGGTGTTCTATCGGGTTAGACCTGTCTGTTCCCCGAAAAAGCTACAAACATCTAGAAATGAGTTGGAATTTAATTCTTAAAAGATTCCCGTCGCTGCCAATGCTTGTCCAACGAGGGCCGTGGACCAAAACCTTTGCTGTCCTATTTTTTAACAAGGCAGAGGGAACACTGGGTCACCGCCTGGGTCTGTTGTAAAAAACTGAGATCTCTTTGCTTTTAGGGTCTCAGGTCTTTGTATTGGAACATCAGATGTTTGGGATTCCTCTTTGCGTAGGGTGCGTCATCAGTCTACCCTGAGCCTGAGGGGCTCTAGAGGCACCAGATGGCCCAGCTGCTGGGGTGTCCTCGTTTTTCTTCTTTTTAAACCCTCAAGGCTTCAGACACACGGAAATGAGTAAAGCTCTGACTTGTCCTATCAGTTTCAGCGCTCGGCTGTCTCCTGCCACAAGTCACCCTTTGACGTAGACGCTCCTCCGGGGTCAGCAACACATTCACGCCACACACACCTCCTTCCTGATTCTGGGAAAGCGAGGTTTCCTGCGTTTGTTAGCATAACTGTCAGACACACTCATGACGCCTTCGCGCCCCGGTGAGTCTCTCGGAGTGTGTGTGCGGCCTTTGTTACGGTCTGTGCCCACGCAAGAGGCATTCAGAGGTTAAAATCTTAAACATTTCACACAGACTTCCTGTACAAATAAATGCTAACCATACATTTGCGCCACACACATGCTCGTTCCATTGCTAGGCCCCATACGCCAGTGGTACCAGGTGGTCCAGTCCAGATGAGCGAGGTTAGGAGAAGATTTAAGCCTCAGTGGAAAATAATGACTTCCTCAACAGGCTCTCACATAAAATTTAGATCCACTACGTTTAGGGGGGGCCACTTGTACAACCCGCTTAAAACATTTGAAACTGAATTAACTCAACAGTGTTGAAATTAGCACTAATGAAATACGATGCACACCAAGTTTTCACTTGAGTTGCGTTTCACTTGGTCAGGCTGAAGCTCCGCTCTGTGAGCCAAAAACAAATACAGCATGTGAACTAACGGAATACTCAGAATCAACAAGTTTTTTGCCCCAACCAAAATGTTTTCATAGTTCCCCCGTTAGCTGGGACTTATTTCAAGTTGACATTGAGAGGGTTCATCTGTTTCAGTCTGTGAGCTGTAGTTTGTCGAGGATGTGAACATCTTTATTTCCGTAAACCCACAGAGTTTATGGCAAAACTTTACCTACTTCCTGCTCCACGGAGCAGGAGCAGAGTCCAAGGAGTGGAAGGGGGGTGTCCAGAGCTTACTTATTTTATGTAAAACAACTTTAATGTTGAAATGAATATATTCCAGCCTGTCTCTTCTCTAAGATTCATTATAAAACATCAGAAAAGTAGCACTTAGACAAGGTCAGTGCAAGAAAAACAAACAATGGTCAAATATGTCAACTAAAGGGCAGTTTCACACCCAACTCTCTCTCAGCTTTGAATTTCTTAAGCCAAAGTTAAACAAAGAAAAATCATAATAATTAGAAATAATAAGAAAAAAGTGTACTGCATCTTTAAAAATACAATGTATAAGTGGAAAAAAGCAATGTACAAACACTGGAAATACATCATGTAAACATCTCCAGGCACACACATCTGTGTTGCTCCTTTTCTGCCTTTTTGTTTCGTTAAACCTAATTAAGTTCACCTTTGAATGGTTGAACTAACAGGTTTTTTTTAGGCAGATCTCTTCCTTACTCACAAATCTTAAGACAGCTCCAACTGCCAGCACACGCTTTGAGATTCTTCCTCATGATAATTCAGCACAAATATGGGTGTAGCTAGAAATAGCTTACACCAAAATAGAACCGATTAACTCAGAAGATGGAAAGATGGTGAGTGTAAAGGAGAGAGACACTAGAAAGACACTGAGGAAACAGCTAAGCAGTTTTTTTACTCTTAAGAGGACAATATAGGAGGAAAAGAGGAAGAGATCCATGACTCATATTTATAAAAAGAAGAACCATTGTTTAAAATGTACTTTTTAAAAACTATTTACAGAGCATCCCGTCTTGCTTCTAAGCTCCCCATGTTCTTCTGAAAGTCCAGCAAAGAGCCATTTAAGATATCTATGCATATTTCCTCTAGGAATCGGAGGCCACTGAGGTGGCCCTATCAGCCAGTGTTTGTCCTATGAGCACCACAGCTAAGCAGCCCTCCTTCTGACCAAAGGGCTTACACATGTCCAGCTGACAATGACCAATAAGTCTTCCCACATTCTTCACCAACTTTCCTCCAGTCTAGACACTGACTGGAGATAAGAGGCTCTCCCTTAGTGCAATTCAAAGGATTTCTAGATATATGTGTAATGCTTTACACCAGAACAGATCAGAAATGACTGTTTGTTTTAACCATGACTAATTATTCATTAGCTGGATTTAATACACTTAGACTTTTCTGTGGTTGACAGGTCAAAAAGGTTGGCTGTAGTAAACCTTTATGTCTGAACTTCTACAAAGTTTTGTTGGCATTTGGTACACCTAACAATCGGATTATTTTCGTTCGTAAGTTTTAATAGTGCCAGACGATCTGGTACCTCACTTTTTTAAAAGATTGAGGACAAAAACTTTTACAGTTTGCAAATCCCTGGTGCATCCCACCTCAGGCTAGACACACGGCCATGGCGTGCACCAACGTATGCCGCTCCACGTTGACGGGTTATGTGATCAGACTTGCACTCAGACAGCGGTGCCGCCGCGTGCAGGATGGAGCCATCCTCTGTGCTGAGTCAGCGCCCGAGTCAAATCACACAGCTCTGCCCTGTGTGTTGTCAAATGATCTTTGATGGCACGCTGGGTCAGGGGATACATTTTAGACTACAGCTCATATCCTTAAAAAAACAGAGCAGCCAAGTCAGAGGCTGTGTGGACAAGACTGGGCTTGTACCACCGCCTGTGGACTCCAGGTACTCACAAACAAAGGGGAATTCCATCCTGACTTGGACTTCCTTGAGTCGGAGGCACTTTCACTCATATAAATGTTATCTTTGAGCAGAGAGCTGTTCTGATAAGCGTCGGCTTTCCTTTATGAACTGACATGTCCACTTGAACCCGTTTGGCTAAAAATGTGAAGATTTCATTTCCGTCTCCAAACGCGCATTACGTTTCGGATCATTTTACTACAATTTGCATTTCCTCCTACAACCACTCATACGACAGGTGATTTAGCACAGCTGCAGGTCAAATAAATCCAGTCCACATAATGTGTCGTTTGTAGTAGTTTGTAATATGGCGACAAAGATCGAGAGAATTTAAGTTAATTTGCCTTACTTTGGTCAAATTGAGCAAATGAGGCTATGCTGTACAACTGTGTCGAAATGTTCTCAGATTTAGTTCAGTCCAATTATTTTTAACCACTCTCAACATGAGCAAATGATGCTTAAAATGTCTTAAAATGTGGTTAAAGTATTTGGAAATCTCTCAGGGAAAAGACAAATGCCTTGTGTTTCATTTTGAAGCCTTATCTCTCCCTAGTTGGTTTTAAATACTTCCCATTTCCCCTAACTGGAATTTCACCTTAGGGGCCTGTTACAATGACTTAATCACAAAGATTTGACCTAACTTTCCCATCTAAACAAATTCCCCACTGGGGCTAAAACTCCCCAGACTTTCCAACCATGTGCCTTCCGCATTTTGCCTGCTATATGTGTGCCAAATTAAAGCGATTATGCAAAACTTCCTGTTTGCCTCCGTCTGAGGATCTGCTCTATGGAAAAAGGATGGAAATGTCGGTGTCCCTGCTAGTAGCAAGTGCAAATGTGCTCATGCCAAATCCAACCCTGTGATGACCCTGAGACCAGAGCTTTAGTGGTCAACCGGTGACTCTGCTCAGAGAACAGAGCAAAGCTTATTACCATGTGTCAAGTCTGCCTTCACATTCAACAGCTTCAACTTGTTTTGGGCAAAATAAAAATGTAGGTCACAGTCTGGTGAAAAATCCCTCCGCTTTTCCCTAAACGAAACCTGTAGTCAGAGTCGTGTTCCTCAGACGTGACTCGGCCTTCATTTAAGTTCAAATCCAGACCACCTGGTGACAGCCTGCGCGTCTCTTAAAAATAGCCCTCTGCCTCCACAATAACAGGTGGCCACCGGACAGGGGAGCAAACCCTGACCTGGAACCGGCTCCAGGTGCGGGATAAAGCGACAGCTAAAGGAGAATAACGTCAGCTGAATCTTACCAGTCGGCCGGACCTTTCCTTCGCCTTCTTCACCTTGCCGTAGGTGCCTTTGCCCAGGGTCTCCAGAAACTCGTACCTGTGTTTCAGGTTGTGTTTGTGGTGGTGTCTCTTCACGGCTTGTTTTTTCACGGGCGCCTGGGACTGGGCTTTCCCAGCGGGGGTGCTTTCACCGGGTGAAACCCCTCCGACGGGCGGCCAAACGTCTGAGGGAAGACGGGCAGGTTCCATGCCGACACGGCGTCGTTGTCTTGTGTCGGACGCAGGTGTCGGCTCTAAACGAGCATTCCCGTTTCAGGAGCCGCCGAGGTGCTTCAGTTTTGATTCCCGGTAAACTCAAACGAGAGGGTTTATCTCGGAGTACTCCTACTTTGGCAGTGAGGCAGGTTTGCTACGACGAAACCAGACGGAGACAGAGAGAAAAGCCACAACGCCCACCGCCGGGAGAGAGACAGCCTTCTCCGAGCGGCTAACTGAGTAATTAGCAGGTACGCCGCGTGTGTGTGGCCGGTGGACGAAGCACCGCCCGCCGGCGGAGCACCGGGCGGGGGGGCGTTTAGCTGACGCTCACACAACTGGACTTAAAAAGAAATGAATCATCAATCAATAAATCAATACAAAGTCTGTGCCTCTCTGAATTTTCAGATTTTATGGAGCTAGTTCGTCTTGTTTTTGAGTCAATAGAAGTATTTCTAGTTAATATTTTTTCAGTGCTTTTTTTTTACTGAGAAAAAGAGGTACATTTTCATTAATGGATTAAGAAAACTTCCTCAAAGGAATTCGAGAGAAACATGAAGTTAGAATAGAAAATGAAAAGCTATGTAGAAATAAAGAATAGATATTTGAGAGCGTTTGATTATTACCATTAATTCTGAGAGACTGAAGTGTTTTGCCTTGATACAGTCTTAAGCCACTAAAATGGCTTTAAACAATAGTTTTACAGGTTCTAATTGGCCTCTCGCCTGTTTTTTCTTACACAATGGCTGCGTTTTAGTTTATTCTGTGTGCTTCGTCATGTCAGGGGAAAGTTCTTTTGTTTAGTTTGTTAACACCAACCTTATGAATAATGACAAGGGCACTTAACTTTGGGGATGAGTATTGTCTGTTGCAGGCCTTTAAAACTATCTTGGAGAATAAACAGTACCTTAATGGGATCCACTTCTAAATCAATCTTGTGCTAACTGAAGCCCTCCGAGGGTGATAGACATGAAGCCTTTCTTCAAGAAAGGAAACAGGAAGGAAATTGGAGCCATCCTGATAACATACAGACATCTTTGGATATTTAGAACATTGCTAAAAAAAGTTATGTAAACTTATATTCAGCTTTGAATTGCACTGAAAGCTAAAA
>CAJRST010033334.1:12126558-12219473 GCA_907169785.1 Menidia menidia | reverse complement strand
TTTGCCTTTGCCTGTCCTGCTTTGTCCAACTTGATCAAAGGAGTGCTGCCTGTCATTAAAAAAGATTAAATGAAACACGGGAGCAACTTTAAACCACCCCACAGGAATTATTTTGAAGAGTTATTAAAAACGTGTTACAATTCAAACTGCTCTGATTTTGACTGCTCATGAACTAATGTTTGCAGGCTATCCATGTTCCAAAGAGACAGTTCAGGCGGGCTGGCCTCTTGTTTCTTGGAGACAGGACTGACTGTCCCCTTTGTTTGGCTGCTGGTCATTTCTGCCTCTTTTCTCTGGCTGTCTTCCTCATCACAGCCCCCTCCCAAGCTATCAGCCAGTCTATTTTTGCAAATGCTGTTATTTATCAAGGGTTAAGAAAACCGTTTTTGTGTGTCTGCTTGTTTTTCTGCCTCGACACAGACATTCACAGACCACCACAAATATTTATTTACCATTAACTGTACAGAATTAGAGGGAGCTTCTGATATTTTGTTTTCCCTTGTAATTTTTCCATATTTGCCCATGAAGTGATTTTAAAACTTTGTCAAGACAGTTATTGTATGGTATAAGACCTAAAGACATGGTTTATTTGCAATATGTGTTCAGGTTTAAACCAACATGGGTTCCCTTTTTTTTCTTGACTTATGCTGCTAGTGGAAAGTTAAACTCTCAGAAGCATCACACTGATGGTTCAGTGAGCCTCAAAATAAAAGAAAGGGATATTTTTGGTTACTGTTGCCTCATGTCTTTATGTTTGTAGGAACTTTCATGACAGTATGGCTCTTTCTGAGGTGTCGTGACTCCGCAGTACTGTCCCGTCCAATCCTGTAGTTGAATACTGCATGTGGACTGTGGCTCTTCCCACCACTTTTACAGGCAAATGAAGCAATGATAAAAATCTACTTAAAAGAATGCCGCTCTAACAGATGGATGAAGCCATTAATGTTGCCTGTTTCATGTCTGAAAAGGCCTTCATTGTACAGATTTTCAACAGGAGACAGACTTGATCCACAGCAGAGACTGATTGAAGATAAAGCCCTCGTACTTGTTGACCTCATCATAGGTTGCACAGGAACAAGGTTACATCTTGTGATGTAGAAGGCTGTGATTGTCAACAGAACTATTAGTACATGCTCAATGAGGTGAAGTGACTCCAGTCAGACGTAGTAGCTCCAGAAGGTTGACGACAGGCTTATTATCACACTGCGGTGTAGCTCTAATCCATCCTTTTAGTTGTGCATATTTACACGGGAGTTTTCTTGCCACGAGGAATTTGTGGAGCCAGAGTTAATCTTAAACATGGACTAGAACTGCAGAGTCGTGTTGTGTTGTTCGATTCCATCGAGAGATGCTTTTGAGATTGCACAATCGCCCATCTTGCAGGTGAGTTTAATTTTTGTTGTGTTTCGTTTTTAGGAAGCAAAGGTCATGGTGGTGCCCTGCTCCAGCGTCCAGCCCATCGAAGAGGCTCTGGAAGACTGCAAGCGCAGCGTCATTCCCGTCATCCTCTATGCCATCAACCAGGACTCCATAGGGCCAGAGCAGGTGGCTGAGCTCCGGAAGGTCAAGCAGATGCTTTCTTTTCCCATCTGCTTTGTACGTATCCCTGACTCCACAGTCACAGCCTCTCCAGAGCCCGGCCGCCGAGTGGAGCGGGAGAAAAGCGCCCTCCACAAGCAACTGCTCTCGCTCGGCTTTGTTAACAGCCCAACAGGAAACTGTTCGTGTGGCGCCCCCACACAGATGCCCATCCCGGGTGCCAAGCCTCAAAGCATGCTCGGGGAATCTTTTGAGAGAATGCACAGGCTGCTGGTGCCATTTGCCCGCCAAGTGCTCCAAAACCAACAGGTGGAGGCCGCCAACCTGCTCAACGGGCTTCACTGTCGCTGTTTAGATCTTTTCATCAACCAGGTCAGAAAATGATGATAAAGATTATGATGTGTCCTAGCGCCCGTCGTCTGTGTGTTTGTCTTTTTCCTGCCCCAGTCAACATCCTGTGACTTAATTGGCCAATATGGCTGCATGAATTGCTTGGTCTGCATGTTTTTACGCTGGCCGTCCCGCACAGAAAGGCTAACAGACCCGTGTCCTCTGTGCTGCGCTGACCTGCAGGCCTTCGACATGCAGAGGGACTTGCAGATCACTCCGCGCAGGCTTGAGTACACCCGTGAAAAAGAGGGTGAACTCTTCAACTCTCTCATGGCCATCGCAAACCGCAAACAGGAAGAGATGAAGGAGATGATCGTGGAGACACTGGGCAGCATGAAAGAGCAGCTTCTGGAGGACGCAGCCAACCTGGAGTTTACAGGTTAGTCAGTCCACGGGGCTCCCCGTACATACGCTACATGAAGGCTTTTACCTCTCCAAATGTTCTCATTTCCTCTCCCTTCTTTTTTTTTGGGTCATGGACATGAATAGTAAGCAGAGCTTGACGGATGTTATGAAAATATTGGTTTAGATTTAATTAAGTCAAATGTTACCACATGCCTCCTCTCTGAGTGAAAAGGAAGTCCTGCATCTAAAGACGGGCTTTGGCACACCTCAGTAACGTTTTGAAGAATCCATAAAAAAAAAGCGGGGAAAGAAACAAAGCTCTTTTTAAAAGGAGAAAAATTAAGTTAGGACTCCCTTTCTCCGGTGCGTAAAATGAACATTTAATTACTTAAATGAGTAGAAGTGCTAGAAGTAGACACACAGGAAGGAGTGCACGTGTTAAGTAGGGCAGTTTTTTCCAAAGTCCCTCATCTGAGACATCCTATCAAATGGGCAGAAAGAGTGGACTTTAAAATGGAGGAGCAGGAGCTTTGCACATGTCTGTTCTGTAGTCATATGACGTATCGGACATGGTGTTGGACACAGTCAGGAGAGTAGCCTGTTTGTGATCATGAATCTTGCCCGTTGGTGTATTTTTAACCCCGAATGCGACGCATGCTTGTTGTTAGCTGTGACAACCATCGTTTTTGATCCTGGTGAAGTGAAATACCAACATTTTTCTGGAATTTGCGATGTGGCCTCAGGGTCATTCTGATGCTATTTCATTACAATGCTGTCATTCTTAAGTTCATCCTGACTGACTCTTTCATAAAGATTATACTGAAAAGAAAAATACTTTATGCTGTAAGTAGCCCTTCAGTTTTTCTTCTTTTAGTTATCTCATTCTCAGAAAATAATTTTCTCTTTGCTTGTTTAGTCGTGGAACAGTGTCTGCTTTAGACAAAAGCATACATCTCGTTATTTGTACATAACTTTAAAATGTTATAATATTTCAACTTTAAACTGTGGATTTTGCGGTTATTGCAGATCGGTTATGGCACACCTCTGGTGATGTTTTCTTTTTTATCTTAAGAACCATCAAAGAGTATTTTTATTCAATTCTGTGCTTTTCTAACCTGGCGGGCAGACCCATCCATACTGTTCTTATTAAATCCATTCCACTTTATAATAGTAATCAAAGTAAGCAGCTGTTTTTTTCTTTACTCGCCACACTTTTCTTTTAAACACTCTTCACAAAATTTTGCACGGTCAGAGTTAATAGTTGAATGTCCCATCACCTCATTTTTATGGTGGTCTGGGTTACTTTAAGGTAAAATCTGCTCTTCAGCAATTGGTCTTTTTGCAGTGGGCTGATCTAGGGGTCAGCCAAATGCAGCTTTTCCCACTCTTATTATCACTTGGATCAACAAAGCTTTTCCCTCTGAGGGACAGAGTTTTGAAGTCTTGGGGAAACATCTCAGATAACATTTATACTGTGTGTTTTTACTCACACAATCAGGTAGCCTTGCAGTCTCCTAAAACAAATGCTTCTTTTCTTTGTATCCATGTTTACATTAGATCGGTGTACTTTTCCTTCTCATTGTTGAAGCGTTGTTTGTTTGGACCTTACTTACCACTGCATGTATGTGCTCAGCAAAAACAGAGTTCAGTCTGTAAAATCAAAGTCCAACATACCTGTGTCTTCTATCTACACATCTGGGGAAAGTCTCATTTTTACTTCTTCTTAAGTTTCCAACGCAGAGACTTGTAACTGACGAACATCTTGACAAGAGGAATACCAAGAGTTGACCTGCATTTTATAATGTGGCTGATTCATGGAAATCCAATTTATTTTTTGAAACCCATTTAAAGTATCTGTAGGTGCTGGTTTGATGTTTGCCCTTGTCCATAATAGCCTTGAGGAGTTTTCTCTTTGGCACATTTGATGCTGCTACTTGTGCCACTTCGAACCTCCTCAACATAATTTTCATCTGATATAAAAACTGAGGAAGAAATGCTTGATTAACCGCTTGTTATGACAAAGAAAACAAACGCACTGGCGGTATTCAGCTTTAAAATCAACAGCTCATGACATTGAGTCATTATTTCTCTGTGCTAATTGGTTACACATGCGGCCTAATTATCTTGACAAACTTTTCTTTCGTCTGCAGACATCATTGTAACAACTAATGGAGAGCCCGTTACGTCAAAGGAGATCAAATCCTGCATCCATCTGATCCAGGAGCTGATAGTGGTGCGTTTGAATCAGGCGGTGGCGAATAAGCTGATCAGCTCTGTGGACTATCTGAGGGAGAGCTTTGTGGGAACTCTGGAGCGTTGTCTCAACAGTCTGGAAAAGTCCACCTTCGATTCCTCTGTTCACAATATTACTTCTAATCATCTGAAACAGGTAGGCTGTAGTTTTTGGAAAAGCCTAACTTGTTATGCGAGGGTCAAAAAGCAGAATCAACCGTTTCATTTCAATTAAGTGCTTTTTTTAAATGAGGTTTTATTTCATTGTACTAGAAATATGGAAGTTTGACCACTGTGCTTGAATTGGAACAATTCCTGGTTACAGTCCAGATGCATATAGTTCTTCCTTTTTTTCCTTTCTCCCTGGTTATAGAATAAAGTCAAAATAAAAGGTCAAAGGCGACAGATCCCATTAAATTTCCTACAATTATTTTAAACTGCTGACTTTCCAGCCTATTTACCTTTTTTCTTATTGGTCACAGTTATTAAACGCTGCCTATCACGTGGAGGTCACCTTTCATTCAGGATCCTCTGTCACAAGACTTGTCTGGGAGCAAATCAAACAGGTTGGTGCTTCAAAATATCATATGGTGATGGATGATTTCTGAATGGATTGTTATTGTACTGATCTGCTTGAGTAAGGGGACTCTTTATTTTGCCCGTATCTGTCCTCCCTTTAGATAATCCACAGGATAACCTTTGTGAACCCTCCTGCAATCACTCCAGAGTGGAAACGGAAGGTTGCCCAGGACGCCATAGAAAGTCTCAGTGCTGCCAAACTGGCTCGAAGCATCTGCTCCCAGTTCAGAACCCGGCTCAACAGCTCACATGAGGCCTTTGCAGCGTCTCTGCGCCAGGTTAAATTATTTGACTCTTTAAGACATATTTATAACCTCTTGAGAACCAGAAAATGTCTTGAGTATCTTCCTAATGGGTGAAGAATTTGTTCATAGTATATTGTACACCATGTCTGATATGACTGGAGGACTCACGCACGCTGAGACAAACACAGATAACACCTAAAACACTTAACACTAAAAATCAGGTATTTATACTCTCGAGTCTGGTAGGGCTTCAACACAAGAGCTAATTAAAACATCAAACCTTTTCTGTTCAGTTGTGAAGTTGCACTGGAGGCTCAATATCCTCTTCTCAATATCCACACAGCGTAGTTTCCAACTGTCCCATTACTCAGCCCGCTGTACTTACTGAACCGGGTCTGAGTACATTCTAGCTCTCACACTACTGAAGGTAAACATGCTTCTTCTGGCAGTTTAAAAAGATCTAATTAGCTTGTTTTAGCAAATGTACCCCCATAAAAAATGGACAGTGTTACTTTTGAAGTAAAAACAGGATGGGTACCGTTGTTTGTTTGGCATTAACTGCCACTTGTAGTTGTGTTCACATACATTTATCTAAGTTAATGTGGAGGAAGAGATGGAACATATAGCAAACATACCGTAGAATTGATTTCTGTCGATACTTTATAAGGTTGCACTTTTTTATTGCACAGCTTAAGGCTTGATTACAATCCTTTTCTGTTTTATCACATTGCCTTTGAAGCACAGAATTGTAGCAGCATTCTTCCATGGAGACCATAACAAATCAGTTTCAGCGAAAGTGTTTTATTTCCAATCGTCACATGATGGCCAGGACCACATCGCCGCCTACATTTTCAGCCACTAATTCTTTATCCAAGATTTGTCTGCACAGATACAAGAATTAAGTGTGATAATTTTATGGAAGATGGGCCGTGTGACGACTCCTTGTTTCAATGGATCTAATCCTAAACGTTTAGCTTAGGACAGAGCAGTCAACCAGAGAAAACAGAATCAGAAGTCTGTCACATTCCTGTAGAAATAGCCAGAGGAACAAATCAGCAGACTCTTTCACTAATCAGTCGCACTTTCTTTTTCAACTCACTGGGTTCTAATTGTAAGTTAGTTCTGTCCTCTCCCTGCAAAACGTTGATGGTTTGCATCCCGACTGGGATTTATGTTCTCCACAGGCATGTTTTTTCACCCTCTTTGTACTCAGATCAATTGGCAATTCCAAATTGATCCTTGGAGGTAGTGTGTATAGTTGTGTCTATGTATGTTGGCTCTGTGACGGGATGGCAGGAGCTCTAGCCCCCACGGATTCCCCCATACGTGCCTCTTCTTTCTTCATGGATTCATCTGAGTAACACTTTGGTTAAAGTCACAAGTTCCACTATTCCAACTTAATGTGTAAGCACAGAAAATTTGACCAATTTGTCTCTGAAGTGGCAAGTAAAGTAGAAACAGACAGATACGTCAACCTCTGACCTTTTTTTTCATGGCGGTGAAGTCTATTTTTGTGATTTGCAAAACTGGCATGTGATGTCGAGCACATGGTCACATTTATTCTACAATATGCACACCCCACACATGGGAAGAAAGTTGGAAAGATGGCAAGCCTCAAAAGAAAGTCATGTAAAAAGAACATGATGACATGGTGTGACACAAGTCATGAACCAGAAGGCACAAAGCAGCAGAGCTCAGTGATTACACACAGCCGGAGGCATCTTTTTAACCCCCTGGTTAAAAAACAAGGAAATTAATCAAGGACATACTCTCTGTGTAATAAATGATGCTGTTGCCCCAGAGGTGAAGGAGGGTAGTCCGAAGTCCCTGAGAACTTCATGTAGCTTTCAAAAGACGTTGTTTAGACAGGCAGACAAATTACATGTAGACCTAAAGAACTCTGGCTTTTTGATAAGCTGAGGCTGGAGTGCACGGAGAATAATCTCTGATAAGTTGTAGTGCAGTTTAACCTTTGTACTTCAAATGTTTACCGAAGAAACAGACTAATAAAGAACAACAAGAAGTTTGGAAGCATGCGTAAACTGTATGAATGCAGAGGCCCAAAGAGACAGAGACAGTGACTCTTCTTGAAAAGAGTTTTGTATTTGCGAACAGAGGAACATTTGGAAACTGGGTCATTTGGTGGTCCTTAAAGCTAAACATGAGACCTTTGGCGATGCGTTGGCGTTTTTGCAGTTGGAGGAAGGGCACACAGGGCGCCTGGAGCGGACAGAGGACCTGTGGCTGCGTGTGAGGAAGGACCACGCCCCTCGTCTGGCTCGCCTGTCGTTGGAGAGCCGCTCCCTGAGAGACGTGCTGCTGCATGGTGAGTCGCCACCCAACTCGCTCATACTTCACTCACAGTCAGCTCACAGAGTAAATTTCAGGGGAGGGCACCTGACAACATCTCACACGGCTAAATTGTTTAGAAAAACAGGTTAAAAATCTAGTCACAGAGTATAACCAGTCCCTACAAAACACTGACTATTTCTTTTATTCCTAAAAGTGGATCCTGAACCATGTTCTTCTCTGCTTCCGTGGAATTTATCGTTTTCCTCCAGGCAAGCCTAAGCTTGGGCGGGAGTTGGGCCGGGGCCAATATGGAGTTGTGTACCTGTGCGACAGCTGGGGAGGACACTACCCGTGTGCCCTGAAGTCTGTGGTTCCGCCTGACGACAAACACTGGAACGATCTGGCCTTGGAGTTTCACTACACAAGGTGCACCTGCAAGAGCGAGTGTGTGTGCGTGAGACATGTCCAAAGATGTGTGCGGTTTCCGAGGCAGCTGCATTGTTCCAGCGGAGGACTCATTCTGATTGGGCTTGACAGCTGTTCCTTTGTAGCTGCCATACTCCACCCATGCTGGGGGAACGTCTTTGTTTGGACTGTTGATGCTTGAGGCTTTTCTGATAAGATTAAAGTGTCCTATTAGTGCACCGACAGCCCTTTAATCAAGTGTTTTTTTAAGGTTGAAATAGCTGTGTTGACCCTTACGTTTCTGTGTGTGTTGCTCCAGGACTCTGCCTAAGCACGAGCGGCTGGTTGACCTGCATGGCTCTGTGATCGATCACACCTATGGAGGCGGCTCCAGCATCGCTGTGCTGCTCATCATGGAGCGGCTGCACCGGGACCTCTACACAGGCCTGAAGGTGACTTCAGCTATTCCCCAATGGGAGCATCATCTCCGTCTTCGATTCTAATCTGTATCTCCCTTTTTTTCCTCCTCTCCCTCCTTTTTTCCATTCCCGGCAGGCTGGTTTATCACTGAGGGAGAGACTTCAGATTGCCCTGGACGTGGTGGAGGGGATTCGCTTCCTGCACAGTCAGGGTCTCTTGCACAGAGACATAAAGCTAAAAAATGTTCTAGTAAGTTCACATCACCAGTAAAACATCCTCATGTTTTCCCTCACTAAGTCAATGCATGTGCATGCTCGTCATGACCAGATGCAAGACTTCAGCATCAAATCGAAACTTGGAGTTTGGAGCATTTTGAAGCACCGGGGTGTATTAATACGATCCAGGATCCTTTCTTTGTTCACTCCAAAGAGTCCTTTAAGAATTGTTGTTTCCCTTTTCTAGCTGGACAAACAAAACCGTGCGAAGATCACTGACCTGGGCTTCTGTAAGCCAGAGGCCATGATGTCTGGCAGCATCGTCGGAACCCCCATCCACATGGCTCCTGAGCTGTTTACAGGTACAGTTAGGTTAATTACATCACCGGGAAACTCCTGTAGTACTACTTCAAGCTGTTTAATTTGTCTGAAGTCTCCTACAAAACCAGCCAAAATGTTAACAAAGTCGAAAGGCTTTTATCCAGTTAAGGGGCTGCCATGTGATGTTGAACATGCATGATGTTATTAAGTCAAGAATTTGTGCTCACAGCTTTAAGATGAGGGTACCTGCTTCAGCAGAAATGACGGTTTCTGCTTTGGTTCTCCTGACAGGAAAGTATGATAACTCAGTCGATGTTTACGCCTTCGGGATCCTGTTCTGGTACCTCTGCACTGGGTCAGTGAAGCTTCCAGAAGCCTTTGAGAAATGCTCCAGTAAAGACCAGCTGTGGAACAATGTTAAAAAAGGTAAGGGGTTACCCAAACAAAATGCATTCAGATCAGCCAAGACTCAAGGTGAGGAATAAGATGGATGCATGCTTTTATTTTAAACAAGAATAGAAAAACTGAAATTTCCTGACTGGAAAATGTGTCTATAATAAAAAGCCGCCTCTAATATCTCACTTTCTGGCTGGTGCAGAAAACGCTGGCTCAGCATTCAGCCCTGAGTCAAATGACACCGCAGCAGTTACAGGTGTTGGTCAGCATACATGGAAGTTTGATGCATATTCCCTCAAAATATATATGCTTTTCCTTTTTAAACTTCCTAATCCAAAAAGCTTCTTACTGTATGACCTTCCCATTTTTTAGTGCCTAAAAAAAAAGTTAGGTTGTTTTATTGGGTTTGCTCTGAAGCAAATGATGCACAGGAACATGATGGTGAAACACATCATCCTTTGTCCTGCAGTCCAACGGAATTACCATGAAACAAAAAAGAGTTTGTCATAAGAAGTCTTTATCAACTGAGATCCCCCCCTTTTTTTCTTTTTGGTAACTCATGGCCATGTAGGACATTGTCGTTGGTCAGGCGAGGATCACTGATGTCACCAGCCAGCTGACCGGCAGGTGGTCGCTGTTTGCTTTGACACTCTGTTTCTGTCAGCTGTCGGCGACTCTCTTGTATTTGTGTGTTTTTCAGGTGCCAGACCTGAGCGGCTGCCCGGTTTCGATGAGGAATGCTGGCAGCTGATGGAGGCCTGCTGGAACGGCGACCCTTCCCTCAGACCCCTGCTCGGCATCGTGGAGCCCAGCCTGCAAAGCATCATGGACCGGCTCTGCAACTGCAGCTCCGAGCAGAAAAGCAGCAGCCTCGAGGACTCAAACTGAAAACACTCCAGACAAACTAACATCTGTGTGATAGGGATTCTTATCAGAAAAGTATTTTTGTTGTATTTATCAAGAATGGAGCTGAATGGACAAATGGAAAAACGCAAGTTTTACTCCTTCATCACTGATGGATTTTGGTTATTTATGAGGGGCTGACACAGATGAGAAGTGTGCATATGTGTTTTATTGTTTGTGCTTTGTGTATTTGTATATAAACTCCACATTATACTTTCATTGTAGCTGCAGTGCTAATTCATTATTTGTCTGGAGAATTGTGACTAGATGCAAATTGTTTTAAAAAATAACCAGTTCCCAGTATTATAAAACTATATATATATATATATATATATATATATATATATATATATATATACAATTTTAGATTGTATTTAAAATGAACATGTCTGCATCTATACAAAACAACTTTTTTAATAAAATGATCCGTTACAAGAAGGTGTTGTGTCAAAAGTAATTTATTATTATGGGTAATGCATTTTTAACTACAGTTGATAGTTTTCCTAACCTTTGTCTTGTCTAAACAGGGCAATGTCTGCGCAATGTGTCCTCACTGGTGTTTGTGAGGTGAATCATTGTCTTTCTCTTTTTTTATGCTAAGATGAGGAGCTGGACTAAAATTGACTGGGCTTTCACAGCTTTGAGTAGAAAAAGAAAATCCAGCGACTTAAAACAGGTTTTTCTTCATATATGACTTCCTAGTGAATCATAGATAAGATCATGGCGCTGGAATCATGTCAGCAGACTGATCTCCTCAGATATCTGTCTGTTTATGTCTCAGCAGAGAGGATGAAATCCTTTAGGTCCTGAAAAGCAGCCAAGCGACCTTAGCACCACCTAGTGAGTGCCTTTTCTCCCATTTCTGGCTTAAAAATCTTCTACCTCTTCTTTAAAAGCTCTCAGGATAAATACTCAAAATCACATGTGATGTTAAAGTCCCAATTTCACGTTTTCTTCAGGAGGGACATTTCCTACTGCTCTGTTTCCTGAGAAAATCAGTCTGTTGGTGACATCCCATATTTTGCCTTGTAAAGCTCGTAACCTTCTTTTTCCTGAGAAATGACCAACCTTCTTTACATATCAGCCATTGGAAAGGACTTAAACAATATTTTTTATGGCCATACTCATTTTCAGTAGATGTATATATAGCTGTAAATTGGAGCAGGTGGATAATGCTTTAGGGTTTGTTCGTTTTTTGCAAAGGCATGGTATTCATCATAAAAAGTCATTGAAATCAGCTCTGTGACTCTGACTGCACCAAGAAAAAATTCCCATACACGTGGAAGAGTGGAAATGTGTAATAGATAGCTCATGGACACTCACAGAAATTGAAGCTTCTACTAAGAAGAATGAATGAAAATGGGATTTAAAAAGGACTAATGATGCAGGTATCCATCTACCTTGGACCCTGTTTATTTATTTGCTATTTTGAGATAATGAAATACACAAATAATAAAAATAACTAAAGTTTCTTTCATGCTCTCAGCTATCCAGGTGACTTAATGCTCAATAAGCTTCTGGCAGTAAGAAACAATTGGCCTAGAACGCAGCAGGTAACTATGCACGGTGAGCTCTGTGGGAACAACCAGAAGGCTTAAACCCAAAACGTGAGAATAAACAGGACAAGAAAAACAAGATGACACACAACCTCCCGCCCAAACCCCAGCCGGCTGCAGCTGCCAGTAAAAGGCTAGCGCACACACCAGGACAAAACTTCAGTAAAATAACAATTTTCTAAAACACATAAGTAAGCATGAGATGAGCCAGAAGGTAGATTTTGTCTCCCTCAGTGACAGACGGAATTTCCTGCACCACAAAGCAAATAAGAAAGCTCCTCAACATAAAATCAATGTACATTAGTTCTAGCTTAGACTTTGTCTTTTGCTTTTTGACTTTGTTCCAGTTATGTTTGCTTTTCAAACCGTTTTTTGTACCTGTACCTGTAGAAAATAAAAACTTTTGGAAAAAGCAACGCTGTTTCCATTGGTACCGACTAAAATGGTAGACACACAAATGGTAGAAAACAATTTAATTGGTAAAAACAGGATCCGAGTCAAAGATACAATCCTGTGTTTGGACATCAGTGTTATAACACCAGTATTGAAGTGGTAGTGTTGATTCTTATGGCATGGAATTTATACATTAAGCTCACATGGTTTGTAAAAATGGCATCAACAAGTATCACATCAATCTGAGCGACAGCAGAAACTCATGGATAAGATTTCCTCGCGAGCACCAACAGTGATTCCTACTTACATTTCAAGATATGTTTTTGATTCATTTACAGGAAATTCTGTACAGGAAAAAAATGGATTACAGCTCAAATAAAATTACAGCAAACAACTGCACGTATTTTTTTCTTTTTTACAAAAACACAAAGCTCTGTTTCTAATCTACAAAACACAGCTGTTTAGTCACTGAACCCAAAACAAATGATACAATGATGAAATGTGAGAGCTTCTGTAAAAAAAAAAAAAGTGCTCCCAGCGATTTACAAAAACTTAAGGATGTATCAAAAGTCCTTTGAGTTCTCTGCACGAGCAGTTTAGAGCTCTTGAAGGCTTTCAGTCTGTGCAGCAGTTCCTTCAGTGATGAGACATAGCTTATGTGGAGCGGCTGTTGACAGGAAGATACTTTCTCCGTTTACAAGTTCAGTTTTCATCGACCCAACAAGAGCCGTGGCGTCTGCAAAGGACCCGCACTCGACCGTCCAGTTCCTCCTGCGACATTACTCAATAACCTGAGCGTGACCTCCTTAAAACCAGCACAGATGCCATCGGCTCACACAGCAAACGGGGGAGATGACACAAAAGACTGAGGCAAGAAAAAAAAAAAGGACATTTCCCTGAATGTTTGTCTACAGTTAAGTGACCCCGCCCAAATCCAATACGTGTGTATCGTTCCACAGTCTTTAAAACAATCTATTCATCCTGGAACCAGAGCAGAAAAAAACATACGAAAATTGATAGAAAAAAACTGATCCGGGCAGCAAATAGAAAAAGAAAAAAAAAGTGCATTGCTTCAAGTATGTAAACAAAACAATTATTTAAAGGGGGGTGATTTTTTTCTGCCAGTGTGCAGTAACTCCTGTAGTTTGGCACACACCTATGAACTCACACGCACCCACTCACGGCAAAATGTGCACACACTCCTTTAGAGGATCACGACGACGAGGGGGAGTTCTTCTGTTCCTTTGTATGGCAGACTCGGAGGAGAGGTCTGCTGCTTCTGTTTTTCAGTCACTGCTGAGAGAGGAGGCTCTATGACCTGCAAAGACACACCTCTCCGTCAGCGGGGTCACAAGGAGGTGTTGCGGTGTCTGCTGGGAAAACAGGAAGGCATGGCAAGGTGAAGGAGGAGGAGGGCGGGGCCAAGATGGATGGAGAATGTTGGGGACGAACGCGGCACAACACAAGAGGGAATGTAAAAAAAAAAACAAGAAAAAAAGCAAATAAAAACCAACAATGTGAAACACCTCCACACAGACAAACACAAAAACATACACAGAAGTTGTGTGTGTTTGTTGGGGGGGGGGGGGGGGGGGTGGGGGGGGGTGACCGATGCTTAAACGATACACCGTTCAGAAGACAGTGATCCTTATTTTATAATGAGGATCAGAGCTTCACGGAATAAAATTAAAGAATAAAAATCTATGATTTTTGGAAAGAGAAAAGGAGCAAAGAAGATTAATTAGTAACTATTATTTATACATTTACTATGAATATGACCTGCTGCATGGTAGGTACTTCAAATACACATTAATACATGTAATGAAGACACAAATACATATGAGTGTGCAGCTTTGTATCTAAGTGTCAACACAATAAAAACATTTGTTCCAGGTTGGCATTGAATTACTTTGACCTACTGAAGGATTTACATTACAAATATAATTTTTTATAAGTAAGAGCTGCTCAACAATTGTCATAGCAATGACTAAAACATAACGTGTCTTTAAAAAATATATTCGTACTTATTCTAACTTTTAGGGAAATGAAACTTACTGCGGGTTTTTATCACATGGAAATGAGACAGAATGCCACAGAGGACAGTCCAGGGGGACAAATACCGACAGGCTGACCAACACTGAATGAACGAGCAGTAACACAGCAGAGACACTGACGGGTAGGAAACAACGCTGAAGACCGAACTCTGTTGCTTTCAGTTTCTTGTCTTCAGTTGGGTGTTGTGGAACTGAGAGTGTGCGGATACTCACTCTGATCCTGACGAGTCACCGTCCACTGTCCCCGCCTTAATGCTCAGGGCCACGCCGTTCAGCTGGTCGGGCAGGCCGGCTTTGGCCGGGCCGGCTCGGCTATCACCCGAGGACGAGCCCTGTGGGGACGCTGATCCTGGAGCACTATCACAGAGTTCGTTGTGGATCCGATGCAGACCGTTCCTCTCCACAATAGGAGAAAGCTGCTTCTTCTTCAGGATTCCTGCACAGGATAAAGAATAAGCTGTGATGTCCCACAGCAGGAGCTGAGCTAAGATTTGATTTACATTTCCTATTCAAGGAAGTCTCTGCTAGATGAAAAGCAAGTTTTTAACCTTGCTCCCATTTTCCTTGAGAATTTTTTTAAGTATTACAGGCACATCGTGCCAAATCTGCCATCATGGTATGACTAAGAACTTTTGTTTTGGCCACATGCATCATAAGAGGATTGAGCTTCCTGACTACATGTGAGGGGGGCTCTACAGTTAGTTTGTAGAAACTAGCTGGTCAGGTGAGCCGTAAAAAGTCCTGCAATCAAGCTAAAGAAAAGATCCAAGTTTACACAGTACATTCTGGTGTTTAGTTTTTTGGTGGGGCTGTACCTTTGTGAGGGTGGGTGCTGAACACTGGCAGGGAGGGCAGCAGCATGGAGTCCTGCGACCTGTCGTCCGATAAAGTCCGAAAGTTTCGGCCGAGAACAGGCTCTGGGGTTTCCATATTGGGCCTGTCTCCACCTGCACGTTCTCCCTCCTCCCCCACTGCTGTGTAATCTCCAGGCCAGTACATCTTACTTAAACTGGTGTCTAAGAAGACAGAAAAGGAGTATTTTTTTTTATTTTTTGTCTCAGCATCAAGGATCCAATTTCCTGAAGAGAGGACTTTGTACTTTTGTTGGTATTTACAAGACACTAAAAATTGTTTTTCGAACCTTGGAAGGACTTAGACTTTTTTCATTTTGACAAATGCTTGATGATGTTTAATGATGTTTAATAAATCATTAAAGAACTTCCTTTGCATTAAAAGGGGAAAGTGAATAAATAAACTATTTTAAGAAGAAAGAAGCAGAGAGAATAACTGTATCATGTCACATGGTCACACATTAGACATGACACATGAGGAACAGGGGCAGTGGGACGGGTCAGGCAGCCATCTTTACCAGTGGGTTGGGGTCTCTTGGCACCGTTGGAAGCCATGTTTTCCCAGCACTCCTCTGGTGGGAGAGGACCATCGTCCTCACTGTCAGAGGAGTGAGTAGAAGCGTACGAGCCACTCTGGTCATCCTCTAGAGAAAGGTCGCTGTCTGAGTCGCTGTCGTGATCTGTGCATGAGATATAAACAGAGATAAAGGGAGTTCAGTGGCAGAAATAGAGCCGGTGAGGTCATTTACTTATGATTAACGACAACGCTACCATCCAAGCGCTCCTTCGTTTCCTGGAACAGTGATGTGTGGTCGTTCAGAGCTATTTGAGCCTGGCTGTTATTCAGTCCATCATCCCTGAATCAAAACATTAAGCGGGATAATGTTGATAACTTTCTCAGTCAAAGCATAGGTCATGTTCAGCGTACTCTGGAATGGGGTTCTCACCTGAGGACAAAGGGCACGTAGCTCTGCTGACTCTTGCCGCTCTGCATGGTGCCATTCAGCGACACACTGGAGTCACCAAAGGGAAGGTGGTACAACCTGCCATCCGTGTAGTTTGTGTTGGATTTATAGCTCTAATAACAAGCACAAGAAAAGAATGAGGGGACAAATATTTAGTCATTTATCAGATGTGATATAGAGGGACTCACAAATGAGAAACCATTACTACTCTTTGTCTAACAAGAAACGCAGTTGTAACCTTCAGGTATTAAGAGAATATGAATTTATCTACATATGAGTTTAAAGAAGAAATGGAACTGGAGCAGAAGTTCAAATAAGAGTAAGTCAAGTGTGTTAAAATGTTGCAGGTGTTTGGAGAGACATTTTAAATTATTGTCAATAAAGCATTTATTACTTTCTGCTCATTTCTGTAAATGCACAAAGTTTTGTATGGTTGATTGTTTTGTTTTTTTCAAACAATACAGAAAGTAATAAATATAATAAAGAATAAAAAACAACTGTAAACCAAACTGCATTTTCTGGAAAAACTAAACTACATTTAAATTTCAAGATTTTTAACGTTCACTTTTAAGATTTTGCATGGAGAAGAGTACACCCTGTGTTTGTGGGGAGGGACTCACAGAGGCTTTGGACTTGACCATGTGATCCGGGCGCTTACGGCTGCAGCAGTATTTCATAGCGTTCCTTGCTTCCTTATTGAAAACGATGCGGAAGAAGAAAACAAACGGACCCTGACACGGCACGAGAAAGACACGGATAAAGTTAGGACACCAGCAAACTCCACCTCAGACGATTCTCCAGAGAGCATCTCGGGGCTTCTACCTGTATGCAGTTGAAGCCTGCGAACAGGTAGTGGAAGATGATCATGTCACTGTTGACGGACAAGAGCGCCAGGAAACATGTGACGGACACCAGGAAGAGGACACCACCTGCAGTTTTCAGGCCTGAGCTGAAAGATCGAAATAAGCAACAGAGGAGTTGGCGAGGCTGAATGCACCAAAACACTCATTATCAACAATCATCTACTTCTTTTAGCAAAATGTAAATCATGTAAATATGTAACATAACAGGCTATTTTGTTAATTTGTTGAAATTACTGCACTCAGATCTTTGAGACACTTATTAGTCTCAAAATCTTGTTTTTACAAATTATCTATATTTTTTACACAGGGTCCCATTCTTCCCCTTTCCTTTTTCCTTTTTTTTTTACTCACACACGGGGCTCTTTCTTCTCGATGCTGTGGTGTCTCATCGAGCAGGAGGCTCGGGATGATAGGATGTACAGGAAGACGTTCATCTGTGGACAAAACATAAAAATGCATCACAAATCATAAAACAGTTGGATTTTGTGATGGAAACAACTGGGCTGACTGAGTGAATAATGACAGCAGACTGCACTTACAGACACCACCATGGCGATGGGTCCTGCAAAGCTCCAGATCAGCGTGTCGTACATGGACAGCCAGCAGAAGTCCGGGTTACCATACCCTTCGGGGTCCAGTCCCACCGCCAAGCCTGGAGGCAAGAAACCTTTACAACCAGACTCCTGTGGGAAACTTTGTTCTGCTTTTTGTCTGCTGACACATTTTCAATAAACACTTAATAGCAAACTGATTTCAATATCACACTTTGTTTTTCTTTAACTACATTTAAAGGCTTACTTTGTTATAAATGATCAATGATATCATATTTTTTGGGACCGGACATTATAGTTTTTTTTTTTTTTTTTTTTTTTATAAACTTTTAAACTATCTATACTGTTGTTGGACGACACATAATCTTGGTTTCCTGAGGGACACACTGAACATCCAACCTGTAATGAATGCTGGCACCCCCCAGCCAATCAGGTAGTAGAATCTCATGGGTCCATAGTTGATGTCTCGCACTTCGCTGATCATGCGGTAAACGTGCAGCCCCTCCAGGAAGAGCCAGGAGAAAGAACAGAGGTAGAAGAAGTGCAGCAGGATGGCGATGACCGTGCAGAGAAACTGCCAGAAAAAAACAAAAAACAGGAGAAATGTAGAAGCTTTTAGACCTGGAAAGTTACCCGGAGCAGGAGAAACAAGCATGCAAGCCGGGTCATTACCGGGTTGTCAGCCTGGTTAATGCCCAGGACAAAGATGAGCTCAGAGAGGAAGAGAGCGGTGGCTCCGTTGCTGATTATGTTCGTCTTGTTGCACTGCATGGCTCTCAGGCACAGGAGGAAGATTGTGGTGAGGAAAAGGAAGCCGAGGGTCACACCCGCTGTGCTCCACGTCAGGATCTTGATGGGCAGGATCTCCCCATTCTGACACAGACATCACATTTAGTAGGATATCAGCCACACATCAGCGTGCAGATATTTAGAATACGAGGATTCCCCCACCTCCCTCCTGGAGATATCCATCAGCACCGCAAAGCTGGTCATGTGGTAGCACTGGCAGCTGATGTGGGTACTGTTCCTGAAAACCACCTCGCAGCCTTTGGCCGACCAGCCGCCATTTCCAGCTCTGAGGGTGACACACAACGGGCGCAGCGCCCGGTGAGGCCAACGCAACCTCCCCCAGCGCACCTTCGTCTGTGGAGTGTGTGTGTGTGTCTGTGTACTCACAGTATGGAGTGGTTCCAGAAGACGCAGATGGGTTTGGAGCGCTCCTCGGTGGTGATGAGGCGGAACTGCACGTTGATGGGTTTGTCCAGCGCGTGCTGCAGCAGCTCGTCGTTGTCGTGCACGGTGATACTGACCACCGGTGTGTTGATGACCGGCCGCTTTGGCACTCTGCGAAAAACAGAGCGACACAAGACCTGACTTATTGTAATGGCTTAGGTGGAAAAATTTGCTATTCAGGCATGCGCTCCTGTGAAAAACAAAAACATAAAGCAGAATGTGAGTGTGTCTGGCGGCTCGGTTGCAGCAGGTTTCCTCACTGAGAAATCACAAAAGAAATTCAAAGCCTACGAAACATCATTTGAGGGAAACAGAGCTGGAACTCGAGGCGACCCCTCACCGCAGGCTTCTCTTGTCTGGGTCATAGCTCTCCGGTAAGAGCGAGGCCAGGCTGTGGAAGATGATGACGCTGGCGATGGCGTCCTGCTGGCTGTCATCGGGGTGGCGTCTCTTCCTGTTAGCCGAGCGGTTCTTCAGCGAGGACTCCGGGAAGACGTCCAGGTGCCTGTGGCCTTTGGTGTCCACCGGCGGCTGAAAGACTGAATCGGGGAGGGTGACGGCGGTCTCCTGGTCTGCGGGACGCGGGCCCCTTAAGGACTGGTAGCGTGGAAGTTTGGCTCCCGCGAAATTCATCTTCTTGAGACGGTCCACAGAGATGACTGCGGAAACAAATGAGAGGAGTCAGCTTCAAAACGGATGTCACTGTTTGATAACTACAGATTTTCTCATTCCGCTGACAGAAAAAGATGGTCCTGGAACAGGTTTCTTAACCCGGTTTCCATTGATATCTCGATGACGAGCCAACCCTCGTCACCTTTGGAGGGAGGAAAATGCTCACCCATGTGTGGTGTGACAATGGTGAAGGGGCTCAGGTAGGTCTTCCTCATGTTCTGAGCCAAGGCGTTTGCGTACTCCTCGAAGTGGCGCAGCAGAGCCGCGGTGCCGCCCTCCGCGTGCTGGATGAGCTCCCAGTGCGGCCGCGTGTCTGGGGCCAGGATGGCACTGCCCACACGGACCAGGTTCTGTAAGGAAGCAGCAGGAGTTCAGCCAAATGAACGGCCATGTCGTCCGACCAGGAGGAACCCTGTTAACAGCCAGAATCTCAAAAGCGAAGGCTTTGCGTCCCATTTGAGAAACTGCGTGCTTGCTGGGGGTTTCTTACCTCAGTGAAGTGGACGTCCTGCGTGGCCGTGAGGTTGAAGCCCTGCTGGATGCTCTCGTGCTGCAGCAGCCTCTGTGTGAGGCGGTAGGCCACTTTCACATCGCTGCCGTAGAACTTCTCTGTGTGCAAGGTGGCGTTGGCTAACATGGCCGCCGTCTGCTGAACTTGTCCAGGTTCGAGGAACGTTGCGTTACGGGAAAACCTTTCAGACTGGAGAGGGGCATTTTAAGAACAACCGCTTAGTCATTTATTTGATAATTGTACCGTAAATAAAAGCGAAATGGCTGAACAGAAGGCTTCTTCAGCTTCTCCATTCAAATGAAAATGTCAGAGTCCCACTCATTTTGATGACCTCCTACCTTTTGGCATTTCTCAGGTTACATAATTCGCAATAACTTTTTTTTTTTTTTTATCTCCACAGCCTAATGAATCAGGAAGTGCGAGTTGTAGGTGAGGTTTTACACTGACAGAGGGAGACGGCTCACCAGGGCTTTCAGCTTGATGAAAGTGGCTGAGGTGCAGTTGAAGAGATTGGGAGGCAGCCAGCCCTTGTGCTCGTCACAGTGTCGGATGGCTGTGCCTGAGAAAAAGAAGGCAGCGCTCACATGAGCGGCGAGGAGCAGCCTACAGCCGAATGACGGCTCCGGGCAAGTTTCATATATTGCCATCATTATATGGTCATTTAATGAGCTGCCAAAACTAAACAAAAGTCATACCAATAGTTCCCTTGGGACAGAGAACCGCTGCAGGGAGACCAAACTTAGTCCTGGGCCACCATATTCCTGCCTCGATGGCCTGAGGGCAGCTGTCATAGATTACTGAGCAAGAGAGAGAGCAGGGGGGGAGGAGAGGTGAGAGGGGAAAGGAGATTCTCTAATATGCGAACACATCTGTCTTTAAAGAAACAGGGATTAAAATTAAGCTATTTCAGTGACGGTCAGTTATAGGCTCGGACCTTCGCAGCCATTAGGAGAAACCTCGGCGAACGGGTTGTCGCAGCGATCACACTGGCGCCCGATGACGCCAGCTTTACACTGACACTGCCCAGTTTCTCTGTCACAAGCTCTGGAGAATGAGCCAATCGGGTAGCAGTCGCACAGCAGGCAGGTGTCACTGCCTTCAAGCTGGTAGTGGTTGTCCTGGAAATGAGTTGGGAGACACAAGTTGCTCATTACTTTTCTTTTTTAAGGACTAGCCTCCCTATTTTTTTTGTATATTTCACAGATTTCCTTCCTACGAGAAAGGTCAAGCTCAACCTAAGTTTTTAAAGAAAAAAAGAAGATTGTCAGAATATATTATTTTTTCGAAAATTCCCATCATCATGTCAACTAAACCAAAAAATAAGGACAATTCAAATCACGATTGGTCCAGTGAATTGAAATGTAAAGAAAGGTTTTCTGTTTGCTTGATTGCTTGTTTCTTATTTCCCCATTTCATTAAGTTGATAGAACTGAGCTAAAGCTGGGTGCAGATGAATTATTCAGAGCAGCGCACTCACCTTACAGCGGCACTCTCCATTTGTCTTGTTGCAGTCGGAATCAAAACCTTTGTCCGTGGGACAGTTACAGGGGCCACATGTTTTGTGACCCCACCAGCCTCTTGGACATGGCAAGTCGGTCCTGTGCAAACAAACATCTTAATTTCTCGAAAGACGAATGAGAATTTCTGTGAAAGATATGAGTTTAAGACGACTTTTTACTTTTTCTCGCAGTATCGGCCAAAGAAGTTTCTGGGACAGTCACAGGTGTAGCCTTGAGAGGAGCTTGGCTTCCTGGTGCACTTGGACTCGTATTCACAGGGGTTCAGTGAGCACACATCAGTGCAGTTAGTGCCATAGAAACCTGCAGAAAAACAAAACGCGAACAGGGGAAAAAAAAAAAGAAAAAGATTTTTGCAACCCTCCAGCCTTGAAAAATGCAATCGGTCTGTGAACGAGTGGACGGACTGACCGTTGACGCAGGTGCAGGAGTAGCTGTCCCAGTCGTCATTGCAGTAGCTGTTGGCGGGACAGGGGTTGGAGCTGCAGGGGTCGGGCACGCTGCAGCCCTTCTCCACATTCACCTTCCTCGCCTGAGACAAACTAAGAGCCCCGCCGACACGCAGGCCCTGCGTAGAGCAATCACAGGTAGGGATTTTATCAACAAACATCTCTTCTGTCTGTATATCATAGTCTGCCTCCAAAATGACCTGGCACAGTGGCAAGCACTGGGTTTCCCCACCTGTATACAACCCCGGAAGCCATGCTGCACTTTCCCATCAGGCCTGGCCAAACCTCCGACACACACTGCCTTCAGTTTGGAGTCCCGCAGCTTCCCGTCTACCTCCATACTAGCCTGAAACGGAAGGTGAGCATTCTTTTTTTTTGTTTGTTTTTTTAATTGTTTGTTTTACAATCACAGGTACTGAACAACCCACCAGGTAGAGTCCGTGATCTAAGGACAGCACTGCTTTGTGGTGGCTGGCCGCTCCTCCCAGACTGCTGATGTCCAGCTGCAAATGATGCCAGTCGCCGTCGTTCACCAGAACCTCTTCCACGCGGGAGAGAGTGGAGTCCTCCCCCCTGTGGAGTCCCATCAGCACACTTCCTCCACGAACCTGAGAAAGCAGCGAGGAATAGACAGCGAGAGGGAGAGGGGCAGGGGAGGATGAAAGACAGCTCTGCATCGTATGCTTTATAGACACTGAGAGCTGGCAGGATTCTTTTCGAATTATTTTTTTCACACCCTGGTTCAAAAGTTCAAATTTTGAACCACTTCCAACCGTCTGTGTGCAAGAGCATAGACTGTTGATGAAACATCAAAGAGTTGTCAGTCTAGATAAGCTTAAGAAGTCACTGAGGGAAGAACTAAAAATGCTGCCTGAGCCTTTTAGCGTGGAGAATTTCTTTTTTTGGTTCAAACATTGGGCAATGATGCAACTTTACCACGCAGACCAAAGTGTATTTGCCCTCCCCCCGCTGCGTGTTTAACCATGTGATGCTCTTACCTGCAGAGTGAGGTTGTGCTGCAGGCCGGAGGAGATGTGCAGCAGTGTGGCGCTGGACTGGCGAGTGCGGAACATGAGCTCTATGTGCCAGAGGACTGAGGCCGCCACCGCCTCCAGGTTGTTCCACTGCAACATGCTGTTACCCTGGAAACGCAGTGGGCTAGCCATGACTACAGAAAAAGGACACAGAGAGAGAAAGGATGATAAAAAACACATAAAATACTCTATGAAAAGAGTGAAAAGCTGGAGGCAGAGAAAAATGAGGAGGGAAAGTTTCTTGTGGGTGACATCAGACGATGAGTCACTGCTGCCAACCGGCAAGTCCAGCATGTTCTCATAGCTTGTCCAAGTTGTCAAAGCTCAAGTCTCACTTTTTTAAGACAGAGAGGAGACACAGAAAACGGATTCCACTGGAAAAAAAAAGACTGAACGGGTGGTCATTTAGCATGGAATATAGACAGCAAAAAAAGAACTTGCAAACTCAAATCAGGAGGAAGCCAGAATATTCACCACTTTGTGTTCCAAAGGAGAAGCTTTCACGCTCTTTTGCAAGGCAAAAAGCTTAAAAGGAAACAATTGCAGTGATATGCAGCAATTTCCCCTAAATCACGCTGTCTATGTGAGGAGATCAAAATGATGGATTCTCAGTGACAATTAAACCTGATGCTCCGTGGCTGGAGGGAGATGAAAAGGGAGGGACGACAGTTTAATTTTATTCCAAGCATTTGTAGTTTGCATAAAATATCTAAAATGAATCTGCCACTCAACTGTTCATTTGTTGCAGTGATTAAGTCAATTAAGACACACCATCTGCTTACATTTGATCGGTCCCAAACAAACACCAAGCAGAAACAAAGGACTATTTGCTTAACTGATTTTATCCTGATAAATGTCAGAAAGAAAACAAAATTATTTGCAACAGCCTATGCGATTATAAATGGCTAATTCTAAATGTAAGGGTTACCTGATAAGCAATTACTACGCACAAAATACTGAGTTATAATCACAGAAGGATTAAACCTCATTAAAAAAACTGCTTGTGTTATTTTCTTGTCTTTCTTTGTAAATTTACTCTACGACTGTTTTGTCTCCACCTTCTGGCCATGAGAGTATATAAGATACAGAAATATTAGCGATGGACCTGCGGTACAAAAGGCAACGACAAAATCAAACAAGCACCCACGTTCTACATATGAAAAAGCTCAAATATATATCTCTGTTGTTTTTTATATGACGAATTCTGACAATTTGATGTATTCTAAAATTTGTGCTTTGAGTTCCTCTAGAAAATATGTCAGACACAGGAACATGAATTTCTGTAGAAATAAACACGCCCTTATACGCCTTTTTGCTTCTTCACGTCATACCGAAAACTCTCACGTCTCAGTTTGCTTACTTTTTCTCTTCTCACATCTCTTAAAACCAAGAATCAGCAGATCCAGCAGATAAGGTGGAACAAGGGAAGACCGTGACACACACCAAAACCGTATTTCACGAGCGATTAGTCTGGCTCCCAGCTTTCCATTTAGCGACAATATCGCTGGTCACTAACAGGGAGGACATTTTTTGTCACATTTATCTTTGATTTACCTCTCTCACAGTTCTGTCCTCCGAATCCAAGTGGACACTCACAGCTGAAGGAGCCCCAAAGGTTCACACAGGTACCTCCGTTCAAACATGGATTGTTGTTGCAGAAGTGTCTCTTGGCAGAACATCCTGGGAGGGCGGGACAGTAAAAGAATAACCTGTTTTATATATCCAACCTCATTATTTCATCAAGGAAGAAAAGAGTCAGAAGGCAATCAACTATTCATCAAAGGTACAGCAATCATTGCCCTCTGAGTCTACCTTCCAGTAGTCCTGATTATATGCTGTGTTATTTCCTCTGCTTGATTTCTCTCACTACCTATCAGTAATCACATCTTTAATGGAAATATATACAGTTAAAACTCATTTACGCATGGCTGCAAAACATAGGGTACCTGGCAGAGTGCCATTGTTTGCAATGAAGCTGGCCATGTCTATGTGCTGGTTGTCTATGCGCAGGTTCTTCATGCATCCCACAAACTGCTGGTTGCGAACGGGAAAATCTTCGGGGAGTTTAGGGACTCCTCCGAGGAGCAGGGGTCCGGTCAGGTCCAGAGATCTGACGAGACAGAAAAACCCGTATATGCACCAGGAATCATTCCTGCATTTACCAAACACTCATTACGAACACTAACGCTTGGAAATACCCATGTAAAATTCATTACTGAAAGTTAGGCTGTGCAGTCCCCCCCCCCAGCGAATCGAAAACAGAAACAGGATAACACAGGGGAGGGGGAAAACAGAGCCAACTCAGTTTCTCATCTCTGCCTCCCCTGAGATTAGGAACTTAATTTCAACTGAGGTTTACCTCTTTGTACAGAGATAATTACCGGAACAGGCATAATTCATATCAGACAAAATAACAAACAAAACACTGCATTTGTTGACCTTGGGTAGATTAATTAAACTCCCATTTCTTTCATTTTTGCTGATCTTGACTTACTTTTTGGATCCTGACTGGCTGCCTTGGGCAGAGCAGGTGTAGTTTCCGATCATGTGACCAAACCTCAGCGCCACCGAGGTGTCGCAGTTATCCACCGTCACTACGACAACCTTCTGGTCCGAGGGGCCCTGCGGCAAGCCGGCTTGGTTTAGAATTGGCTGCGGAAGAAGCAACTCATGAATATCATTATGAAAACAGAAGCATCTTTCCAGGGTTTACACAGGATACAGATCTTTTTTTTTTTAAAGCTTCTTGTGCAATTCAGCGGAAATGATTTTTCTGTGCATGGTCAACGAAAAAAACACTTTAATACAGTAATTATTTGAGCGCTCCAGCATAACAGAATGGCCATGCGGCTATTTTTATCATGTCATGTAGCTTTTGGTCACATTTATGTAGGACTCAGAGATGGGTTGTCGTAAAAAAAACAATTGAATTATTCCTCTCCTTATGCAACGAAAGTGTGGTAAAACCATTCTGAACTGGACTCAGATTTATGACCCAAACAACAGTCAAATAAATGGCATTTTGCATCACACTCAGTTTAAAACCACTCCCCAATACACACACACACACACACGTAAACGCACTAGAGGGGGTTGCTCTCTACAGGACATCCCCCCTGACGACAAAGCATCTTCTTCATTGTCTGACAAATCAATAGGGGGAGGCACAAAAGGAGGAGGGGCCTGCGGGGGGGAGAATGATGATCCTGTCAATAAAAGGTTGCGACCTTTTTACGCACAGGCCAGAGTCTCCGGGGTCATGTAGGGCTCATGTTGACCCCAAGTGTGAGTTCAGGCTGATGCCATGAGGTGAGCGCCCTCACACACAGCTGACCGGCTGCCATCGCTGGACCTGGGTGGGCCACCGGGCGGTCAGCTGCTCAGACCGGATTTACACAGAATTAACTTGTCTCACCAGCAGAGATAACCAGAACTGAAGGTAGGATTTCACTGACAAGATATTTAGCTCCCTCTAAGGTTGAATTAAACTAAAAAATCTTTTCAGCACATCTGCCTGAGTCTGATGAATTCTCATTTCCTGATGGCTCTGCTGTTATGACTCTCTTTGTCTATGCTGTCTGATCCCTTCATTTAAAAGGCACTCGGCCGGAGACAGACTTCAGATATTGTTTGCTGATACAATACAGTTAACAGCTTCATCAAGGGAAGTTTATTAAAACCAAGCATACCTTCAGGCAATTCTGTAGTGACTGATATAATTTTAGCTCATGGCACCGCCAGAATTCAACTTCTGTCACATGATTTTCACGTTGGGCAGATTACATTAATTCTCTGTGAGCCTTCAGTAATGCAATCTGTAACTGAGACGCCGCGGTTGTTTGAATTCTTGCAGTCTTGTGATCGCAATGTGCCCAGTGTTAGTGATATGAATGGGATAGAGCCAATAATAGAAGCTTAAACCCTACGGCTGAATAATCTGTCGTCTTACAACACCTCACCCGAAACACTTCACAAAACGAGGTGAGACCCACGTGTCGGTTTCTCACTGAGGTGCAGTGGAGAGGAAGGACTGCCTGTGACATTTTGACACTTCAGAGGGAAAAAGCAACAATGGAACATACAAAAAAAACATGTGGTACTTGCGTATTTACTGATGTGCCGATGTACAATGGCCATGGAGACAGAAATGCCTCAATAAATTTAACTATAGAGTACTTTGCAGATAACAACATTCATCATGCTCTAGAAGTATGCCAGACTGCACATACATTTTTTATTTGCATTTTTTACTGCCACACGAAAAAGGGAAGAATGAAGGAGGAGTCACAATGGATGCCAGTCAATCTTATACAGGGTCCTCCTGTAAAACATGCTCTCAACAGAGACACTGGGGGCACACGATTGAATGTGTAGTTGGTGAATGTGGTAACCCATGTGTTAAATTGCACAATAAAGTCAAATTGCAGTCTAATAACTGTCCTTAGCTAGGTTCTGTAACATGATAACGTTATTCAAGGTTATTGGGGATTGTTATGAGTGTAATTTGAGTCCAAATTTACGTGCATGTTTGCACAAAGCTTAAAAAGGCTTAAAAAAGGCACATCTCATGGAATAGAGGGTGAATTGCCTTGGCCCACACACTAAAACAGGCAGCTTTGAAAAGGGCGCCAAATTCAGAGTTGAAAAGGGGGTTCGTTATTCTCCATTTCCATTAGTATTGTGACCAAAGCATATCACAGACACATCATTAAGACCTCATAAAATCCTGCCAGCATACAAAAACAGACATCTTCCCCATGCATGTTGAGAAAACAGCATCAGATGATGTTCTGGGTGATTCCTTTTACACAAAAAACAAGTGAACCCATATTCTAAAATCCAAATATGAAATACTATGCGAGCAAAAACCTGTCCTTTTGCATTTTTCTAACCTTCTGGCACATTTCGGATGTTCTCAACCTTTTCTCAACTTATGTTAAATGATTTCTGTCATAATGCCATTTCATAACTGAATGACAATAAGGAACTGGACATAATAAGAAAAAATACCAAAACTAAATGCCAACTGAAGTTACTTTTTTAAGTTATTTTTTGAAAGCAATGCTTTATTTCTTATAGTTTTTTGTAGGATACTCATAACATTAGGTTATTTTGAGAGGGTTGCATTAACCAAATTAACCATTTCAGTGCATTTTTTACATATAGGTGTGAATTATAAAGTGTCAAACAGGGAATCGGAGGAACACAACAAAGAGCAGCACTCCCAGGATGTGAATCTAAAAGCTGGCCGCACAGGGAACTGCATACAGTGCAGAACCTCTCAAACCTGAGAGGATAAATGGTGAGAAGTGTCAGTGAGCATGCTCAGGGCGTTCTATCATGTAATGAAGTCAAACAGCTCCCAGACACATCATGAGCATCCTCATTACTCTGCTGACCAATCTGCCGCCGGCTCTTTTTTTCCATTCTTACAGACTCACTTTGAGAAGAGATGTGCTGAAATAAGATCAAGCTATTGTGTGCATTTCTTGAGAATGGGGTCGATGTTTTCACAGAAGCTTAATTAATAGTGTGGACCAGCGCAGCGCCTGTTATTGAGCACCTTTCCCAGAGGAAGCCACAATACGCTGAGAAACTCTTCATCACTCAGCGCTGAAATGTTGAAAAACAGACACAGAGGATGAGGGAGGTTTTTGATTTGGAGCTTAAACTCTTTGAGGCCAATTTGTTACAAATTTGTTGATGATGAAACAAGCAAACATGTCGTGTGAATTGCCAAAGGTGAAATCATCCGACATGGCTGTTTTCCACGCTTTTCCTTCCTTCGGTTTGCCATGAAAGCTCTGGACCAGGCAGCGCTCCAGCTTGGACACTCCTTTCACTGACCTCTGCTGTCATCAGTCACGGCTGTTGACTCTCCAATAATGACTGTCTGTCAGGACGTCTCTCGGCCGAACAAAACACCGTCCTGTCAGAGCTGACTGGAAAGCACATATTTGCTCTGCTGCCCGTTAAACACTGCTCTCGCCTGCCACTACAGGGGATTATGGGAATATGAGTTCCCTGTCAAACGGGTGACGGGGGAGCATGGCGGCAAGCGGCACAAATATGGGACCTAAGATTGACTCGAAAAACCATAGCAACTAGAGGGGTTGGCCCTGAAGCGCGGCGTCTCCGTTCAAGCCCGAGTCAATACTTCTCGGCTTTTCTTTGCGCTCCTTTCGCCGCTCTCCTGCTCAGCTTTTCTGTCCTTGTTGGAGGACAGAGAAGGAGAGGGGCACCTTCCCCGGGGCCGCATCATTCACTGCCCATGGTCTCAAAGGAAGCAGAACCAAACACAAAGGCAGCGGTCATTGCCATTCTCCACAGTCCCCCACCGTCCTGAAAGCCACATTTCAGTCTGGAATGCCCCCTCCCTGACTCACCCTGCCCCACCCCCTACGGACAGGGACGGGTCAGAGTAGGCCACCGTGGGATACCTTCAGAAGGAGGAGCATGTTTCTACCTCAGCGACTCACAGAGGGGAAGACGGGGAACAGTTCGGCTGGAGCTGAAGGAAAGCCCAACCACTTTTAGGATGGCGAGTAAAACACAGACTCAGCTGCCAGTAGGAGGGATTTCAACTGTACAATATCATGATCTACAGCTGTTCAGGTAAATGAAGAGGACAAAGTAAAACACACACACACACAATGAAGCACAGCAGTTAAAAAGAACCAAACCAAGCATATGCCTGACTAGTTGCCGTGTGATCATACAGATTTAAAAGAGGATACATCATTAATTCCTGCTGCTTATGATGAAAATCTGGCTCCCTTGCCTCATATAACTATCTCAATTATGTTGCCAAACAGCTGAGAGAGAGTTTCCTGAGAGCTGCACCTGTTCTCATAGAAGCCTGAAACTGTTTTTAATCACACTGGCGGTCAGATGTGGCACACTTGTTGCTAAATTGGCAGATTAAAGAAGCTACAGAAGACTCAGCGAACCATTAGATTAGGCTTTTTTGTACCAATGTGATTAATGAGTCCTTAATGTCCACAGCCAAAGAGTCAACAAGTTTTCATCCAACACTCGGCAAGATTCTCTCCCTTCTTCACTTCTACTGGCTAAAATCTGACGTGGTCATGTCATCATACGAGCTGAATAGAAAATGGGCATAGCAGGGGAGAGGATGTTGCCTAGCGACATCTTTATGATGCAAAGTGACTTCCTCAATAGACAAAAATGTGACATCCTGTGTTTGAGTCGGTCCTGGGTGGGAAAGTAGAAAAAGAGGGCTCCATAAGTCCAACAAGGGCTCCATACATTCCTGAGCTGATTGAGCTGTAGGGATGTGCTTACAGAGATATGTAGCTGTTAAACATATTTCCCCCAATCAAAGCGTGTCTGGAAAAACAATGCACCCCCCCCCCTCTCTGTCTTGTCTGAGTCTCTTCCTCAGTCTGAATCTGTTTGGTTTGTTGGCTCTCTTCCAGACCATCAGCCTGTCAGCAGCAATTCTTTCCTCTGAAAAAAAGCAGCACTAAGAAAGCAGAACAACTAACTTCCACAGCTCCCTGTTCGCTGTCTGCACGCTGGTTTACACCCACGACAGTCGCTCGCCTGTGAATATTCTAAAGAGCACAGGGAGAGAGTGGCAGCTGCCAGTTATCTCTGCACAAAACAGCAGCCACACACTGTCGTCTGCAGAGGATGAAAACACCAGAGACTACAGCCTCACATCATCCAGCCACAGCTTACACACACATCCAACACCTTAAGACACTTTCCTCTCTTTATGTCTCTTTAACTGGTTTATCAGTTGTTTGATGCAGTTCTTAATCACATTTGTGTACAGTAGAGTGTGGAGGGAAATAATCTGATTTGTTCATGTAAAATTTCATTTTGTCTGAAGGTAGCTGGTAGCTCGTGCACAACAATAAAGAGAGAGACAATTCATAATATGACTGGAATAGGTTCAAAAGTCCCAGAACTTTGATGTCCATATAATAAATACTGGTTTAAGCCTCCAGCCATGACTGGTTCTCATTTTATGTTAAGAAATTAGCAATAATTAGTGAATTATCTTAATAGGTATTTCTTATATAGTCTTATTAAGAATAAAAAAGCTGTCTATTGTCAACATTCCTAAGAATTCTGTAATATTATTGTGACACTGATTTCAGCATTTTGTCCTTGCGAATTTCCTCTACTGACAATGGCTTTAACTCATCTTTATGAAAACACTTCCACTCACCTTGTTGTAGTAGTGAACCTCCACCACGTGCCACTGGCCATCACTGACTCCTCCGAGGATGAACGGAGAAACTGTTGTTTTGGTTTCTCCTGAAGAGCAAAGAGAGGAATGAGCGTCGCAGGCAATAATAACACAGAAGAATACTTTGAATAAGTCTAAATCTGATAAAATGGGGAAAGTGGAAACCCATGTTTATAAAACAGTGTTGTACCTGCAGAGAAGGTGAGCTGTATTTGTTCACTGATGATTTCCATGGCAATGAAGTCGTGTTTCTCGTTGAAACGGCCGTTGTAGAACAACAAACCGCTAGATTCTTTGGTTGCAAATCTTGAAAAAAAAAGTTTTTTTTAAAATTTATTTCACGTTTTTAATTTAAACAGAAGTTAGGACCAATGCATGCTTGGAATCAAGTAAGACAAAATAAGACAAAGTAAGACAAAATAATTTCAAAAACATTTCAAGCACAGAGTTCAGTGATTTGCTCAAGGACACCTCCTCATGTGTATGGGGGAAGATAGGAGTTAAACTACCAACCTTGTAGTAGGAAAACAACTGCTTTTCCTATGAGCAGCAGCCACTCAAAGAGTTCTGAAACATTTTGTACATCTCAATACAACAGCTATTCAACTGAAGTTTTTATTAAGACTAAAGTGTTTATTTAGTCTCTTAAACTGGACTGCCTGCAGCCCAGCTCTGTTGCTTCCTGAAAAATGTTGCTTTGTGCTTGCTCATTTTACAACAATGAACACGACACAGCAGTGAAGTCCAAAATTGAATGTGTTCTCATTTTACAATTTGTGAATGCACTTCAAGCAAGCACAAAGAGTGCTTAGATTAAAGGAAAGGTCAGCCAACAAAGTGCAAAGCTAGAGACTAAGCACCATGGGTAGTTTAGATAAAAAAATTTGGATACACATTTCTTTATTCTGAATCTGAAATGCACAGTGAATGTTTTCCCAGAAAATCTGTGTTTCAGAATGGGAAAAAAAAAAGCCTCTCGATAATTGTGACACAATCTCTTCTTTAAGGGAAAAAATTGAATTAAATGACGTCAGCTACCATGTAAGGATGTTTTTTAAAAAGTTCAATTGAAATAAATAGGACTGTCGCTTGGAATTAGCCAACAGATATAAAAATAGATCAACTCCTGCCTTTCAGCAAAACAACTGATGCACAGTGGAAAAAAGCATATGCTGGCAGCCATGCTGGAGAAAAGAAAAGGAGCAGTAATGTCTTTTGACCTATTTACCAACATCTTTCACCTTACTGGAGTGTGCCTATCTCACAGAAATACCTTAATATCAAAAAGCCGAGGTTTGTAAAAACAACTAAGCCCAAAATGAGGTTTATGGGGAGCATGAGTCAGAGGGTTAAAAAAAAGGGAATTTTCAGCACAATCAAGGAATATGTGTGCCACGAATAGATGCAGAGCCATATTAAATGTCACACTACAACACGGAGATGAAAACTAGGGCAAAGTCAAAGCAGCGGTGAGGAGGGGGCAGCACTTCAAGTATGGAGGGAGTGAAAAGTAATACGGAACAAAGCAATGACAAAAACAGCTTCAAAATACTTTTTCTCACGCAAGATTGTGTAGACGGCTGCCGGTGTTCCAAACACAGCCGCTCAGAGTCAGATTTTCATGATGGTGTTATCAGACTGCCTGGAGCCATTGCACTGGATGATGCTTGCACATCAATGTGCCTTTAAACATATCTGAACACAGTTTAAAACCTAGGAGCAGCAAGTCGCTTCACTCTTTCTAAGGTGCGCTGTGAGCAGAAATAACAAATTTTGTCTGTGGCCGTGCATCTGTTAACGTGGAGGTTGTGTAAAGAAGAATCCATACTAACCAGCAGCGGCCTATTAAGAGGTGCAAGCGCCTTTTTGGGGATTTTGTACTTTCTGGTCAGTCACTCTCCTACAATGCAGGTTCCTCTGAAAAGCTAATCAATTTCTCCACCACAAAGGTCACTCTCTGATGTGCTGTGATTACTGCGGCTTTTCTTTTTTGCTCAAATGGAGCTGCAGCCTCCCTGTGAGCTCTTTCTTTTAAGAAACATGTCATTTAAACACCCAAATATCTATAAATTCTGTCAGACATTGTGAGCAGCTTCACCTCCCCTCTCTTCCATCCATCAGCGTCTGATGGGATATTGTACATGATGGGGTTAATGCAGTATTCTAGGAAGGAAGAGCAGCCAGAGGGCATGGTAACACTGACCTGCTTACTGAAGAAAAAACCATCATCATGACCTCTGAGAAAGGAGGATGCCAGTGCCCCGGCAGATAATGATGGTGGAGGGAGAACAGGCAGGGCGGTTTGGCTGTGTCTGCACGTGAGGCAAAAAGCACAGAACGCCAAGGACAATCTTCCGTAGCTGCCCTCCAGCCTTTGACGTATCGATTTAAAAGGATGCTCCACGCTGCCCCCCTCCAGCCCTCTGAACTATGAGGGTAATCAGCCGGAACTAAATAGTGACTTTACTGGCATCACTGCGTGTCACATTAGGCACCCATCAGTAAAAATAACAACCAGTCTGCCCTTATGTGGGGGACCATGTCACGCTATGCTAACATGCTGTAATGCTCATGATGTGTGCGCCGGGGTGGAAACAGAAAGATCCTCTAGAAGTGAGAAATAACAGACTTACTGAATCCTAAAGGAAAGTGCTGCATATCCATATGCGCCTTCTTCAAGTGACATTCTAATCTATTATCGTCCTTATTTCGTTTCTGAAGCTCAGTTCACTATTCGGGAACAAGCTGTCATATTTTAGGACACAATTCCAAGAAAACTATCCAAATAACGAGGACGGGAGGAAAATTGAGCTGATATTTCCTAAAGGACACGCATAAGATGAATGACTTTAGAGACCTCTTAACTGTCAGTCCAGCTCTGCCATCTGGTCCTGTTCAGACCAAATTAAGACTGCAGCTGACAATTTCGAAATGATCGTCCATCAGTATGCTCATTATGTTCTCATCTAAATGATAGCACTATTTTTTACTTGAAATGTCAGTCACCATGGGAATAAAAGGCATGTGGATTTTTCATTGCTGGTATTTATCAAAATTCTAATTGATTACGTTTACCATTAAGACAATCGCCATATTTGCGAATCGGAGAACAGAGGCATGTTTGTCACTTAGTTGGAAGTTAAAATTAGCAACAGAATAATTTCATTTTATTTTTGTCATTTAAATAATCGCCTTAGTTGAATTATACGGACCAAGCATCTTGCATTCACTGAGTTTGCACATTAAGATTTTCAACAACCATATTTCGCTCACATTAAAATAGATTAAAGCCATTTTCCATCTCCATTGTAAACATAAATTCCTCCATGGCAGACAAATGCTGGTTGTGGAGAAGTGCAGTACATTTCTTATAAATAAAAGTTGGAAAAGTGCCCTGACAGCTGTTCTTTGGATGATCATGTACATATAATGTCTAACAGTTGATGGTGTATGTAAAGGATGAAAACAAAACAACAGGAAACATCACCAACTTGCCTCTAATATCTGATTTTCCAGCTCAAGCTGGGCTATATTTATGGAAAGTGTGCTGGAAAAAGTAATAAAAACTCCAGCGGTAAGTCTGGACAGGATCCAGAGTTAACAGAACCTCATAATCAAATATTTCCATGAGGCCAATGGAAATGAAGTCAGACAATGTGATGCATTACGATTCTGTGGGAACGTTTCCCTGCGAGTGGGATTGGGATAGTGGACGGTTGCCTTTGCAGAGTGTCTGGTATCTCAGTCTGTGTGGCCGGAATTATGCCACCAAGAAAAAACACAGGAAACAAAAAAAGTCCCTCTGCCAGGGCTTAAACCTGAGCAAGAGTAAGTCACCACTCTGAGTGAACAACCTAACATCCTAAGTCATTTATCATAACAGCGCTGCTTCTTGAAGAAACCGGATCTGCGTGGCTCAGGTGACAGAGCCACTGGTTGACCTCACCTGCCTCAAGCTGTCAGCGTAGACACCTTATACACAGCAGCTACTTCACAGCCTCTCTGAGCTGTCAGGGAAATCTAGCCTGCTTTCAAAACTGGTCTGAACAGTTGTTCATCAAAAAAAAAAGAAAAAAGAGAGACTGTCATCCGAGCCTCACTCGAAGAAGGGCCGAGTCCATAAAGCTTGAAAAGGGGATATAATTACCACCAGAGCCACTGCTGTGCACATCTAAGGTGACAGGAATCACAATACATGAGGCAAAATGTTGGGGCAAATTCCCTGTGATAGCATCTGACAGATGATACTTGTTGTTGCTTGTTGTGATACATATCAAACAGAACAGACAGCTTTTATGAGTGATTTCGTTTCATCACACAGATGGGAGTCCCTGCGGCCTTTGCATACTTTCAATAACCACAGCTAATCGTTCAATCCGTCACGGTCTACCTCTAAATGACCACAGGTACACCTGAAATTACTTTAAAGCTTTGCCGAACATTCATCTCAAGTTAAAAAGAGAAAGTTTAAAACCAAGCATTTAATGACACTACAGTAACATTCACTGTAGAAAAGTAGAGCTATGGCTAGGCTAAGTGTTGTCATAAGTGTGTAATGTGAAAAAACGAACACAAAGGAATTCCCAAAGGCATTGTAGCTTTTTTCCCTTTTGCTTTGTGTATAAAAAAAGCCTGGACTGAAATGTTTGCTATTTTTATACAGTACTAATAATAGGAACGGGCATCACCTCCAGCCCTCATAAATGATGGCTCTTCCTCTGAATGCTGCTTACACACATGAAAACAAAAGGTCTTCATTAATAATAATTATTTCAGTAGTTTGACATTGGTTTGTCAAGGTGCATTATTTATATGGCAAATATAAGGCCAGAACTCAGAGCTTTTTTTCCGAAAACTGCTGGTTTAAAATAAATTCAACAGCATAAATAATAATAATAAATGTTTTCATACCTAGAAATAATCCCAAGTAACAATTTCTTCCCTTCGACCGTAAATCAACAGTTTTCTGCAAATAATTACTGAATATTTGGGGATAAACTAATGTTGTAAGTAAACCTGAATCTGAAATAAAAAGGAATACATTCTCCAAGAAATGGCAACAGTACTGACGTGCACACAGCTTCTCATCACCTTGGTGAGGAAGAGTGTGCTGAAATAGGCCAAGCACTGACACAAACTTTCAAAGTGACTACTGGCACAGTGACAGTAATAAGATATGACTCTTTGAGATCAACAACCACATGGTGCAAGAGCCTCCTACCAAAAAAAAAAAAAAAAAAACTCATCCTCAACACCCCCTCCTCCCTCTAACATTGGCTTTATTGGCTACACCTCTGCGAAATCTGCACCTATCCACCACGTCCTCCAGTGGCACTGGATTCACAGCACAGGTGCTTTACTCTTTTTCTAAAGTGGCTCTACTGAAGATGGCAGTCGTTCAGCCATCCTATAATTGCTACGTGCATTAAAAGCCAGCACGGTTACATAAATGTGAGCCCACAATGGTGGAAGCGATGGCATACTGAGGAACGGTGTGGGGGTGGAGGAAGTGTGAAACCCAGTGAAGGGTGATGAAGCAGGACAGGGGATCCGAGTTACGGAGAGGTGGAGGTGCTTACGTAAGAGAGAGGGTGAAGTGAAAGCGCTGGCGGAGACCCTTGAAGGTGAGGAAGGAGTTGGGGGGGAAGTTTCGAGTGGTCATCTCGCAGAAGGGCTTCTCGTAGCCACCCGCCGGACACTCGCACTTGAAGCCACCGACCAGCAGGTTCACGCAGGAGCCTCCGTTTTTGCAGACGCCGGCCGCACAGCGGCCCGAGCGGGAGGACAGCTCACAGCGTTCTCCTGGAGAGGGAGGAAACAGGAGAGAAATGAAGATCGATACGGGCACTGACAAGAAGCACCACCTCAGTCAAACCATCTGGGACGCCACATTGCTTTTTTTATTTTTTATTTGGCACTGCAGCTGAGCCATATGTGCATCTATAGAGTGTAATGCTGTCTCTCATGTATGTGACACAAAGAAACTGCTTCATATATTCAGAACCATTTTGTAAATGAATCAAGAAATTGTTGACAAGTTTGTGTATCAAAGGATTTTTCAGTTTACGTTACGGAGAGAATCTTATGTCGTCTGCAGTTGGAAGCCGTGTCTGGGCTCTGTGTCACACCCAGCATAACTCTGTCCCCGTCCTCTGGGAGCAAGGCTGCAGTTTGTGCTCAATTCGTATTCAACGATACAACATCACAGCTTAAAAGCAGTGAGCTGGAAGAGTCTGTGCATTCAGACTCTGAAATGACTGCTGTGGCTCATGATGATTTCTCTGGGCTTTTTCACACCTCATCAAAACTTGGTGACTTCATCTTTATACTACAAGAAAATAAAAAAAGCTGGCTGGGTTGGTGTGCTGACTGCATATAAAATACTGCCCCACATGCTGCCAAAAGCATTCATGATAATAATGTGGTCAGTTAAAAAATATTCAAAAACATTTAAATCAGACCGATTCATCTCATTTCTCCCTTTTGGAAACCAAGTATTACTCAACATACATACTTGTTAAAGAATCAGTGGTGACCAAAAATGATCAACATCCACTCCAGGGGTATTTTGATTTTATCAGCTGAGATCAAATCATGTCACACGTCTCTTATGAATGTATTAAGAGTAGTATGATTTTTAGTTTTTAAGATTAGCATTATCACCATCACTGGTATAGAGCTACACTTTCCCACAACTGCAACTAAAAAAGATATTGAAACAGAAAAAACAATCTCTAAAATAACTCCCCTCAATTGCTGACCAATGTAAGGTTATGCCCAGCTTTGAAAAAGAATTTACTAAACTATCTCATTGTTGATATGTCTTTTTTTTCCCTTTGCTTAAAAGAAAAAGAAAAAGAAGTAGTCGGCATATGGACGTGTAGTTTCCTTTTTGTGATGAGCACATCTGGGAATAGTCTTTACAAGAGTCAACTACTAAAGTGATGTAGTCTCATCATCACCAGTAGCCCTGACCTGTGAGACGGAAGACACACTGGGCCAGCAAAACGACGGTAACTTCAATGAGGAGCGCAGCAGGTCGACCGACAGAACACTGCAACCCTGAGCCCTCGTCCTCCTCGTCCTCTTCTTCCTCCTCGGCCCTGCAGCCCCTTACACATGTGCCGTTTGTCTGGATCGTGGGGATGGGAGGCTGCAGCAGTTGCTGAGGCAAAACTGCTCGCTCTCTCATGCATGAGCAGGAATTTGTGTCAAAGCCACCCAGTCAACAGTGTGGAAGACTTCCGCAGCACTACTGTAACACACACAGCCCACATCTTCACCCAGCAGCACTGATACACAGGCCTTTTATTTACTCTCTGACTATCAATCACTCCATTCACAGTCTGCTGAGAGAAAGCCTCTTTTTTCTCATTGCTGTTGTTAGGGAACATTTATTCAGTCAAAGTAAAAACAATTAAGCTGTTTTTTTTAGCAATGTACAAATGACACGAAGATAAAAGCGTCTTTAATGCAGATATTTAGGTCTATTTGTGAGCATAAGTTTCAGTATAGTAAAATTTCATCAGGGCTGTGGCCTTCGGTTTAAGTATAAGCTTTTTATTTTCTGCTACGTTATGAAAAAAGGTGGTGAGAAAATGAATCGTCTAAGGATTAGAAGCCAGGAGTAGTCGAAAAAGTGAAGGTTGTACCAATTTACTTCAAGAACTGAACTGCTAAGCTTTCAATGGTTCTAATCATTTCTAAAAATGTTTTGCAGATTAACTATTGCAGCTATAATCCATAGTCTGGTCGAGTGATTTCCTCATTCTAACAGGCTCCTTTAGAGGGTCTAAGTGATTACTGAAAGCAAGCAAGACATGATCAATTGAGGATGAAAGGAGAACTAATTTAGTGTTATTTATTTTATCTGATAAATTATAATACCATACTTTTTATTACCTAGAAACTGTGACAAAACCTCCTCTAAGGGCTTTGAACAGTTATGAAATTTAGGCAAACGGTTTTCCTGTTCAAAACTGAATCTGCTCCATGCTGTCACCCTGTAGCTAGAGGCTGACTAGCTGGCCACATGGCTGTAAAATAAAGCCTTTCTCTTATAGTGTCGTGTGCCTTGTTATTAATTCAACAGCTTCCTGGAGGCTATACAGCAGTCGTGTTTCTTTAGGCCGTCAGGATGGATAAACAGTACCAGCACACAGAGGAGCACTACAGAAAGTCACAGCCGCTTTGGGATGATTCACTGTGGAAAAACATATTTACAAGACAGCGTATTGATTTCCTCACTTCTACCCGGATGATATCTCTGGGTGGTCACTGGCTCCCTGAGGGGTGCCCTCACCACAGGTGCGCCAAATGCCAGCCAGGTGAGCAGCACATCGACAAGGAGACAGGCCCATGGTCACAATTCCACAGAATGAATCGATCAATAATTCAAACACGCCTTGTCTGCTCTATTTACGCTCCCCTATAGGTAAGCACGCTCTCTGTTTGCTGCCTGCATGAATCATTAAGCAGCAAATTGCACAGACACCTCAGATATCCTGCTTCTATTTAGATGAGACAAAACACTGTGCACTTTAGTTTGTGCACTGTGCTTGGCTGTGCCTCTACTAACATTATACAGACTGAACTATCAGGTGAGCATTTCTTCTAGTAATCAAACAGAGGATTAAGAAATATATACATTTTAACAAATAAACACCATTTGACACAATGTAATACCATACCTACAAGCCCCCTGTGATATAGATGCAGATGTTTACACCTCTGCCCACACACTTAGATTTTACTCTGCTTTTCTGCCAGATGCATTTGTACAATCAAGTTGTGGCATGTTTTTCCCTCCTCATAAATCAATCCTTTTGTGTATTCATACTAGGAGACACAAATGAAACAATGTGGTGCCAAGATAATCATATAAGGCCCCAAACATGATGACTACAGACAGTTGACATTTAAGCCTCCCACTGCCGCAGATACTCATTGAATTTGAATATAAACAAAATAGCTGCTTCTACATATGACTTCATTTCAACAGAAGTAAAATGCAGGCGAATTTTAAAAAACAAATTGAAAAAAAGTTGACAAAAATATTGCCAATACATATAAAGCTTATGACTGTTTTACAGCTGTGCACCGCTTCCACAAAAACAGTTTGGTCCATTTTCAGTAGGAGGAAAGAGGTCAGTGAGGTAGGTCCGGCTGAAGAATCACTCAGGATTATGAAGGTGGATATTGAAGTCAGATCAATAAGTAGCAGATATGGGCCCCCAACTGTATCAGTAATCCAGCCTTCTCACATTCCACACAGCTGATACAACAGCAAAAACTGACGTGTGACTTTGAGGGGCGGACAGTACAGGCACCCATATCCCGAGACAGCCAAGTTCAGATATACCAAATTTAAATGGATTTGCAGACTCAGGAATTGATCTGGAACAATGGACGTTTCACACGAACGTTGATGAGAACAGCCGGCGTCCTTAGTTGCCTGCGTGAGCTTCATACATGCTCCCTCCGCTCTAACTAAGGATAAAAGCATTTAGTCATTCATTCACTCATTTACTGTCTGTAACAGTTTTATCCTGGCCAAGGTTGTGGAAGGACAGAGGCCGATCTGCCACCGGGCAAGATGCCAGACACAAACGGGATGGGTCATCCGTCCATCACAGGGCCAACACAGAGACAATGGGCGGAAAAAAGCTCAACAAAGGCATGAAACTCTGCAAAAAGAAAACCTTAAAACGCTAAAAACAGTCCCTGGATACGTTAATGAATATAAGGCTCTTTTTTCCTACTGTGCCACAATTTTATTTAAAAAAAAGCGAGCTATCCCCATTTTTTTCCTAAAACTGTGGTTTATTCCATTTTCTGCCTGGTTTTAACATAAAACCCGAAACAGAAGCACAGAATCCCCTGTTAACCCCCCCCCCCCCCAATTTTGGGAACTTCCTGATGAGCTTAGGCGTTGTAGTTAGAGGTCAAATCCATCAACGTCACAACACCATTGTAACCAACATGAAGCCATTTGGAGACTTAAACATGCAGTCACTCTGAGGACAAAAAGGAGTCATGGACTCTTTTTGTTTGGAGGCATTTGGGAGGACAGTCTCACTGACTCAGCAGCGTTGGCTGCTTGTCTCGGCTCTATGAAAATTTAATCCCGGGGGGTTAATAAGATTGAGCCTTAGTTTTCGGACTGTCATTCATCTGCCATGAAAAGAGGGACAAATTGTTGCTTCACGACCTTAAACAGAGCATCGCTGTCTTTTTGAAAACCAGCATCAGATTTAGCTTTGAGACATGTATGATGCCGACAAACAAAACTGAGGTAGTCGTATCTTTGAAATATGCAAATGCTCTGATTTTAAAACAGTACATGTGCGAGGCAACATTTTTTATTCATGCCATCTCTCGGCAGAAAATTGTGGAGGCTTTTAGAGTCTGGCAAGTATTCACATCAGACACTGAGATGGGTTGGTTGAAACGGGGGTGTGAACTTTGTTTTTTTGTTCCAAAACTATACGTGCACATTAAAATTCACAAAATGCATCGACAGCACAAATAGAGAAGGAACACATGCTCTGGTGACGTGGAGATGGATGAGAGCAGTTAGCACAAGAGCCATCATCAAATTCATTAATAGATGAAAGACTGCGTGCAATTGAAATCAAGTGTGTTTGAAAACCTGAGCATCTCTCCCTATCCTTCCTGTTAAGATGAATATGTACAAAAACAGAGCAAGACAACATTGTTGTTCAGCATCTACAGAGTGACTCAGCTGAACTAAATCAATCCTACATCTCGCATTTTCCCTCCAGCCCTCTAACCATCTGGCAATGTGTATGGCCTATATACTGTATAATATATACTGTTTCATATATATATATTTATATACACGCACACACACACACGCACTCCACTGTTTGGCACTTAACCACCCACCAGAAACAGAAAGAGTGATCATTTTAGCAATCACACACACTGAGTTCCATCAGGGGTGCAGGCTGACAATGTCATGTCATTTCTCGTGAGAGAAAAACGGTGGTAGTTTTAGATCACAGGAATGCACATCAGATAAAATCAGCCTTGTTTGATAAGACCATCTGACAGAATTTATCAATCAATGTTTGAGGAACTGTCAAATTATTCTGCGAGATCTCCAAACTAGGTCTCACAGCTCCCAGGTCTAAACCTAACTTTAGATGTGAATTCATTTTGCAAACTGTGGGTGATAAATACACCCACTCTTACTTTCCTTCTCCGTTGCTGCTGATTCATGTTAAAAGCACCTGCAGTCCAGCTCCAACACCCACAACAGTGCAAGAATATGTAAGTGCCACTCAACCTAGACTCTGAGTGACTGAGCCTGCTCTCTCAAAAGCCAGTGCTGTTTGAGCCGTTATAAATAGCTCCGTGAATGGGGGAGAAAAACTTTGGTTTATCAGGTTCAATGGAAACAATGTCAGTTTGAAAGTACAGAGAAAAGAGTGGCATTTTCTGCAGTTTTGCCTCATAGATTTAACCTGGAGCCTTTTTGGGTAGCAATCCAAATCAGTTGTATAAGTTATCATATTTTAGATAACAGAGAGGGGAGAGCAAAGTTCATCGTCACTGGGCGTGTTTCCTGCAGTTTGATTGTTTTTCTTGCTCAAAGTGTGACACCTCAGGACATGTGCACTTCACCGTAAAACGGTTGTGTTTTTAAATGAATCACTCATGAGATATCAAAAAATGCATTTTCAACAAATACAGCCTTATGAGTCTTTAGTAATCATCATTTGTAATATTTCAAGCCCCAATAGGCCTAATAAAAGAAGAAGAACAAAGGCAAGTCAATCCACAAATGGGTGAAAAAGAGCAATACCCGCCCACTGAAAGGTGGAAATGAAGAACTGATGAGGGAACTGCTGTGAATCCATAGTCGACACTCGTCCATTTAGATGCTCAGGTCAAACTCTAACCATAGCTCAACTCAACTGTGCGTGTACGGAGTGATAACCACTCTGTTAAAGCGGCTGTTTGGTGGTTAGCGTTAAATCAAGTACATTTGAAGCTGAAGCTGATTATTTCTGTCATATTACCTGCATTCACACATGTGTATGTATATATATATATATATATACACAGTGAAATGATCAGTAACTCCTTTCACGGTTTTCTGTTTCTTTGGTCAGATATCAACACAAATCTGAAACTGTGACTGAGAAAGGTAGGTGTAACTCCATAGACACTGAAATATCCTGTTTGTGAAAACACACTGTGGGAACATACAAGACTAATATCAAATTAAGAGAAAGATCCCTTAAATACGGTGGCGAATGACTGGAGTCATTGATAGTAGTCATTCATTGATCAAAAGTTCAGTTAACTTCAAAGACAAGATGAAACTCTAAATCTCATTAAAACTCAGGGTTTGACCTACTTAACCTCTAACAAAAAGATGTGTGTAATCACTCTAATATGCGTACAGTATAAATTAACATAACTTAGCTCTCTTTTCCGTTTTCAACGTCTCAGTCTTTCCTTTAACCATAAACCCAGTGCTGATGGCCTTTAACCGTTTGAAGATGTGAATAATTTCTGGAGCAATGAATAAATAGCAATTCCTGCAACGGATTTGCAATTTTAAATCATCGTCATCACTTAAAAAGTTGGTCTACCTCTGTCTTGATGAGCCGTGTGCTTTGTGATGTACTTTTCCATCTAGGTTTTCTTTTTTTGTACCAAGGGGCTTTTCCCATCCAGGGCACACATCCCATCTATAACCATCCAAAATAAATCATTTCCTTATTTCTACTCAGTGACACTACTCTGAACAGAGTATTCTCTTAGCTGTTTCTCAAAGTCACAAGCCTCAAACAGGGACTGAGCATGGACACAGCTCTAATGTCTCAGCTCTCTCTGTGAAACCCGATCGGCTCCTCCAGCTTGAGAGGAACTTTAAGTGTGTGTGGGAATAATCAAGCGGTTAAAACAATAATTTGCTCAAAAATGAAGATTGAATATGTTTTCACGAATGAAAATGTATTATTTGATCATGATTAGGTGTATGAGCCTAAAGTAGATAAAAAAACAAACTCAGTTAATTGATGCATCCGTCCTATGTTAAGGCAACCTAATTAAAGAGACTCTACATATAGGTACTCTGAGTTTACTGGGTCATACTTCTGCTGTGGCTTACTGCTGCAAGGATAAATCAAATCAATAACTCATCACTCAGCCCTCTTCTGCAGAGCCGCTCATTAGTGTAGTGGACATTCTGTGTCTATAAAGATCCAGATTCAATACGAAGCTGAGGAGGAGGAGGCCATTGGGACAGATGCAGACATTAAAGCCCCCACGGGATCCTTAAAAGAGGAGAAATTAACATTTGGGAGGCAGCAGAAAATGAACTCTTTTGCCTTTGACCAGACACTTGAAGACAGACTCTTCTATGTCAAATGAAAGTCTGTGACTGTTTGCTTTCACCCTACACAGTGTACGATATCCAACAAGTTCGCAAAACACCAGCCAGTAAAGAAGGATTGAATTTAACTGTACCTGTGTCATTACTGCCATAACTTACGAATTAAACACCACACAACCCAGTACTATAGATTCAGGAATTGGCCAATAAAGCTCTGATACCAAATATACAATAATAAGTGAGAGCTCCCACCTGTGTAATCCTCAAAGCACTCGCAGGTGAAGCCTCCCTCCCTGCTGCGGCAGAGCCCGTGGGCTCCACACGGTGTAGAGAAGCAGAGGTCTATCTCCGTCTCGCAGTAGTCTCCAGTGAAGCCGGTGGGACAGCGGCAGCGCAGCCCGGCAATGGGGTGGATGGGTCGAAAGAGTATGGTATCGGACGCAACAAACGGCGCCAAACTGTCAAACTTCAGCACCGACACACACTTCATGTAGTTCTCACAAGGCTCCCGCAGGCAGATGTTGTCGTCAAACGGGAGGACCTCCTGGGAGGAGATCTGAGCCAGGAGGCTGCGGTTCAAGTACAGCCTCTCCTGAAGCTCCTCTGAGCCGAAGAACTCTCCGGCCTCAGGCCTAGCCCCCGGCCTATCGCTTCCCGGCCCACCGGGGCGCTGGTGGCCCTCCCCGAACGCCGGCACGGCCACGGATAGGCTGACGTTGAGGATGCGGGCGCTGACGTCGGTGTCGTCCTGGATGTTGAAGATGACCACGTCTTCCGGGGCGGCGGACAGGACCCGCGCCACGCCATCCAGGAACTGGGCGAGCAGCAGGGACAGGAAGTGCTCCTGGGAGGTGTTGGCCAGACGCAGCGTGATACTGTTGGACAGCATCTCATCTGTGATGATGGTCACTTGGAGAAGGCATTGCGCCGACACAGAGTGGATGCCATCTGAAACAGATAGGAGATAGAGAAGATTAAAACAGGACCAGTGGAAACTTTGTTTATGATTTCGTCTTTGACTATCTAGGTCATATACATACGTGAGCGTATAGAAAGTGAGCAGCTGTGGCAGCAGCACAGAGACAGCTATGCTCTATACGGAGGAGGATTTATGCAGCAGCTGCCGTGACACTGGGGTCGGTGGGCCTCACTTTTCAAAGGAGTGATGACACATGACACTTTAAAGAATATAATGATAACACCCTCCTTGTTTTCTTGGCTCAAATGAGTGTTTTTTCAATTTCTGTGCCAGAACGGATCACAGATGAGTGTCAAGAGCGAACAAGTGTACGCCTTTCTTTCAGTACAGTCCAACTCTCTAATCAGCAATTTCACGCCTGTATTCACAGCTCATCTTTGCTTTCTTTGTCCGGAAGCAGAGATGCTGCTTTATTATACATGCCATGGTGAAAGCCTTAAGTCCCATTTCCCAGCTCGGCAAATCCCTTGTTTCTATACCAGATCACGGTCTTGTCCTCCATACCTTCAATTATTTGGCTGCAGACATCCAGTGTTTTCCAGTCTGCTACTTTACAGTAAGAACAAAACATTAATTTGCTTTTTAAAGGCCTTTAGAGTTCACATGTGACTTTAAAAGGAGACTGGCGAAAGAAAAAAAAAAGATGGATTTAATCTTGTTAGGCCCCATATGGCCTACCCGCCACAGCCTAGGCTAAGGATGACTCTTCTCCCATCCTCTTTCTCTGTAATCACATTCTAAACTAAATAAACCTACTTATGAGCCAGTAGACTCAGATGAGCATCTCTAATGGGAACCAAAAAGCACACTGCTCATTGAGGGGTAAAATAATGTTGAAAATGGTCGTAATGGCTTTGTCGGAACAGTGTAATGTATGTTGCAAACAAGCTGAAACGCTATTGTTTCGAATATGATTGTTCTACATTCAGCTGACAGAAACATGTTGAGACAAACTCGCAACTGAACCGGGATCATTCAGGTCTAAAACCCTGCACACAGCGGAACTAAACTGAAACCATACATGTGACATCTGACTAAAATCTAAAGCATGTGTTTCGTTTATGTTGTACTTTATTCTGTCTTTATGGGTTGTTATCCGTGACTTGCAGAAATGCATGTTGAAGGTTTAAAAGTTGACATCAAAAGTAGGATTCAGTGAGAAAAACTTATTATGCAGATGAACTCAATCACATTCAGATACACGCTTCTGGTGCCAAAATAGGTATAACTGAAATAAGCCTGTGTGGCAGTTGCTGAACAATAGTTTGACACTAAAAGAATTACTGTACTATTATGTCCATTGCTTCACTTACAGGAGCTTCAATAAATTAGTTTTCAGTAGTTACATATGCTTTGAGGTCACGGCCATGACCTTTTTCTCCATCCATTTGGCCTGCAAGCTGCTGGAGCCTCTAGAGCAAACAGTGAATGGGCCTTAATCAAATCAAATGTGTCATAAAAACGAGCCTCAACCTCTCTCTCCAAAATAATCAATGAGCTGCTTTGTCTCGGGCATTTGGATGCTGGCCACAGAACAAAACCTGTGAACTTAAATTCACACAAACAGCACTTTCCAAAGTTACCAGATCCCCGATTTGGCAGCGGGCAAGTTTAAACACAGAGTGCCAAGGGAGGGGGAGGAAAAGGAGGGGTGGTCGTAGAGGAAATGAGATAGAGAAGCATGTTTGACACGGCTTTAATCCCCCAGCTTTCAGTCAAGCGATTCCAGCACAGTAATAATACGGGCCCGAGTAGAGGAAATGGGGAGGAAAAAAAAAAATCAAAGCTGGGTCGCACCTCTAAATCACACTTTACTGTAAACACATACACACAATACACACACCTGTGTACACGGAGAGACACATACATTTAAGAGAGGGGGGCAACACAGTGAGAACACCCAGAGACAGTTCAGCTTTCATGCTTATTTTCCTTCCAGTTTGATTGTGAACAAATTCCTAACACTTTAAAGGGTAATGCGTGAGAGCTTGTGGTTTATGCAATGAAAAGTGGTGTCTTTAAACTACTTGTTCGGTCTTGTTTCGATATACAAATATAACAACAAATATATGTAACAGTGAAGTCCAAAGTTTATGGAGCAGATATGCAAGTTAGAAAATGTGACGCCAGCTCACAGTAGTAGTAACTAACCGGGCAAAAAATGATAACAACTTGGCCTATCTAGCATTCAAAGACCGTATGGCAGTTATCTGGGATGCAATGTAGGATACAATCAGTCTGATGTCTGGTCTAAAGCTATTTACTATATGCTCTCTAAACTGTAATAATGTCTCAAAGGACGGTACATAGGCTCTCAATGGAGGCGGACCCTGGGGATGAGAGGGGTTGCATCATACATTGCATGCCCCCAAATGACCCAATTTAGAAGAGATGTAAGTAATTTGACAAAAACGGAGTCACTGTCTGTGTGTAATTCTGACTGAAGCATGTCACAGACATTTCATTAAGGCCTCAGTATCCACCCTTTCCTTCTGCCAGGAGCAGCATATCTATTCTTGGTGCTCTGTGAGCTACAGTAGAGCTCTGTGAAAGAAAAAATAAGACTTGTTCCTGCTTGTTCCCCAGACTAGAACACACGGATAGGAAATTACCGTGGGCTGTAACCATTCATGTCTCAAAATTCTGCAGAATCATGTTGTGAATGCACGAATGTCCATCAAACACAATCTTGTCACTCTCAAAGGCCAAGTTAGTGGGCGTTTTGTTAGGAGTGAAAATAAAGTGAATGTTTACAGCTTAATGCTACCTCGGGACAGTTGTGGGTCTGTCAGGAGTTGTCAGACTTGATGGATGACTTACTGCTGCGTGTCGCTTTTCCAAAGATGAAAAATTACTAGTATTAAAGAGTACTTTTTCAGGCTTCCCATATGTATTTTTAGCATCTCATTGATGGTGTTGTGGACACTATTGTGTTTCTAAGCTTAACAGTAAAAGGAAACGTTGGGTAGCCACCACCACCACATTGCTGTGGATTAACCTCTTGGGTGCTCTTAGAGAAAATATATTACAAAGCCATCAATTCTGTGAAGTGAAAGGGAAACTGCAGAATTCACTGCATAGCATTTGTATGAACCACTATACATTTAATAGGTGTACGTAGCTCTGGTTGTCAGAGCAGAGGAGGTTAGCACTCATATCCTGACGGAAAATGCCGTAAACGCTATGTCAACCATGTGATTCACAGATAAAAACATGTCTTCCTAACACACATCGAGCCAGACAAACAGGACTTCTGTGCAGCGGAGCACAGAAGTGTGTGTTAAGTTGCAAAACATTTTAATTATAAAGGCAAAAATACAAATAAATAGTTTTCTGTGTCAGCCGGTTAATCTGTTGACTTATTCATTTCACCCAGAAATTGATACTTTGCAGAAACAGTCGCCAGAAAAACAGCGCTCTCAATGAGCTGGGGCTTTTAAAGGTTAGGCCATGTGTATGGACAGACATTGCCTTAATTACGCCCTCTGCCAATTCGCATTCTTGGATGTGAGTTCAGGCAGAGTTCCAGAGGTAGACTCAGCGCTGGGAAACTGAGCGCGAGGAGAATCTCCTCTCAAAGGAACCAGACCATCCTTCAAAGGGGTCATTCTCCACGGAAGTATCCGGCGCTCAAGCAACTGAGGGGTAAGCGGTGCCTCTTTGGGCCAAGACGGAGAAAAAGAGAGATGCTTTTTTGGTAGCGAGTCAAGGTGCCAGCTCTGAAGTGTGACACTTTTTTCGGCCCAGAGTTCGACCCCTCTGAGCCTCTGGGTGCCAGGAATGCTCTCAGTTAGGAAGTGGCGCCAGGGGAAAGATTAAACACACACACTGTGGACCACAGGCTGCCAGGTCTGTATACAGCATTGTGTGAGTGGGTATGTATGTGTGTGTGTGTGTGAGTGAGTGGGTGGGGTGGGGGGGACTTTACGTCAATATGAATAAAGTGGACACTGAAACTGTTTAAGTTTAGTCAATGAATAATGTAAAGAAAAGCATTACAAAACAAGCTACAGTAGAGCTGGTTTTGAGTATTTAGATCAGAGACTTGCAGTTTTCATGTCTCAATGTTCTTGTGAACTACTCATTACCTTCAAAATGTATGTCTTGTACTGCATTGCAATGAGAAGCCCTGTTTTGATTGACAGAAATCCTCGTTTGGCTAGTTTGACCTCGAGGGGAGATGTAGTTTTTTTATCCATGAGATATTAACAAATATCAGTTTGAACCAACGGTGGCAAAATCCACATCAGCACGATCAAACTTGGAAGTATTGGTAGGTGCCATAGCCTGCTCCGGGTCTGAGCGGCTGGGATAGCAAGGCGCAGAGAGAGAAAGGTCAGGACAAAGCAAGAGAACAAATCGGTGAGACTGACCTAATTAGACCGCAAAGTCGGCATCAAATCTCCCAGCTGAATCCCAGAAAATGTCAACAAAGTCATGGTGGATAAAGATCAGAAAGACTCCATGACCGAATCACTGAGGACAGAGACATCAGCGAGCGGCATGACGGAAACCCCGCCACCACCCTCTGAGCCTGTGACAGTGATCAGTTATTCTCCTTCGCTTTACATCTAAATATAATGCTGGGCATTACATCTAGATGTGTTTGACGTGTATGTGTAATTTGTCGATATCTGCAACGCCGCGAGAAAAAAAAAAGGCAAGCAGACTGGCGACAAGTAGCATGAGTTACATCTGAACTTCAACCCATAGCAGCGTTGTGTACGATACACAATTAAAACACACAGTTTTTACATCTTGCCGACAAAAACCCCTTCAGGTTACTGTAAGGAGAGGAAGCTCAATAGATGATCTGTAAAAATGCATTTGTCATTATGACAGTAGAGAGACAATAAATAATCACACACAAACAGATATTTCAGACAACTATTTATCACATAAAGAGGACCTTGCTAAGCCACGGTTACGTTCAATCTGGGATCTGCCTCAGAGGCAGCTCAGTGTTTTGCAGCAGAAGTGTGTCATGATGGGGGAAACCTCGGGGTAAGAACGTAATGAGGCTGAGCAGAGCCTGTCTTGACTGCTCAGCGTCATCTCAATACAGTATGTGCCGCACGCACTGGGTGCTCAGAACATCAAAGAGCAAAAAGCTGTGGTCCCATTTCCAAGATCAATAGGGAGATCATGAATTAAAAATCACTTTGGAGGGATGAAGCTGTGATTGTCTCTGCAGTTCGCAGCGTTTACAGCACCAAAAGTTGGGCCGCTCGGCAAAGTCTACGCTCTTAACGAGTTTTTCATTTGAACTGAGAACACGGAGTCAGGTAATGGATGTAAATTGACAAATGGCTGAAAATAGCCTAATCAAGCCAAATCAAGAGTAGCAAAAATGTTCACACTGAGTGTGAAGGAATCGTCACATTCATGCAGTGAAGCAGTGCCAAGTATACACACATGAAGAGACAACAGACGAGGACTGCTTTTTACAACTCCTCACATTTTCACACATATAGACTCATTTTATCTCCTCTCCTTTAGGTCCTTTGTGTCTACTGGTAAAAAAACTGGTGAAATCAAGAGCAATTTCTTGTAATGATGCAACAAAAGAAAAAAAAAAACTTATGAAACATGGGTGTGCATGAGGCACATTGGAAAATATATATATTTTAATGACATTTTGGCCAGTGCTCATATTGGGAGCTGTAATGACAGAAAGCAAAAAAAGTGTTGTTTTGTTTGTCATTTCTACATAAAATCCAACCATTGCCCTGATCGAACACAACAAATTAGCAGAGCAAAAATACAGGTGAGTGTATCACATTTTGTAAACCGACACCACAAAATGAAACCCCTCTAGATCACAGAGGTGACAGTCACACAAACCACATTTCCTTGAATAGACCTGCCGCTGATCCTACAAAGGCCCTGTGAGCAGATCCCACTTCATTTCATTTTAATTGAGCATGCTGCCTTTGCAGCTGCTCATCCCATTCATTAATAAAGTCCACTCTACAGCATCCTGTGGGTTTGTGACCTCGACTAATAAATCACTTTTCACATGTTCACTCCTCTGAAGCACTGGAGTCTGGCCTATTTGTAGCCATTTTAGGAAGAAACTCTTAAACCTCACAGATGAAGAGGCATTTCAAAACACAGCAAATCAAAAGTGAATAAAAGGATGTTAAGACTTTCTGGAGATCTAAAGTACAACCTCACAAAAGGCTATAATAAACCAGTGAAGTTATGTTTGAGAAGGGCTTTTCCCCCTGTTGAGTTTCATGGGATTGTACTTAATAATGTCGTTCCCCCTGGATGTGATAATAAGGTCCCGAGTAAACCCAGCACGACTACAGGTTTAATCCCCTCTTTCTAAACCTGGCCAGCTCCGGTTCAGCTAAAAACAAATCAGCCCTGAACAGGCCACTGATGTGACTTAAAAGTGAGCCTATGAGAACTTTATCATCATGAAGACAGTCTCACGGCTGAGTGCTCTGCCAGAATTAAAAATGGTGTAATTAGATCAAACTTATCCAGTGTCTCCTTCATTAAAGCTGAGAGCACTCTGTTTGGTGTCCGTTTAATTTAAAAGCAGAGGTCTCGCGTTGTGGTGATCAAAAGGCATGCAGTAAAATGTGGTGGGGGACCGACTTGTTTGAATTAAGCTGGGCTGAAAGGTGAAGCACACTCAACTGCTGCCTGAATAGAGGCCAATAGCTGGTTGGTCAGGCTGGGAGGTGGAGGTTACACATTGAAGGGGGTTGGAGGGATGGGTTTTTCATCCCATTTCCTTTGTATCCCCCCACCATAGCCCACCTCCACCAACCCCCACTGCATAAAACACTCTAATGACTTACCCGATTTCCACCCTCCACCAGCAGCTCACATCCCCATTTCACCATCACAAATAAAGAAAGGGCTTCCAGTAAGGAGCTGAGCCCCAGTCAACACTGCATGGCTACGTGGGAACCCAGCTAAGATTTTGGAATTATAATTATTGGCATACCTAGCATTTCCTTACACTTCAGAACCTTTGTTACTTTGAACATATCACAAACATGCTTGTTTAATTTTTAGTTTGAATGCAGACTATTTGCATCATGCAGATCAGATCATAAACTTTCAAATGACACATTACTTAAATACTTAATGTAACTATAGGGGCCAGCTTTTATGTACAAAATGAGAGAAATTGTAGCACTGCGCATTACAAGAGCTGTGTTGAATGAGATTGTTTTTCAGAGCAGACTGATGGCAGACTGAAGCAGATTTGTGTTTGATTGGAGATGAAACGCCACACCGCCTCCAAGCTGAGACTTATATATTGTTGAGAAAAAGCTAAAAACAGATGAGCACAAACAGCTCGTGTTTAACTGAAAACCAACTTGCAACTTTCAACCGCGTTCCATGAGGAGAGAGGGGACAGCATGCTCCACCTCCCACACAACAGATTTACTGCTATCTGAATCCAAACGGTGCCGAGACCCTCGCATCCAGCAACGCAAATAGCGAAGATCCACAGCATGCAAGCAAATGCATTTGTTTTCTTCTGTTTTTGAAGAAACAGGTAAAATAAATATTCATAAGTTTGACCTTAATCATGGAACATTTGGTATAAAAATAGAGGGTTTCATTGTTTTCTGCAGAGTAATTAGGCTCAAAGGGGAAAATAACAGATCAGCTAAAATAATAACCACAACACAACAACATCTTATTCTCACACTGCCTGCGGAGTTAGTAATAAAAATTGCTTGTGTAGCTCAATGTCAAGTAGAGGATTTCAATCTAAAAGAGTCGCAGCAGACCCACAATCCCTCCCGTGATTCCTCTGTTCAGCAGGACAGCTGACGGTGCTGGACAGAGGTCATTCATACTCATTTGCAGACAGAGCCACAGCATCCCCTGATGACACTTTTTTTGCTGCATCTGAAGTCCTTCGCAACAGGACATTCCTGAGATTGTTCCTCTATAGAAAAGCAGCATTTAGAGACAGAGGAACAGACCTGAGCTTTTCCAATCAGAACATTTGCATATCAAAGGAAAACCACTGTCAGCGCGACAGCGGAGAGACATTAGCATGCAAAAACACGAGTACTCAAATGTACCTATAAGTGTTCTGAGAGATGCTGCACATCGAGCTGTGTTGCACTAACTGGTGTTTTTTAACATGGTTTAAATTACTGATATTCCTGATACTCTAATTCTGTTTAAAAAGACACTAAAGCAATCTACCAACTTATCGTAATCAGTCAATGTATCAAAATCATCAGTTTCCCACATAGAATATTACTCTGTACTAACTGGGAAACAGTCAGCTCAGAATAGCAAATATATTTATCTCAAATGAACCATAATATGGGGAGGAACAAATCTCTTTGATCCGTTCCATGCGACCACACTGAAGCTGCTTAGTTATCCGGGCCACAGGAATGACCAAGAGAAAAAACATCCTAAACTTTTGAACTTCAGAGTTTGCCACCTGTACTAGTCACAGCTCCCACCCTGGTGTTTCTAACAGTCCAACGTTGACAGGCTTAACCGTGGAGCAGAAATTTAAGAAACCAGGTCGCTGTGAAGTTTCAGTCTGGATGGATGTGTGCAGTAAAGCGGAACGGTGGAAGCCTGTAAGATAAACATAATCTGTCTTGTTTACAGAGTCAGACACGTTTTCTTGCGATGACTTTAGCTTTACAGAAGAAAACATAATGGTATCTTGTCAGAGAAAAGAAATTCCTAGCCCTTCATTGCCTGAGGTATTTCACCAGCCCAGTGAGACGAACTGAAGCCCTCCTCCAACACCAACTGTTACCCTGCTAATGGTTTTTCACTGAGCTGAATTTGAAATGTTATCTAATGGTAACAGCCACAGAAAGGTAGAATTTTTTGAGGCGCTGTTTGGATGAAAATGGCACAACAACACAAAAATGCTGAGGTGTATAAACTAAGACAGCAAAAGGTGCTGCTCATCTTCTAGTTTGGATTAAAATGGTGTTTGGCTCCTTATGGAAAGCCATAAATTCTCTTTCTAGTCTCTATGATAATAAAAAAAGAATTCATTAGATCAGTGCGGAAGTGTCTGCCCAGTTAATGAGGTGTATAAGGTTATGTAACATGTGTAAGCATGCTAAGTAATAAATGATAACCATACCCTCATGTGGTATTGAGGGTAACATGAGGGGAGGAACAATAGGATTGCTCTGACAACCTAATTGCCATCATATTTACAGTTACTATGACAGTTGCTCAAATAATGAAAGATTACCCTCGCCGAAAACCAACATACCTTTCATGTAACGTCGGGATCTCTGTCAGTCGCACGGACATTTTTGAAAAATCATCCTAAATGGGGATGTTGAAGGATGGCCTCGAGCCAGTTCTCTCAGGTTTCATGCTCATACCCTGCTCTGATTTCACACATGCAGATATGAACACATCCACAAAACACATTGGTGAAAAGAAACCCAGTAAACCTCATAATGCTTCCCTACATAGTTTGTAAAGGATAGAACAATGTCTGGAAACTAAAAGAGGAAATTCCCTCAAAGCCATATTTACATCTCCAGTGGAACATCAAACCTAGACCAAACAACCACTCCAAACACATGTGCTTTAAGTCCTGCTAACATCCTAATAAGATTATTGGGGACCATAAGTGGCAACCATAAATGTCTTTTGGACATCAAGCCTTTATTTGCCAGGAAACCAAACTGTGGCAGACGGCAAACCGCTAACAGTTCAGGCAGGTTCTCTTAGGGGTCTAAAACAGTTGTTGGGTTGATTAAACGATGCAGCAGACTGTCACTAAACTAAACATAAAGTCAAGATAACAAGTTTGTAAAAAAGCTACCTTGAACTAACGCTCCATGTAACTTATCTATTTCAACAAAGTGTGGATAGTTAACTTTTTTAGTTTACTTCATACCCTCTAACAATTAGTACATCTGGCTGTGAATGATTTTCATTATTTGTCCAATTATCAGTCCACTGAAGAAGTAACATTAAATCGACAATTAGGGAGTGAATAGCAGGCCTGGTGAAAGTCTTTAAAAGATAACAGCACCAGGGGAAACAAGTGGGCAGAAGGATTCGGGGGGGGGGGGTCGCTCCAAACAGAGCCCACTCCCATTGTCTGCTGGGATAGTGAGGACAAAGCAGGACAATGCTAAGATATATGCGAGCACCACAGGGCCTCACCCCAGCGATGCGCCGACCCTAATCCCAAACACGATTTCCTCTGCGAGCACACGGATGATGTCATCCTTCCCCACCTCGCCCGCACCTTCGCCCCCACCTCCGCTCCTGTGGACATGCACTGAGCGAGGAGATGAGGCCCGCAGGAGGATGTTGTGCTGCTGTGAAAAATGCCAGCGGCCCGAAACTGGATACCCCTCTGAGTGCATCGGTGTCGCAAATCAAAGGGCTTAACAACGACGCTCTCATATCACCGCCGGCTTAAATCTCACTCGTGCTTTCAAAACAGTGGGCCTCTGAACCGTGTCACCTGTAAGACAGGGTCCTGTCCTTTGAAAGCGCAGCGCGTGGAAACTTTTATCTGCTTTCTTTTGGCGGCCAACTCGCAAGAACGTTGGCTGAGTGAGAGCACCCGGCGGCACAGGTCAGCGTGTCCCCGAGCACTACAGGTCCTCGTGAGGCCTTACATGCTTCACTGCAAACTGGGAGAAGGGGGACAGTTGCTCTTTAGAACTTTATGGGCCTCCCCTCCCCCCCACCTTCACTTCACAAAGGAGGCCGGACCCCTTGTCCCCACCCACAAGGAATTTCTCAGGCATTGCTGGGTTCACCATGACAACTGGGTGCTTAATAAAGCATTTCTCTTAGGCATTCTTCCTTTCACAAGGGAGGTTGGGGTGGGGGGTGAGGGGGGGGTGGGTGGTAGGACGGTATAAAAAAGGGAGGGAGTTCAAACTTATGGGAGGGAACATCGGAGGTTGCAGGGGTGGGAGCCATAGACCCGAGCAGATAGGAGAAAAATGGGAAATGGTAACGGCCAAACAAAAACAGAAACCGTATCAAGGTGACGGCTGAAGTTACTAAGGAAGAGCGTCAGAGACATTCCACACAAGCACACAAGTGTGAGTAACGATATCCAAGGAGGGCAAAGGAGGCACAAAGGATGAAAGGATGACTCTAGTAGGGTGAGAATGCCAAGCTGTGACTTTGATTCCTGTGAATCAAGCGCAAGGAAAACAAGACATTTATCAACCATAAAGAACACAGAAATCCAAGATGGGCTACGCTTGAGTGAAATAATTACAGGACAGCATGAAGAGAGGCAATCAGAGCGGTCCAGCTGTTGGAGGCCACACATACACACACACACAAGGTTTGTGCAGCTTGATGGGTTCGTGTTTCAGAAAACAACCCCCTGAGAAAGCCCGTCCACTGAAAGCCTGATGGTTTAATAGGTTCTAATGAAATTACTCCGGCTGTGAATGTCTTACTTACATTGAACGACACAGAGCCATTTAAATGCTGGTCCTGTAGCTTTTGGGTGACAACCCCCAAAAAAAAAACACTCGGCAGCATAGACATCTTTCTTTCTTTCACATCAAAGAAAATCATTATCTGGATAAAAAAGAATCCAATCTAACATTGACCCTCAGTATATTTCGTCTATAAAAGGTGCCAAATGAGCAAACAGTAAACATGACTCATGCCGGCATATTTGTTGTCCGCCCCGGGTCATTGGGCCGAACGCCAGCTGGTTTGGCTCACTAAAGTTTGACAGCAAGGTAGTTTGAGCATCTGCAGCCACTTAAGGCTGAAGCCGGCCTCTGTGACTGACCTCAGAGACTAAATAACTGCTGCCCACAAACCTGCGCAGCAGAACAACCTGCAGTACGATGTGAGCTGAATCAAACTGTCATCATTAGTAACGGAAGCGTATTTGTCTGTTCAATTTCCAAGATAGCCTTTTCAACATGAGTGGAGGCATCAGGCCATGCGTTTGTACTCAGCCGTTGATTTAGAGGGGACAGAGTGTCCACATGGTGAAGTTTTTAATGTGATTTCGAGTACATTTTTGCCACATTGGAAATTCAGCTCTAACAGTGCCACTCCTTTAACAGTCACTTAGCAGTGCGAGGAATGTGAGAAATTGACATGTGAGCAAAGCTACCAACTACACAACAAATAGACCTCATATTTCAAATACCAAGCATAATGAAGGCTTCAGAGCTACGGGATGATGATTAGCTTTAATCTCTATATGAAAATGATCAGGGCTTTCCAGATGAAAGAAAAGAAGTGGGAAAAAAAATCTCTGCCATCAAATGCAAACACCTACTTATGCAGGCTCACGCTTGCCTGGGAACAGTGGATGAGCCTGCGAGTATGTCAACACTGGTCTGACAGATCCCGGGATACAGATGCAATAGATTTAATCCTGCAGAAGAAAACCTGCCTCTCACCCTGCCGTGTGACTAGACCTCCTCTACTGAGACTGATGTGTGACGAGGGTTGAAATAAGCGAAAATGAACAAGTTTTGTCCTCCACGTAGCACAAATGTCATGCTTGAAGGCATATCCCCCCTCGGATGTGAAAGCAGCAGGTGAAATTAGCAGAAGGAGTCGGAGCTCTGTATCAGTATGGAGGCCGGCTCCGCACCTGCACACCAGCGCTTCAAATCTGGTTCCTTAACTAGCTAACATAATTCATCACTATTACTTATTCATGCATGTGCACACAAACAGTACTCAACAGGCAGCCATCCCCGGGCTGTGTGACTGTGAGACGTATTATGAAGTGCCTGCTTATAGCTGTGAATGACTGCGGTGCTGAATCCTTTCTGAATAAACCTTAGCTGCGGAATGTTAGCTGCTTCCTTAAAAAAACATGGTCAGTCATCCTTGAAGTTCATTTTAATCTATCATAGGTTATTTATTGATAGTTTATGTTTCTACATAGATTAAGGGTTTCTAGGACTAGTGCGGGCCGGGAAAATGAGACGCTGAATGTTGTTGATGTATTCTTTCCCAATTTTTTGCTTTGGATTACCGAACAGCTGTGTACACTTGCAGAATCATGCCATTTGACATTGATCAATCAGCGTAAGTAACATTCAGGAAGTACCATATAGTTAAATTAGACTAGTTTTTAACTAGTAATTTAAGAATACTTTCATTCCTTCCAAAGAAACAACCCATCTGATTCTCAACAACTCAAAAGTGACCAGATCATTTCTGGCATATACCAAGTGTTGTCCCTTGTCTTTTTTACTTCCTCCTCCTTTTTTGCCTCTTAAATGTAATTCCACATTGTACTAGTTTTTAATAATATACTTCTGCATTATGATTTCAAACTGCAATACAAATTTTTCTGATTTTTTTTATCAATAGCGGGACTTTTTAGGCTAAACCAGACATGCAGATGCAGCCCAAAAAGAATAAACAAGGAAATCATAGTTTTACAAGACAAGTGAAAATTATTCAATTTTGATGGGGTTTACCAGAACAATGAATTCATAACAACCAAAGGGATTTGTAAACACATATAAACCTGGCTTTTAGATTAAAAAAGGCACATTTGAACTTTTGCATCCATTTTGGCATGATGAAGAGAGGAGCTAAGAAAAGATGTTAATCGCAGTCCAACAACATACAAAGGAACCCATCAAAAATCGTCCATCATAAGGGGCCTCTTAAACGGCAGCTCAAAGAAAAAGATAAAGGGAAGACTTGGGAGGTCCCTGAAGGGAGAGGCCACAGAAAATTGGGGTCAGCAGCATGTGTAGAGAGAGCTCATCTTCCAGCCCCTTCACCTCCTCCAACAGCTCCAGCCCGCTGACTTTCCTGCTCTCTTACAGTGCTTCTGAGTTTTGCGTCATGGACTCTGTTTACACAACTTCCCCCCCCCCCCCCCGCCCCCGTCCTCCTGTCTCCCTCTGTCTCCTTCTGTTTCCTGCAGGGGTGCTGATACATAAACCCCAGCAGGTGCTGGACGCGCTGGGAAGACACGGCCTCTAATTGGTCCTCGGTGGAGTCACAGCTGTTGCCCCCAACCACAGCCTGGGATGAGTGCGAGCGCCTGCCCCACTATCGACAGCTTACTATTGTTCTCCAGGGAGACTAAGCTGAGCTCCGATCTATGATAACGACTGCTCACACTAACTGCACATTATCTAGTCCTCAGTGTCAAGACATCAGCGAGCAGGAAAGCACTTTAATGCTTTCACTGCCTTCAAAAACACCCTGTAGGGCTTCTACCAGTCTTCGTTTTCCTTCGTCTTGTCCAATTTAATCTTGTTCTGGATTTTCAATCTCTTAATAATGCTTCCAGTTCTCTGTTGTATATTGTGCCAAGGTCAAATAGGAGGCAGATTTAAAGCAGATCACAGAGCGACAAGCTCAAACTGCCTTTCCCACAAAATTTCTGTGGGTGCAATTTAAGTTCAGCCAGATTTCTGGTGAAAGTAAGAATATGTAATTTCATGCTGGCATGCAAGAAATAATGGTGCAAGGCACGGCAGATGGGAATTTTTTTTACCCACATCAACAGCCTTCAACAAATCCAAATCAAATTAATGCGAAAAAAAAAGAAAGAAGACATCTGTCAAACAAAAGAACACTTAACGTATATCAACTAATTCTTACCCCAAACAAGCTATAGAAAGTGATCATAATTGAATGAGGTCGTTCATTGTATGTGGAGGAGAGGGTATGATAAGCAATTATGGGGCTGGATCAGTCTGCCCACTGAAGTATGGATCCCACAGGAGGCAGACAGGCTCTGACAACAGCTATCTAACCCAAAACAATAAACAAAACCGCCTCAAGCCTGTGAAGTACAGTAAGTCTTAACGAGGCATCTGAGCCAATTTACATGATTAACAAAAACAAGTGTTCAGAAAAATTATTTGCATAACCAATGTTTCTCTGATAGGCAGATCACTGTGAAATTATGAGGTGACGATACTTAAGTCATCATCACAGCCATTATTCTGTACGACAAGCTAAAACACATATGAAGAGAACACACTAAAGGCAACATAGCACACCTCTCTAAGTCTGGTCTCTTATTTCAGCACTATGTTTCCCTCACTGGGTGGAGTCTGCAATTATCTCAGGGTCTCACCTGACACAGAGATCTTCATGGAGGCCTCCAGGGGCCGGTTGTTATCCAGGGCCTGGCTCAGCTGGATCTCCCCCGTGCTTTGGTTGAGGAGGACCAAGTTCAGCTCGTTTCCCACCTCGAAGCTGTAGTGAAGCTGATCTGAGACGTCGGGGTCGTGGGCGGGTATCCGCCCGATCACTCCGGTGGGGAAGCTGCTGGACTTCTCTGTCACATAGTTGTTGAAGATGATCTGGAAGTTTTTCAGCACGGGCACATTGTCGTTCTTGTCCACCAGTTTGATGTGGACAGTGGCTCGGCTGACCAGAGGGGCAGAGGTGGCCTGGACCACAATGACGTACTCGGACCTAAACTCATAGTCCAGGTCTATTAACGACGTCAGTTCTCCAGAGAAGATGTCAAGTTGGAAAACCTCTGGGATGTTGCCTTCTACAATCTGATACATTATCTGCGCATTGCTGCCTTCATCTGGGTCTGTGGCTGATATGTGTGCAACCACAAGACCCATGGGGCTGTTTTCTTCCACCATAATGTCAAATTCATCTTTCTCAAACACAGGAGGGTTGTCATTCACATCCAGGATCGTTACCTGTATGTTTACAGGTGTTTTCAGCGCGGGAACCCCTTTATCTACAGCAAAGGCCTGCAGGCTGTAAACAGGCACATTTTCTCTGTCCAGCCTGCGCAGCGTGCGAACAATGCCAGAGGTCGATTCGATTATAAAGTCCCCGTCGCCATCGTCCCCACCTTGGAACGTGTAGAAAACTCTGCCGTTGAGGCCGGAGTCTCTGTCGATAGCGGAAACCTGCACCACGCTGGTGAACACCGGCACGTCTTCCATCACTGAGCCCACATAGTTGTCTCTGAGGAAACGGGGCGAGTTGTCGTTCACGTCGTTCACAAGGATCTCCAGGTAAGTTGTGTCAGACTTCTGCGGGATGCCGTTGTCCCGGGCAGTGATGGCTAGCGTGTAAGAAACCTGGTCCTCATAGTCCAGCTCCGTCTGTGTGGTGACGGCTCCTGTGTCCGGGTCGATGTCAAACTGAGGGATGCTGTCGTCCATGAAGTAGGTAATCCGTGCGTTCTCCCCGGTGTCTTCGTCCGTGGCGCTTATCACGACCACGGTGGTGCCCACGGGCCTGTCCTCATTGATGTTGACGGTGTAATGCGAGCTCTGAAAGACGGGCCGGTGCGTGTTGGCATCCGTCACATTAACGAACACTTTGGCGGTGTCATAGAGAGTGCCGTCGCTCGCGGTGACAGTGAGGACATATTGGCGCTCCATCTTGTAGTCTAAGGGCAAAGCCAGTGTAATGAGCCCGCCTCCGCTCTGACTCGTGATGGAGAATCTGTTGCGGGTGTTTCCGCTGGAAATCTGATAAGTCACAACGCTGTTGATGTCCTGATCCACGGCCGAAACTGTCACCACGCTGATGCCCACGGCGGCGTCCTCGTTCAGCCGCATGAAATACGCCTTCTGAGTAAACTCTGGGTTGTTGTCGTTGACGTCCAGAATGGTCATGCTGATGCTGGCTGAGGATGACATGATGGGGTAGCCGTGGTCACGGGCCTCCACACCAAAGTTATAGAAGTCCACGCTCTCTCTGTCCAACTCTGCGGCCACAACAATCCACCCTGTGCTGTTATTGATGCTGAAGGGGAAATGCGGTGTGGTTTCGGTGAGCCGATACTCCAGTCTCGAGTTTTCTCCAGAGTCTGCATCCACGGCTTGAATGTGGATGATGGAGTAACCCAGAGGCACGTTCTCCAACACAGTAGCCTGGAACGGGGTGCTGACGAATATGGGGGCGTTGTCATTGACATCCAGCACCTGCACGGTGACCAGCCCGCTGATATTGGACAGCGGAGGCCTTCCTCCATCCTGAGCTCTAATTCTTAGCATGTATTCTTTGTTAGCTTCATAGTCCAAGTGGCTCACCAGGTCCATTTTACCTGTCTGGGCATCGATGTAAAACTGCCCGCGTGTGTTTCCGCTCATGATGCTGAAGTGAACCACAGCGTTGCTGCCTCTGTCCTGATCGGTGGCAGTGACCTGCAGGATCTCGGTGTTGGGAGTCATGTCCTCCGGCACCTGCACTACGTAGCGTTTCTCACTGAATTGAGGAGCGTTGTCATTGTCATCCTCCACCACAATGTAAACAGTGGCTGTGGCACTGCGGGGTCCGGGGTCACGGCCCTGGTCGTTTGCCTCCACTAACAGCATGTAGTCTTCTACCTCCTCTCGGTCGACCAGGCCTTTAGTGCGAATTACACCAGACCTAGAATCTATCTCAAAAACATTGTTGGATCCGTTACTATTGAGGATGTGGTACAAGATGTTACCATTAACTGGTGCGTCGCCATCCGTGGCCCTGACAGTTAACACCTCATAGCCTATCTCTAAGTTCTCTCTGATGCTTTCCTTGTAGTCTTGCTGCTCAAACACAGGGTTGTGGTCATTGGTGTCGCTGACCGTGATGGTGAGGGTGGCCATGGCTGTACGTCGAGGCGTGCCATGGTCAACAGCAGTCACACGAAACACATGGGTGTCCTTTGTCTCCCGGTCCAGCACCTCGATTGTTGACACAGCCCCATTGACTGGGTCCACAGCAAAAAGATTATTAGAGCGGCTGTCAAAAAGAGCCTCTATGAAATACTCAAGCCTTCCCGCCTCCCCTTCATCCACATCCACTGCTTTCAGGACAACAACCGGAGTCCCAGCTGGCTTATTTTCCGCCACAGACACTTGGTACATGGGGGGCTTAAACTGGGGGCTGCTATTGATGCTTCTCCTTCTTCTGCTCACAATACCTGAGTCAGACTGAGCTGCCCTCTCCAAGAGCTTCTGTATGTGGCTCTGCGTGAAGGGCCCGTGTCCCACACGCCAGTGAATGGAGACGGGGTCAACATTCATCCCGTTTGCGGTGAGAACATCACAGAGCATGTCCAGCTCCAGGAAGGTGTCCTGCCTCCAGCACAGCGTCTGTGACACAAACAGATCCCCCTCTGAGAAGTAAAACTCTCGGCTGTTGGCGACCTTGCAGCGGAGAGGGGGGCCTGGCAGCAGACCTCCCACTGGAAATAAAGCAGAGTCTGCTTCATGGCACGCCGAGCTGTGGTGGCTGTGGAACAAACTGAGGACCTCCATGTCCCACTGTGATTTTCTTTTACGCGTAGGTGAACAGTTCCTCCCGTGGACGTGTACATCGTACTGACTGGTGAGGAGGTGCCTGGAGCCGGAGTCCGCGCAGTCCTCCACAGTATACAAAGTAAAGGGGTTAGAAGGCAACGAGGAGCACTTTATCGAGTCCGAAAGGAACACGACCCCCGCGGCCGCGTCAGTCTCCAGAAAGCGCTCCGTGAATTTTGGAGCGAGCACTTGATCCAAAGTGCACCGCGCGCCCCGCTCCGCGCCGGCCAGCACCGTCCTCCGCTCCGCATCCTCACTCACATGCACGCTCACACAGTGCGCCAGCGAGACCAGCTCCCACCACCACAATATCCGCAACAAATCACACTTAACGAAGTGCATCGCTCCTCAGGTTGAGTTCCGCCGCGGCCGAGAGAGCCAAATCCCGCAGCTCCTGGATTCCTTAAACTTTCCGCCTGCGAGTTTCCCTTTGTTGCAGAAGAGCCATGCTCCCAGCGGGCGCGCTTCTCTCCGGCCACTATACGCTTGTTTGGAAAAGGAGGAAGTCCCGCAGTCACCTTGGGCAACCGGAGCTGCTCTAACGTGGACAGGCGGCGTCTCACGACCAGGAACAACTCCAGCAGCAGCAGCAGCCTCCGCTCACTCCGCTCAACTTCGCTTGAATGATTGAAAAAATGGCTCCGGCGCACCCCCCGGTGCGCGCTGAGCGTCCTCATTATCATAAACCTGTGTGTGTGCGTGCGTGTGTGTGTGTGTGTGTGTCTGTTTGTGAAGAAGGAGGTCTGTGGACTTGACAGAAACCCTGCCACGAGAGATAAATGGTAACTTCCTAAAAGCTCCATTTACACAAGACAACGGCCTGAATTCAGACGCGGATTAACGAGACCTCTTGACGACACTGAAGGTTTTTCTTTATCACATGAACCAGTGTCCTCCTTGTTTGAACTCGGTATCTCCAGCACTAAGCAACGGTACTTTTTATAAGGCTCCTGAAAAGAACAGAAGTCTTAAAACAAAGACCCCATGAATAGCTGCTCACACACAACCAGCCCCAACGTTCTCTCCCAGCCCCCCCCCCCCACCCCCAGCCCCATCAGGATAGCTTTACCTTTTCATTATCCTCTAATTGTATGTTTTGGGTGACAATGTTTCAGACAAATCGCTCTTTTACTGGTTGCTTGAGTTAGGAATGTCCCAGAAGGGATTCAAACCCAATCACTTCTACCTGGTAGTGTGATAAAATTTCTTTAATTCAAAGTTTAAACTTTTATGCTGTTTTTTGTTTTTTAAAGCACAGTTGTTTAAGATGAGCTTCATTCTGTAAAACAAAGCACTCAGATGGGAGGTTGGGGAAAGAAACCAGACAGGGATGGAGAGATGAAGTCGCTTAAAGCATAATAAAACGTATTTTATCTATCTTTCAGGTGTTAAAGGTGGTCTTCAACAACCTAAACATGCTCTATCATTTTGATGGGGGGATAAATCCCTTTTGTCTCCAAACTTAACTCCCACTTTCTTAAATTCGGTTAACTTGATGCCAAGCCCCGCTACAAACTCCAGAGGTGTCCACCTGAAAACCTTTGGCTGGTCCCTCTGGCCTTCTAACACGATGCAGGCATGAATGTTTTAGATATCCTGTGCGCCTTACAGCATCCCTGTTTTTCCTGTCATCAGTGGCTCTTTCGCTCTGTGTGCAGTTTCTGTTCCGTTGGCAGACCCTTTAGTTGAATTTTTCAGGAAATCCTTTTGTTCTTCCAAGTCGCCAGTTTTTCACCTCCTTCCTGGTTATTCAGCATTTGGGTCCTCAGTCTCCATTATAAAGACCTTTTAAAATGATGTTTGTGAACTGTTATTACATTGGACATCTCAATGTTTCTACATTACGGCCCTATTGCACACATTTATTTGGGAAAAACATTTTAAAGTTAAGTTCTCAAGAGGATTAAATGTGACCTAAAGACTTTGTTGCTGATCTGAAATTTAAATGCACTTATTTGAAAGAACACAACGGTCATTTATAAGAAAAACGTTTCAACGTAAGTATTAAAGCATGTTCAATCTAGGTATAGTCATTGGAATACGTTATTTTTAAAAAATATCAATACCCATTTTGGAATGATTGGAACAAGACAGACCAGTGAGCTGACATTCTGCACGACACTGACACCTGGTGGACAAGCTGCAGACACACAGGGATCAGTATTCAGGAATTCAGGATCCTAGTTGAATTATTTAAATACTCCTTCGGTTATCAGTCTTTGTTGTGTAGCGTTAATGAAATGAGTTCTTATTAATTGTACAATCAGGTAGGAGAATGCCACAAGTGCTTCTGAAGAATGCATTTGCGAATTATTAAAACTACTCAGAAAAACATGTTGGTAAATACAACTTTTTGTTTTGTTTTGGTTAAAACTCCTGACTATAAAATGAGAAAATTAATCCAAATCAATGAACATATGTAGAAACAGAACCTGAGCAACCTCCAGTTTATAGGCTTTTAATTTTTTTTTTCAAATCTATGATGGCTATATCAGAGTTAGATGACTCTGTACATTTAATATCCATGAAGGTTGGTCAATTTAAGGACCCATTGGATCATCTTTGATGAGATGGCCGGGTAATGAAATATTTAAGGCAACACGGGTCCAGTTCTATATATTATCTGTCAGAGTGGTCAGAACATCTGCAGCCTTTTCTGTTTTCTGGGTGACCTTCTTTCATAATAAGGTTATAAAATACATCTCCTAGGTAAACATTGAAAAAAAAGTCTAATGTGATCTTTCTTTTGTTATCTTATAAAACGGCCTTGTTTCTGGAAATAAGGCTTTATTTTTGGACAATTCACTGATTACTCATGATCCCAAGTAAAGCCAGTCCAACATCTACAGTCCAACTCAACAATGACATCACCTCACAGAGTCAGAAGAAAAACAAGTTTAGCTTTTTACAGTTTTTATTGTTGCTGGAGGCTCTAATACAATATGAATCATAAGCTTTACAAAATAAAAACAAAACAAAAAAAAAGATTCCCCTCCAAAAATGGAAACACGTAAAGGTTTCCAGTGAGACACAAAGACAAACTGTGACCCCCAACAAAGACAGAATAGGTGAAGAGAGCTGGATGAGTTGAACAGAGGGGGAAGAAACTGCCATGTTATACACAGTGTGGGGTGGGGGGGGGGGGGGGGGCGGTTTGTGACGAGGGTGATAACAGTCCATCCCCATGTTTGACCCATGTCCTCCTCCTGCTGCCCCGTGTTCCCACACAGGCACACATGCATGCAGACAGAGTGGGATAAAATGTAAAAACCTCTTTGTGCACACAGAAAGGCCATCCTCATGTTTACGTTGCCCCGAGGGCTTACAGTTATACGTGGACAGTTATATTTCTATACAAATATATCTGAATGGTGTCGGAGACAAAACGGGAGCAGGAGATAAGGTGAATGAACATAATGACACCACTGTCGAGCCTACCCCGCCTGTAGGGGTCACGGCAGCTAGATGAGCACTGACCGAGGACGCACCGGGGATTATCAGTACAGTGAGCTTCACTCTGTATCATTAACCGTGGCAATACTATCATTATATTCATTACAGGTGACACAGAGAGGGGGAAAGAGAAACAGAGTGTGGGTGAATGGCTTCATGGCAGACGAGATGCATGGAAACAAAAACAAAAAGAACAAAACAAAAAAAAAATAGACATAAAATGCAAAGCGTTTTCTCCTTTTTCGTTTTTCCACAAATTAACAAGAGTGCAGCACTGAACAGGCATGGAGAGAGAGAGAGACGTAAAGAAACAGAAGATGGCAGAGATGAGGCGAAGAGAGAGTGAGACGGAGAAAAAAAAACAAAAAACAACAGTAGCATCTCTAGCTGTTATGTTTGCGTTTGAGTGCCTCCATTAGGTCGACCTTCAGAGCCTCCTTCTGCGACTTGTCAGCCTGGGTCTGCACACTCCTGTGCAGAAGAAAAGAGAAAAGAGTCTGAGTGCACACAAAAACCCTCGCATGGAAACAGCGGGAGAGAGACTGGGAAATACTCAAGCTGTTAAGTTCAAGACAAAACCTGAAAACGTGAGAGATTATCAAAGTGTTATTTATAGTCCAATTCTACTTCTGCGGGGAGAAGTTGGTGAATAACATGCATTATGATCACACGCTGAGGGTAGACACACTGCACACATTTAAATTTAATGTCATAAATATTACAGTCTGAGCCACTTATGCAGTTTCACTTTTATTAACCTGTAAATCTTTAAAATCCTGTGTTCAGACATACAATAAAATAAAAAGAGCCATAACTCTTCTTTAGCATTACGCTACATGAAATGAGCTATTTGTTTACCCCGAAACATTCTTGTTGACAAGCTCTTTCCTGGGTTTGACTTTTTGTAAAGCTTTAAAACTCTTTCTGGAAGTTTCTCTGCAGCATTCACACAAAATCACACCTTCTAAGACAACCTTATTAGGGCAACAGCTAGCGACACCGACATGTTTAGTGTGTTACTATCTCAGATCATCTGTTAGTCCAAAGGTAAACAAGACCTGCACAAAATGTCTTGAACAGCTGCTTGCATTTTTCAACACCGAGTCAGAAGCATGCAAATGTGTGTTCCAACGCATATACAAACACAGTACAGAGTGGAAAAGGCCGAACAAGCTGGATATTTATTTAACAAGATGCTTTTCCATTCAAATTCGCAGCTATCGCCCCCCTCCACCCCGGATTCCATCTACCACCTGGGCCCCAGACCTCTGCAGCTTTTTGTTTCCTTGCTCACTAAAGCCAAATGTCCCATCTTGGTCACGGACATAAACATTTATCTAACACTGTTCTCTAAATGGGGTCTATGTTCCAGTGTCAGACAGTTTAGTCTTCCCCAGCCCAAAACATTTTTCTCACTCTCAAAAGTCGAAAGCAGCCGTCGAAGTGCATCCACAACCCACACACATAAACACTTGTCCATGCCAGGGAGTACCTCTGACCCTAGTCAATGAAGATCTGACGCTGGGTAAGGACCTGTGACAGCTCCCTCTGGAGCTGCCGATACTTTTGATTATCAGGCAAAGACTCAATAGATCTGGAGGACAGAGAAGAGGTAGCAGAGGAGGAGTGGTGACAGACTAAACAGGAGGAGAGCATGAGATGAAAATGCTAGCTTAAATGCTATATCAAAAGGGTAGAAATCAAGAACATAGAAAAGTGGTAGAAGAAGCTGAATAGATGGGACAAAAAGGGGTAGGAGTGTAAATCAGATTTTTTTTTAAGACTGTGTTGAATTTAAAAAATGTATCACAAGAGATGGCTGATTCAGAGGCTAGAACAGATGTGAGAGGAACAGAGCTGCTGTAAAGGACGGTGGTGCGCTTCATGCTGTAGTACCTCAGGCCGTTGACGATGTCCTTGGTCTTGCCAAAGTAGATTTCATTCAGTGTGGAACGAATCTTGTTCTCCATATCCTGAAATGAGACATTATGCCCTCTTAACATTGTTCCCATCTCCAATTTGCATTCTGAAGCTGGACAGCTGATTTATGCTTAGATGTAGAGGGGAGAAATAGGGTCTTTAAAAATTGAGGTTTCCTTTACCAGTGAAAAAACAAAAACTTTCTAATGTGTCATAAGTATTTTCAAAAACAGGAGCAAGCTGGGATGCCATTCTTTGATACTATTCAAATGCTATCAGTCCAGTAGCACAGTGTAAATGGACTGTACTTCCACACTGTTCTGCTCCCACTGTTGGCCCCATTACATTTCTAAAAACAAATTCCGTCCAGTGTAGGAAAAAACCCTGTGTAGCCATTAAATAGCGACTTTGGCCACTTGACAAGGCAGCTTTAAAAAATTCTACTGACTTCAACAAGGCGTCCGATGTTAGCGATGTGGGGCGAAGACTCTCCAACCGTTTCGTCTTTTTCCATCTGCAAAAAGCAAACGGACTTGGTAAATTCCAGCACAGCTGGACAAATCAGCAGCGGGATTTCCATTCTTTTTTTCATTTTTTTTCCAAAACTAGAGTTCAGAGAAATGTCCTGCCTGTCTTGTAAGGCTGCCGCCCAGGTTCATGGTACCGGAGCCGGTCTTGGTTGTCTGGAGCCACAGCATGACAGTAGAGGTGAGTTTGTAGTGAGCAGTGCGGCCGCTGGACTTCTCCTGCTCGCCAAAAAGAAAAAAAGAAAAAAAAACAACACATACACATAGTTTGAACCAATTTGATTGATTTTGATCAGATGATGCGTGTTTAGAAATTAGAGTGGAACATGGTTTAAATGTCACCATGCTTCTCTCAGCTCACCTGCACCTCCACCACATGAATAGAGTCCCAGCATCCTTTGATCTTCTTGGATCCGTCTCCTGCCTTTTTAATGAGAATCACTCCAGCAAAGCCATGATCCAAGTCCCAGAGGTACACAGAGGACACGCCACCCTCAAAGTACCTAAATCACACAGATAGTAGAGGTCACAGAGAGCGGTGCCTCCCAGTAAACTCTCCTTCAGGCCGCCGGAGGCTACTCACAGGTCTCTGTACTGATCGAAGGCGTTATTGGCTTCCACTTCCAGCTTCCTCAGGCGAGCTGAAGGCATTGCACCATCTTCAATGGGAGGTTCATATTTATTACTCCACGGGGATCTGACAAATGACATAATATCTGATTTATTAAGAGAAAGATGCTCCAGATTTTATAATGATGTGGATGAAAGTGGGTTTTAAGGGTGTAAAGTCTTTGATAAACACTGATTGTTTTTGTCAGTTTGACATCACAGCACACAAACTTTGCTGAAATAAAACTAGTGCAGTTTTGTGATTTGAGAGCAGCATACTTGGTTTGCACTGCCAGACACTCAGCCCTCACACAAAACTAATAAAAATGAATAAATGTAGGGATTTGATAAGTCACTTGGCAGAAACGTGTGGAAAGACATGGGAGAAAAACGGCAGTAAAAATTTGGGGAAATGACTCCAACCATGGAGAGTCAGTGCAATGAGAGTGTTTATCTTCAGAGTTCATTACAATATAAGTCTCATTTTCCCAGAGAAACATAATGAAGGGTAATCTGAAAATGTGGTTTTAAACGGCAGTCTGTGTGGATTCTTTGCAACGCCGACTGGCAACAAATGCAGTTTAATTTTAAGTGGATCTAGGTGTGCTGAGACCGAAGCTTGAAAGCAGGATTTCATTTGCTTTCTGTGCTCTCTTTTTTCATGCAACAGATTAAATGACAATGGCCTAGTTTGTGCTCCTTTTGCACAACTTAAGTGCAGTTCTGAAATCAACCTGTAGGAGTCGCCGTCTCGGTTGTAATCGCAGAGCAGGTAGTCTTTTCCCACCACTTTGTCCCGGGCGATCTTCAGGGGCTGGTCCACAGAAGAGAGGAGGTCCTCACACAGACTGGGCACCTGGGTAGAAACACAGGGAAAAAATAATTATTAGCTCATGAACAGAATATCTGCTGCTGTATGATTTACTCCAGCTGCTGAACAGCTGACTATATTTCTGTGACCGAACAGCAGACATGAGACATAGTAACAAGATATTTTGGTTTATTCAGACTTTCTGTAACAGATGGGAACACGAAAAGGGTCAGAGGGAATTAGGAGAACAGACTAGAAAGCAAAACATCAAGGACCTGGTCTTTGATTTGAATTTTTTTTTAGTCCTTCTTACACATTCCTGCCTCACCCACTCAACAGATGAGTTACAATATCATTTGGAAACATAATATCTGGAGGATATTATGGGGTACAAATTAGTTCTCACAGACTGACATGGAGCCCCCTGTCCTCATGCCCCTGCATCAGAGCACAGACACAAAGGAGGCCCTGTTATCCTGAAAAAGACCCCATACCCCAGAACACACACACACCTGGACACCCAGACTGACTAGAACAGGACGAGAGGAAAAGGAGCCTACAATGGGACAGACTTGCGGATGAGAGATTTGGAATACACGGGAAAGAAAGTGTCAATTTTGAATGTTATGGAAAGTTTTAACAAGGATGGAGCCAAAAAAAAAAGAAGAAAAAACAGAAAAAAGAAAAAGAAGTGAGGTGATTGACAGCTGCAATAATAACCACTAACAACCAGACACAGTGGTCACGGGGAGAGAAAAGAGCAGATGTCCAGGGGACAGGGGTTAAAGGTGAGAGAGGAGGAAGGTGAGCAGGTGAACAAGTGTGATCTGATTTGTGTCTGATTGAGCTTAATTTGGTGAAAGGAAAAGACACAGAACACTGTGGGAAAGAAACAAATGACTCATATACAGGTGTAAGTGAAGTCAATTCTGAAAACACTAATTGGAGGACATAGGCCATAATGCCTGCATTACTAAATCCCTCACTACTAAATATAGCCAATAAATTCTATGTAAATATGAAATTCCTCTGTAATTCAGACTGATTGAAAGCTAATTTTGCACTCAACAATGTCTACAACGTGTATCGATGTCTGCTTTTTGTGTTTATGGCTATCGTCTATCCCAGATTAACTTGGTGAAGAGGGCAGCACTGAATGTTTTCCTGATCCTTCAAGGCAAATGTTAAAACCCACAGCAGAACAAGATCTTTATCTCTGGAGTTGTAAAACAAAAGTTCTTCCTGAGTTAGAACTGGTCAAACAGGGACTTCAACCAGTGATCTCATTCTGTTAGGGAAAAACAAAACACCCTACACTCAAGATTGAATTTATTTTAAAAAAAGCTGTCATGGATGTTTACTGGTTTGGAGGTCTGACCGTTTACCAAAGAGTCACTCACCAGGTCAATGAGGTCACTGAGGTTCTTCTCGATCTGCTGAGGAGGCAGACGCCTCATCAGGTCCAGAGCACAGTCCAGCTGCTGGTCATTCTGAAACACACAGTCAGCAGCGAGCTCAGTAATGATGTTTGAATCACCATGTGTGCTTCAACACACCAGTTTCCAAGATTAAACAGTGCAGTGTCACATATGTTGTAGTCTTTCTCATGAGAGCCTTCTTCTAAATCAAAGACCAAGCCACTCAAAAGATGTTCTTCTCCTGTTCTTAACAAAATAAAAAAGGAGATTAATACTATACTTCCCCCGTCCTCATTTCGACGCCATGAAAATATTAGCTAAAGTCATTTTTTGCACACGATAAACAGGTCACGAGGCCTAAAATGACTCCAAAAACATTATTTTTAATAATAATAATCTTTTCTTCCAGGAGTAGAATTATGAGTACTGCAGCCCAAAAGCAGCTCACTGTGCCCAAAACAAACCCTTCACCAAAAACTAGCAACGGTAGACTGGCAAAGGTCCCAGAAATGAATCCTCGTTATTGCGAAACACAGAGATGCTTAAGTGGATTATTACTGTCTGTGAAGCAGCTGCTATCAAAGCACACCCTGAAGCTTCAAGTGTCCTCTTCTGCCCGCCCAAGTATCATCTGCAGATTATACCTAACTGGAAATATACATGTCCTGATTGGGGCTTGTCTATTGAGGTCTATTAAACACTTACGGATTGAAAAGAACCTAACAAGCTTTCAAATGCACTTAAAAGACTTTTAGATTTGTAGTAAAACTGATGCCTGACATATAGTGTGGTGCAATGAATACATGAAGGTGTCATTAAGAGCCTAAACAAGACGCTGAGTAAATATCATCTCAGTATCAACTGTGAAGCTTTGCATGGGGGAAGTTCAACACTGTTTTCATTTGATTTTTTTATCATCAATGAGGGCATTCTCCTGATTTAGTCAGAGTGGTAACTACAATCAGATTTTTGCTCAAACTGCCCAGACTGACTTCATTCTTTTCTTTACACAGATGACATACTGGACTTAGAATGAACAATCTAAAAACTGGGCTTATAAATTATTAACACCATGCAGCTTCATTATTTGTAAAAAAAATAAAAAATAAAAACACACTGGTAAAATATTGAGTTGGCCAAGTTTGGCATGTTTTAAAATCACACAGAAAGGACCATTTCTAGCTCTCTTTCTCAAAACCAGCCCGATGTTGAAGTGCTGCTACATTCTGTATATGGGTATGAGATGAGTCGCCTGGCAAGAGAGCGTTCACACCCTTGTGGACAAACACTTCTTTGCCAGTTGAAATTACAGAGACCACACCAGGCTGAGCTGCACTTATGATTCATCATGTGCATTTTGCAGATAAAAGCCAGAGATCGCTCACAGCGGACAGAACCAACACACATCAGCACATGGTTGGCTCTTCAGGCTACGTCTAAGCAGAGCAGATTTAGTCCATCAGCTGTTGGAGCATGTGAACGGTTTGGCAAATACAGCCTGATGAATGTCATGAGGGGAGAGGGCAGGGAGAGGAGGCACCACATTACACCCCTAATGTGAATTTCTGTAACATCATAATCATCTAGTTTCTTGTTGAATGGCAGAGTAGGAAATTATGGAAAAAGATATTTATTTATGAGGTGATTTTTATCAAATGTTGCAATTACCATTAAAACCAAACACTTTTTCCTTTCTGAAAGGGTCAAGAAACAAAGCATATATGTTTGATGACTATTTAGTGGCATATCTGGCAGGCAGGTGACACAGAGAATACCAGGCCGAACTTTGAATATCTTGATGGAGAAAAGTGTACGCATCAAAGAACAACCACATCTGCTACAGACGGGAAAAGCTCTTTAAAAAATGTGAAAAGTGGAAACTCTCACTGGCACTGTGATGGTAACGCTGTAGTAAAATAAAAAATGTCAAAATCAAACATTTCTGGAAATCTGACAAGTATTTTGCACATTTTGCTCAAAAAGTCATTTAGCTGCTGTGACTTCACTGTTTGGGTGAGGTCATCACTTGTGTGACACATTCACATACAAATTTAGTAATAGGCTGGCAAAAAGATATCTGATACAGCCTGTACACTCGATCATATCTGATTCCGTTCCCTTCACACTGGGATAGTGATCCAGCAGGTTATGTCACTCGATGCAGCTTAATCCCTCTCCACCCAAAGTATTATTTTTAAAGTCTGAAAACAATTAACTGGACTGTAAAAATTTGTTGAACAAATGCCTTACTGAAAGCCACTGGACGGAGGCATAAATAAAGCCGATGAGGATAGCCTAGATCAGAGTCAATGTCTAAACCTATCAGTTTGGTCTCAATCCTAGCAAAGTTATGCTAATGAAAGTTTTTATAGTACAATAGCTTCCCTTTTACTTGTGAACCAGTTTCACAAAATGAAGAAAAAACTAAAAAAGCAAACAAATAGTAAAATTGTCTAAGTGAATGAAGACATTTTCAAACTAACTAAACAGCAAAGAGGACACAGAGTACTACAGTTCCTATTCTTCCCCCAGGGGCTTCCTTAAATATGCGGTAAGCGACAGGACATCACTGAGCAGTGGAAAGCAGACCAGCCTCAACATGAAACCAAGGGGACTGTGGAGGAAGATGTACTTTTAACAAAATAGGAGGTACAACAGAAGCACAGATGTTTTTTCAGCTTAGCCCCTGGGCTTGCTGACTTTATGCTTAAAACATTTTTATTCAGGCATCAGACTATAGATATAACTTGACTTATGTGACTTTAATCCCACTAACATACAAATCTTGGTGAGCAGTCGAAAAGCTTGAAAAAGGACAACAGGAATTCTTTTTATTTATACTGCCTTGAAGAGTTTCACGACTCAACAGTTCTTCAGTGTAAAACATTATGAAGAGCCATCCGCCATCACTCATCATCATGACCCTCGTATCATAAATATTTTCTTTAAGGGTAACCCAACACATAGTGGTGAAAGTCTTCCATGTCACTTTCTCTCCTCCAAGTTTCTTGCCACCCACCCTAAACATCTTTTAGCTGACTGATGAACCCCCACGCTCCATCAGACACCTGTGTTCCTGCCTATGCGTTTACCAGCGATGCCGTCTCCGTATAAACATTGGCTCAGAGTAATAACCCCTGAGGTCAGGAGACACCAACGAGGCTGAGCCAGCAGGAGGGATGAGATGAAACAAGAAAAATAGAAAAGGTGTCTTTAGAGAAAACCCATCTGCTCACCCCACTTCAAGCACAGCAAGATTTAGATAATGGGGGAGAAAACGCATTTGTAAGACAAATGAAAAGGATTGGACTCATCTCAAGACACATTGCTAAATCCCTTGGTATTCAAAGTGACTGTGTGAAACATAATTCAGACACACAAAGTGCACTGGAATCCTGCGAGGACGTTTAAAACAATAAACCTCAGGAAAGAGCTGCAGATATTTGACAACATTTGCACAAAGATAATTAAAACCACTGTCAGTGCCTAAATATCAGAGGTGCTCTAGTCTATTTAACGCCCATTTGAAATGCGTGCAGTACTCAGGTTTGCTGTGTGCACTGACTGTTTTGCATGTGCTGCCTGTTTCAAAGTCTATGCTAAGCGTTTGTTGATAATAAATCAATACCCAATTTAAGGTGACAGTAATACCATACAAACTTCAAGAGTGGCTGGAAATTCAGTAAGTTCACGTTCAGAACGCGTTCTGACATGATTGGACCGAAAATACGAGTAAAGTCATGATCAAACTCTCACAGCAGGGAAATCTTGCAGGAGTCTGACAGCTTGTCATGGTTTGGAAAAGGAGGAGCGCGCAGTCTTATTTTAGCTACAGGCAACCCGGCACTTGACTATTATAGCCTGGGATGAAGCGTGTGTGTACGGCTGGATGTGTGCTATAACTGGAATCTTCGCCATTGCTGTTAGCAAACTTGTGTCAAATCCAAAACATCCTGTGCTAACTTCATGCCTACGAGGCATGTAGCTTGACAAGCCATTAGCTACCAGCTAACTAGCAGGAAGAAGCTGAAGCTAGTTTAGCCACGAAGCTAATACATTCTCCACCGCAACGCACAAGTTTAGCTCACAATGCAAGTTAAAAGTAGCGGTGAGTTATGTTCACTGGTATTCTCAAGTTACCGCCCTGAGCCCTCGCTTAGTATAAGCTTGTCTTAGCCCCTCTAGCCGTGAATTTAGCAGAACCCCACCAAAACCCTTCTGCTTCGTCCCCGTCTCTCCCAGCAGCTGTAGCGCGGCCCTTACCATGTCTGCGGCGGTCTCAGCGGGGCAGGGGAGCTTGATATCACCAATGTGTGTACACCTTAGCTTTATTACGATTTATGAAGTTGCTCCTCTGGTTGTTTTTTTTAGTCCCCCGCGGAAGATGTTTTGTTCGCCTCTACCTTACTGTGAACCCAGCCCTGTCAGCGAAATTCACTTCCTCAAGCGGGCTACAGGAAGGAGGCTGCGGCGAGAAAACAGGCCTCGGTTGTACGTCCGGGTCACTCCGGGCCTTCTGTGCAGCAGCCAATAGCGGAGAAGCGAGAAAGGCATTGCCAAGTATGGAAAGAGAGGAGTGGTACAGGAAACATGCAGTCAGATAGGGCAGTGGATAGACAGTCAGCAGAATGAACGTCGTGTGAAGATGGAAACAGATTCAGTGTTTCAAACAACAACGGCAAATGCCCCTCTTGTAAACAGAGTTGTTCGTAAAAAGTTGATGCTTCTGTTATTAATGATGTCCACTGTTATTGCCACACCTTGTTAGAAATTTCATTTAAATGAGTATTTCCTTCTTAAACTATATCATCTAAAAAAGTCTTTCCCATTTTATTAAAACAGCAGTTTTGTTTTTCTCTGCTTTTTGTCTGTAAACAGAAATTTTGACATGTTAAACTTACAATGAAGAAGGAAATATTTGTGAATTAATTATACATTCCCACAACATTTAGCACTTCAGAAATGGGAGTACAAATAAACCTGTCTTGAATTGTCTAATATGATGGCTATTTGATAGATTTCCTATACTGCAGTGTTCAAACATAACTTCAATAAATATTAGCCACTCTCCAAAATTAAACTGAGACACATTAAAAACTCATACGCATCGAATGTTATTTTGTTTTTGTGCAAAAAGATTACTGACATTCACCAAATCAGAGGGTGTGGTTTTTTCACTGGATGAAAATGAAAAGCTTTGTCTGAGCATGCTATCATAAAAAACAGACCTACTTCAAAAGGTCGGTATTCACATTTCTCTTAGTTCCTGTTTTACATTGTGAGATTGCCAAGATGTTTCACTGTAATAAAACTGTAAGATAACTTCCAAATGGTGGAACTAAGAATAAATTCAATGAGATAAATCAGCAAAGGTTGTGCAGGAATTGGCAAAAAACTATGCAAAACATCTAAATAGCTTGAGGATAATCTCCAAGAATCTGCAATGGAGGCATCACTCTGAAAAACTAAGGAGGATACCATTATTTATTTGTAAAAATGCAGGGCTAATCTTTGCAACTAAAATAAAAATCAAATTCCATAGATAAGCCACAGAGTTTCTGTGATAATAGTAGAAGCCGCAAGAAATCAAAATCGAGCCATCAGGGGAAAAAAAGATGAAAAAACATGATGGTTTTAGAAGCATTTGAAAAAAAGTGTGGGTGTAAATAAGATATGAACAATTGTTTAAAAATAAAAAGCAAAGAAGAGCCTGAAAAGAAGAAACAGTGGCAATTGATTAACTGATCTGTTCCACAATATTTATGATATGATTTAGTCACGGGTTCTGGAGAAAAATATTTGTGGATTACAGTTGCACTAGATTTATACATTTAGTATTCTCTTTACATAACTTTGTTTAGTTTTCTTTAATATCTCTTTGACATGAAAGGAAGGATTCTCCTGACCAAAGTTTCTCAGTAATTATACATACATAGATTATCTATTTCGCTTATTTTTAGTAGGGTCGTGGGGAGGCTGGTGCCTATTTGTGTTTAGTATAATTTACTCTTAGGAATCCGTTTCATACCAAGTCAAATATATAGATAAATATAGAAGAATAGAAGAAATACATTGAAAGTCTATGTCAAAAGTAGCAGCACACTACATGCCAGAAGTCCCGCGATACAAAAATGATTATGTTGGTGAAAAAGAAAAATATATCAAGACATGTCTAAACAAGACTGACAAAAGGGTAAGTAAAACGTGAACATTTATAAAAGAAATCCCGAATCAGTCGGACAGAGCTGATCAGTGACGTCAGTGTCCATGTGACCTCATTTCTCTCGCGATGTTCTCTGAGACTTCCTGACCGTAGGAAACATGGCAGACGAATACGGACGAAAATGGGACCGGTGCCTAGCTGATACAGCCCTGAAAACAGGTTTAAATCCTTCCATAAATGTGATATCATTTTTGTTACCTTACTAAAGTGTTAAAAATGGATCATCTTGGGAAAAAAAAGGACGGATACAGTCTTTCTTGACAGTATATTCGTCTTCCCATGTTGACTCTGATAGATGTTACTAAGGTCAAAGCTTTCCACTGAATGGATAAAGCTATTCATTTGTTGGTTTTAAGTAAACGTCTGGTCGTGAAATGATTCCTTGTTTCAAGATTAATGTTAACGTTCGTATTTTGATTCGGTTGTAAATAAAAATGCTCGTGACGCAGCTTGTAAAGCATACAACAGCTGTAGTATTACTAAAGTATGTTAGGTGTTTACCCTATTTACCTGGTTCCCAGACTCTTCCCACATCACACACTGTAAGAATAGACACTTGAGGCGGTATAGTGTCGAGCTCACAGCTGGGTTAGGGTTAAGGTTAGGGTTAAGGCAACTAACTCTTCAGAATGGACGAACTGGGAGCAAATGTCATATGCTAGTTTAAATAAACTGATTTAATCATTCATTGTAGCCTTCTCCCTAGAATATCCTACCAGAATTTACTATGTTATTTTTCCTTCATCAAACTGCATCCTGCTTTCCTATTTTCTGTAAAACATTCTTCCCACACTCACAAAGTGGATTGTGAAGATTTCTGCAGCTGTGTAATGATATCAGCGGCTAGGCTGCATTAACCAATTTCAGGATAATGAATATGCATCACTTAGGCTTTGTGGAAGTGATACATTGAACACGGACTGAATTTTTACGATGTCCCATAATTTACTTGTGGACGCTCCAAATCGCTGCAACACTGCGCAACAGCAGATGGCTGCTCGGGCGTTGTTGGAAGACCTTGCTTGTAGAGTTTTTAAGAAGATAATGAGCATTTGGAGAATATTGGGATTTTGGCACGTGCACAGCTTTAGCTTTTACGGGGCTTTTGTTTTGGAGCCGTATGAGGGACCGGCTCCAGATTTCAAAGGCGGGTCAGAAACCTCCAAATCAAATAGATTTAATTCTCACACCGTCACTGGGGAAATTCTTATTTTCTCACTGGGTGAAATTTGTACTTCTTATATGTTGTTGCATTCACTTTCATGACAGTTGTTAATTAGAGGAAAGTCTATGTCCATCTGTGGCTAGAAATAGAGAATAAAAGGCACATTGTGCGCTTTGATTAAAAAAAAAAAATCCCCATGCTTGACTCTAAAAAGAAGAAGAAAACCATAAGTACATGTGGCTTTATAAATCTGCTGAAAAGAATGCATGAGCACATTTCTCTCTTTGTATGTACACAGGGTTTCAGTCTTGAAACTGCGCAGAGTATTATACATCTGGGCCCTGAGTTCATAATGCGCATAATTGTGCCCACATGGAGCGTCCCAGGTCACGAGAAGCATTCCAGTGGAGTGAGCTATATTTTTTTCCTTTTGCCGAGTTAAGATGCACGCTCTAACCGGTGTACGATAAAGGGCCCGCTTTAGTCAGGTGAACTTCTCTGATATTACAGCTCCCCACATCTTTGAAGCTCAAGTGTTGGCAATTCAAGCCTTCTCACTCATGACCTCTACAGTTTTAAAAGTTTGCACATTGCTCTCGATACAGCAAAAGAAGTGAGATGGAGCTTCTTTGCTCCAAGCATCATCAAAGGTCAGAGTATTTCACAGCACACGATCAGGCTTAATGGACTTCGGGGGGTAAACATGGAAAGGATCATGAGAAAGGTCAAATCAGCCTCCTTTTGGGACTGAAAAATTAACTGCATGTGGGTTGATGCAGCAGAGGGGAGCAGGCTGCAACATCCTCTGCTAACAGGAAACCAATGCATTTATTTGAAACTTATTTCAGCAACTGGAGAAAAACCCTTTTACCATATGTTCCGCAGTCCGTTCGGCATAAACAGCTGGTCATCGATGCAGCAGGCTTGAATTTTCTCCCGAGCGGTCAAAGAGCTTCTGTAAAGGTAACTGGACTTTTTGGAGGCTTCAGTTCAGTTCAGTTGCCCGTATTCAAGCATTTTAGGGTCTTTTCCTGTGATTTCCTCTGATCCAAAGAGAGGTGTGTTATCATTTAGTGGTGAGCAGCGGTGGTGGAAAAGCAGAAGTTTGAGTCTTAGCATATCAAACGATTCAGGTCAGCCAATTTCCTGTTGACCGCTGCTGTGAATGAAGCCTAAGTGTGTGGTTAGGGCTTTGGCTGGTTTTCATAATTGGCTCCCAAGCTGCTCTACTTAAGAGCAGCTCTGTGGCATATGCTCTGCCGTTAACTTTGAGCTGGGATGATTTGCTTGGTTGTATTAAAAAACTGTTCTCCTCCTGTGTGCGGGTAATGCATTTATCATTGAAGCACCCCTTGTTCTGAGGGAATATAAAATTAGTTGCACTTCGTTGGCATCCAGAGAAGTAAACTGATTTAGTGTTAAATCAGTGACCTGACTTAACCGGCCATACAGCCAGGCTAAAAACTGATTTTTTTAAATCCTTTTTTTTTCAAGGCTCTAGCTGACTTATCCTTAACTTATTTGCCTTGTACATCATATATATGCTTGCACTGTGTGTGAGCATGGACCTTTTAAAACAAAGGCAACTGTTTCCAAGAAAATAATGTTTTGTTTAATGTTTTCTTTTTTATTGGTGGAGAAATGAAAACTTATATTTTAGGATTGACATTTTTTTGGGAAGAAATTAAAATGTATGAACTTGAATTTTTTTTTATGTGTGTGTATATATATATATATATATATATATATATAATAGTTATTTAGGGTTTGAAATTAAAGAGTGGTGAATTAAACAAATCTATGAGTCATTATAATTTTAGAGTGGCTATATTGACCTAAAACAGCTGCTAGAGAACTTGATTGTCCCAGAACTTTAACAGAATGATTTCAAATGACCTCTTTTATTGACTCTATTTGGTGAAGATACTTTGAGTAAATAAATAACAGTGAAATTAACCAGTTCTGGATTGAATTTGTTGGAAAACTCTGTGGGTTTTTCATGTCATTCTACTGGAGCCTGAACGTTTTTGTTATAATCCAGCCTCCTTAGAGATGTCCAGACAAAACAAAGGATGCCAAAATGAGATATTGATCTGCCCTCATATTTTCCCAGAGCTTTTATTGTATTACTGTCAGTGGAAAATCTGTGGTTTAGAAACGCTCTGGCTGAAGAGCAAAGGAAGACTGGAGCTGTAACATATGGAGAATTTTAACGGAGTCATTTTCTGAAAATTGAAGCAGAGATACATGATATATTGTGGTGATAATAAAGATGAGCTGAGGTTTTTGTGGTCTTGTTTGACATTTGTAAGTTGTGTAATAAAGAACAGTCTGGGTACTGGTTCAGGCACACTGGTCATGCTGCATAGTTCTCTGAATCCAATTAGGAGTCGGAGGGGCCCAAATGGCTGTTTTTATGTGTTTTTTTTGTGCTGGCTGGCCTGCTGTTGGGTGTGGTGTGGCCTGCAGCGAGGTGAAACTAAGCGCACAAACACATTCCTCCTCAAAATCCCTCTCTGGTCTGAGGATTTTCAACAGCCTTATGTCACTGACTGACAATCTGCTTGATCTTACGTGGTCAACAGGCTCATGTGCACTTACCGACTGCTCACCCCTCCCGTCACCTGCCCGGTGAACAGCCATCGCCCCTTTTGCAGCTCAACTCCCCCCTTTGCATCCCCCTCCGTTTGCAGCTTTCTTTCTGTCCTGGATCTTTTCTCTTTGGTATTGTTCTGATACCAGACTGGCTACTTTAACTTTCCAGTGCTACGGCATCACAATGGATCGACGCATTTGCTTGAAGTGTTAAAATTCGATCTACTTGTGTTTATTGTAACTATTTTGGCATGCGTTTTATTTGTCTCTGCAATCTGGCCCTCTCATGAAGTTTCTCTCTGATGTTCTGACCCTTTGTTTTCTCTCTGTGTTTGCAGTAACAGGCCTAGGTGTTGGCATTGTGCTGTCCGTCCTTTTATTCAAACGTAAGTATCCCCAGATAAGGCCGGTTGTGGGTAATCGTGGCTTGTGAAAACACGCGGCGGTGCTTGTTCATCTGCTCTAGGTCGCACGTGGCCTGTGGCATTCGGTTCAGGCTCGGGGCTGGGGATGGCCTACAGCAACTGCCAGCACGACTTCAGATCACCGTATCTGATTCATGGCCGCATGGTTAAGGTCAGTAAACGTCGGAAAATGTGTTGATTCTGAAAGGATTATGACACAGGAATGCGTCACTCTCAGTCGTTTCTCCGTGTATCTTCCCAGGACCAGTGACGAAGGAGAGCAACGATCGGGGACTCTGTCATCTGTTTCTGTGCTGGTGTTGTTATTCTGATGCTCGTCTCTGGGCTGGCACGAACACCCGACGATGCACCCGTTGTGTTAATCAGAAGGCGATTAATGTATATTTAATAAAGTCATTGTTGAAAGCTTTTTCTTGCCCCTCGGTTTTTCTGTGAATGCCTGAGAAGAATGAAAATGTGGTTTTGGGGGTGGGAGGTAATTCTGTGTGTTAATGAGCTGGGAGAGTTGAACTCCTGCTGTTTTGGAATGAGGGCCAGGTTCAGCATCTGCAGCCCTTTCTGAGTGTGGGAGTATAATATGTTGTACTGAATGATGGAATAAAGACATGCAGTCTGATGAAGAACAAAGTTGGTGTTGAGAGAGGTTTTAAAGAGGGAAAGTTCTGTTTGAACTCAGTTGTGTGAACATCCACTGGTTTTCCTGTATGCGGACATTGGTATGCTGCAGGTACAGATGCCTACATTTATTTTAAGACACTGATCTTAATTTTTTAATGTTTTTATTTTATTTATAAAAGGCATAACCCCATAAAGCATGCACCCTAGCCCTGTCATAGCTTGTGGGAGGAGATGGAGTGCTTTTGCCATGACGGTAACTGTTTTCGCCCCAGCGAGTTAACAAGCATGCATCTACGTATGAAGAGAAACCTCGGGTTCTTTTGTATCTTTTGGCTCTGTGTTTCTCGGACAAGATTGCTCAGAGTGTGATTGATGACTTTTGTAACCTATGTGTGGTTGCATGAGCCTGCTAGGTGGTTAGTGTGAGATTGTGCACACGTTTATTCAGCCCCCTGGTGGAGCAGAATCTTTGGAATGCAGAGAAATGCCTTTTCTGGACCGGAGCTCGGTCTTATTACTAACAGGTGAGTTCTGCACTTTGCACGTCTGAGCATAACACATGTTGAACACTTTCACATCAAAGACCAGACTGCCGCATGCACTCTAAATTACACACGACGATCATATTTGCTCTTTTCATCAGTTTTTCCAGTAATGTAAGCACATACATTCCTTCACACAAAAGAGCCAAACTTGTTCCAATGTGTTCAAAGGCCCTTTCCTTCACTGCTGGTGTGCTGTGATGTATCAAGCATGGAGTAACCCTGTCAGAAATTAAGCCGTGTCACTCGTCCCCTTTCCATTAAAATATTTGTTTGCAAGTGAAGCGTGAAGCAGATAGGGGTGTTCGTGGATGTGAGCCAGGCTGAACACCTGTGAGCAAAGGTGCATCGGTCCAAAGCAGGGCAGGAATGGGATATCGCTTTGTGTGTCTGCAGCAGAGCAGCCAAAATCCAAAGAGTACGCCTGTCTGGGAATTCTCCGTGATAAATCTAATCCATTAACCTTATCACAAATGTCCATCTGATAAATAAAAACTGCTCAACTATGAATTTACTGGATGATAGCACCACCAAAAAGGAATTGTTCAAAAGGGTTTTTATTTATTTTCTTTTTTTATCTAAACTTACTTGGCAAGTATGCTTCATGCACATATTTAAATATACATTCATGTCTCCTGTCTGAAAACACATTTTGAGCAACCGACAGGAAGTGGTCCTTCTTAGGCCCTGACAGCCTGACAGAGGAAGAATGAAGTCCCTGCCGGCAAGGAAAAGCATGGTATTGATGCTGTGATTTGGAGCTGGATCTGCGTGGGCACACAGGAGCAGGCATGACCTGCAGAGCGCTAATGCTATTCACTGTGTTCACTGTGTTGCTTTGAAAGGCTGAGGACCTCAAAGCTACCGGAGGTGATTAAGTTAAATAAACTGATCTAATGAGGTGTTCCACTTAAGAGCAATTATGTGGCATATGCTCTACCTTTCATTTTGTACAACTGGGTAATTTTATGACAGCCTGTGCTTTACCCTTTTTTTTTCCCACTCACTTTTGACTTCAGACTAAACCCGAAACACAATGATGAGGAAAGTAACATGTGTGACAAGGTTCGCCTCAAACCAACATTTTACTGCTTGTAACTCAAGAAACTGTAGTGACTGTTTATCAGTCTTCGTTATCATCGTTACATTTTTTTAAAAGTGGCAGCCAGCAGTGAGGAGCACCTTGTGTTGAAATCACTTTTTATTGTATTAAATCCATAGTCATCTGATACAGCATTTGTGACTATTATTATAGAATTTAGAAAATTGCACCTATATGTGATGCGTTTATTCCTCTGATTTTGTACTTTGACGAAGAGAAACCATTTAGTGAATCAGCTACCAACTTGGAATATCAAGCAGATTTAGCATTCATATGTAAAATCTCAATTTGTACAGTCTTTGGAGCCTTCTGTTCCTTTAAATGTTGCATATTTCTCTTTAGGTCTCCTGAATTGAGAAGAGTGAGTTAGAAACAACATGCTCATTTCTTCAGTGTATGCAATACTTGGGCGAATGTGGCCTCAACCACACAAACTGAGCTTTGTAATTCATGAAATTACTTTTAACAATGTTGCTGGGTTTGCTCATATGGCCTTTGGTTTTTAGTTCAAGTCAGTCTTTTACTGTGGAAATTTTAATGGAGTCAGAGCTAACATCCAACTTTTGTAGGTTTTTCTATTTTCCTTGAGAATCCACATCCTTTTCGGAGACAGCGAATGGTGCGTCATGTTACTGTCTGTGTTTTTGTCTCAGAGAGACATGGACATTTATCATCGTGGCAGATTTGGCAATCGGATTCATGAGCCCAAAAGGTGGGCTCACGAATTCCCTGCACTCTCATCTAAATAGACTCGAAAAAGGTTCACTCAGGTCAGCCAAACCAGGGAGCAAAAAGCATCTCAGCAACACACACGCGTGTCAGACTCTCAGTGGTTTCCCTCCAGACCTCAAATAAATCAATTTGTCATGAGCTTCTGTTTATTAACCGGCTATTCAAGTCATTTCAACATCCCGGAGTTGCTCTTAATGTGCCTGCTCACTAAAAGGAGTTTAAGAAATAAAAGAACATAACCCCAAATCACATCTGTTTCCCAGTTGTGCTCCAGCATCATTAGACTTTGTTAATGTTTCAATAGTAAAATGTAACAGCATGTGTTATCAAAGCAATGCCAGATGTGTGCGGAGGACTGTAAACATACCCTGTGTGTTTAATCCTGTTATATTTGCATATTTATATAGTAAATATGATCGCTCCTCTTTAGGGAAACATTTGAAACCTCTCCAGCTCTTCCCCTCCCTCCCCGTTTCTCCTCGCTCAGAAACGGCGCAGCAGGACGCCTGTCTGGGGGCTCAACCGCGCCTAGCTCTTGCATGAGAGTTTTAAAACAAAAGACAACAACTTGGAAAGTGTTTTGCAGTGAGTTTGCAGGGGGAATTGAGCTCTGCACGGGAGGAAAACAAAGGGGAGGGCCAGTGGACGCGCTGATGGACTGTGGGATGAGATAGCGTCCTGCCCTATCTCCCCATCCTTCTCGGTGCTCGAGACGGACGGTGCTGCTTCTTTTCCGGATGATGTAACTGTTTCACGACAGGCTGAACTCGGATTGTCTTTGCTTCCCACGAACGTGGACACGTCTGCTCTCCGGGATACCCTGCGGAGACCCGCATCCTCTGTTTTCTCGGAGCTCTGGTCCAGGTTTGCGGGTTTGGGGGACGCGGCTCGGCTCACGGAGCTGAAACTGGCGATGGTGCGCACTGGTGAGTGGCTCAACTAACCCGCGACCTCTGCCGGGGCCAGTTTCTCAGAAAGTAGACAGTAACTCCGAAAGTTACAGCCCTGCCACGCGTCTTTGCATCGGAGGCAGATGGAAAAGGTTCCACTTGTTGACAGCGACGCTCTCTGCCTCCAAACTGCGACCGCTCGGTGAATTATTTGAGGTGGAAAAAAAAACCCTTCAAACTTCATTTATTCAGCTGAGATAGCGAATAAGGGCTGAGGGGGAGAAAAATGTAACGTATACTTTTCTGGAATCTGAAATTAAGGCTGATTCGAGTTGGGACACAGGTTTAAACGACGTACTTTTCGAGTCTGAAATTGTTATTTATAATTGAGTTTAATTTGATCAAGTTTGGTATTAAGTTATTGAGGAACGAACCCAGGGACCCGTGACTTTTAGTTGCCCCCCTGGTTAATTATTTTAAGTGTTTTATCCCAGAAAGGGACAGAAAAGTACAAACTCATCCAAACAAAAGAGGGGAAATCATGTGAAATACATTCACAAAAAGTTCAGTAATAAACAAAGACCTGACCATCAGTTGGAGGTCACTGGTTCTGTCTCCCAGGTGTCCTCAGACAAGATACTAAACGTTAACCGTGACAGTGAGCTGTGATAGATGGCCATGATAGTTGCACTAAGTGAAGAATGACTCATAGAGAAAAGTGTCCATCAACAAACACAAAGTTCTCATAATGACATCCACAATCAGGCAGCGAGAACAAAAACAGAGGCCCTAAAAAGTGCACAGAATGCCTGCTACTAAAATTACATCAATCAATTTGTTACCACCTGAGAAATGCAAAATACTACAAAGGATCTGCTATTCGGATGCTATTTAACACTCATTTGGACATTTAACAGAACTAAAAATACTATCTTTAGAGGGTAGACTTGTACTTGAATGGAAGTGTAGAAAGTGTTCAAACAAATGTTAAATGTACTTAGATTTTTGTTCAAGTAACAAAAGTATCCCAAGTAAAGGTTTGCTTCAAAATAATGTATATCTCTGGAGTATAATTGACGATAAATGTAAACACATAGTCAATAGATGAATGTCCAGTGCATCTTTTGGACAGGGGGATCAAAACATTTTATGGTTTAATTTCTGTCATGGGGTGTAGAAGAATAAAAAAAACAGATAAAATACTCAATGTGCTACTTGCTTAAATGCAGCACTTGTACTTAATTACTCTACTTTCCACTGCTTTATCCTTAATTACTTTCCACTGCTGGTTTTTATTTTAGTCAAGTTATCGCTATGAGATTATCAACTGACAAAATGATTCACTTATGTGACCGAAGTCATGAAGGTTTTCACTACTCAGCACGGCAGTCCTCTGAACGCTTGAAAATGAAAGAGTTAGATATTCTCAAACGGTGCCAGTTAGAGGAAAATGCAAACGCTAAATGTGTGTGAAACATGGGATGTAGCCGACCACCGGGCACTTTTTATAAGAAACAAGAGAGAAGCGTTTTGTGGGCCGTAAATAATGTTACTGGTTGAGGCATTTTTAAAGAAGTATGTGAAGCAGAACAGAGGACAGCAGCAGTGCGATAGCCAGAAGGTATACAGACGTTAGGCTGTCTCTCATTGTATTGTCTCCTTTACATCTTAAAACTAAAAATAATCTTGTTCCCAGTGATTATTATCTAAGAAGCTGTCGATTCGTATTTCAAATTCCCGGGCCTGGCAGCTCGATAAAATCAGATGCTCAGGGATCACTTTCAAGCTGGTAATCACCGGGAAGTTGTGGGTCTGCAACAGCAGGGACATGTAAAGTTCAAACTTCACGTTCCCGGAAAAGCAAGCATAATCTGACCGAGAAAAATCAGATGACATTTCCTTCAAACGAAGTTAACCGAGCGCTAACACGCTGTGCTCCTCTGCTCCTTTAGGTGCAGTCATGTGGCAGAGGATTCAGATTTGCTGCGCACTGTTTGCACTGTATTCAGCGGCACCGCCTGCACACATCAACCGCCTGGCGCTGTTCCCTGACAAGAGCGCCTGGTGCGAAGCCAAGAACATCACACAGATAGTTGGGCACACAGGATGTCAACCTCGCTCTATTCAAAACAGGTCAGGATGAAGGCCCGCTCTGTCTGATAATCTCTCCGTGCAGCTGGACAAAACACGCCTGATGCAGACACGTCGAGCGATCGATAAATCACATTCTCAGAATCACTCATCCGCTTTGGGGGACGTGTTGGAGCTGGCACTTACTAAACTTCTCTCTGCAGCAAAAGTTAGAAGGAATAAATAGCTTTTTTTTTTTTTTTTGGCTATGCGGCAGTTCACTAATGGTGTGTTTACTTAGATTAAACAGCTACAACAACCCATCCACCTCCTGGAAAAAAGACTCCTTGTACAAAAATAATTGTAAAACACAAACTTCATCCTAAATCATTTGAGACAAAAGTTTAATATGCAGAGCATTTCTGCTCTGAATGTTGATTTCCTTTAGGGTTGTTCCCTTTATCTTCAGCGTCTGACATACATTCAAACAGCGGAACTCTGAACACAATAACCCTTTCTATATTCAAAAGCTTTTTAAAATTCTTCCGCATTCACTGAGTGTGGGTGATTGTTAGTCTTTTTGAAGAGAAGTGTCTTCTGATCCTGTAGAGGGCACTCTATTGTCAACTTGACCTAACATTTGCCATGGTGATTTGTAATTAAAGTTAATGTTTTCTTTACCAGGTTTCTATCAAATTCATTGAGGGAATTAGTGAGAAAAGCTCTTGTTCGAGGAAAAGCCAGAGCAATAAATTAGTTGCCTTTTTGTTTTAATACCCGCTAGGAAATACGGTATGGTAGCATGTATAGACAGTAAGTTTAAGAACAACTGTCTTGTAATACCAAATTTGTGGTCATACTATGCAAGTAGGTTTACTACAGTAAGCATCTTTCTAAAGGCTGAAAAAGTTGCCACTGACAAAATAGTGTGATTATATGCTAAGAAAGGCAGTCCATTGTTCCTGTGGACAACATTCAAACACATCAGAAAATTTTAGTGCCCATTTCAAAATCATCCAAACATGACTTTTGAAATAAAGAATTTTTTTATTGTCCCTGCAGATAACTGTTCTACACCTTGTTGTCTGAAACTCCCCTCAGATATCCAATTACATCATGGATTTCCTTTGAAAAACTAATTACATTTCTGTCATGTCCTAAGAAAAGAGCAACTCAATGCTGCTGTGTCTATTCTCTTGTTGTATGGCATTCAGCCCATTAGCCAAATGGTTCCCTCCTAAGATGGCAACCTTTAAACAGAATTTCATGTTCTTTTATTCCTTTTAAAGGCTAGATTACATTTTTAGTTTCAGATTTTGTACTCTGGTTTTCACTTGGGCAGAGCATGTCAACAAGTAACTAAATTTATTTGTGTTTTTTTCCTTTCTCCTTTCTGCTTCCCATGATTAGATCTATACCTGGTCTATGACTAATACAAGAGTCTAAACCTAATTCTGCACTCCTCATTAAAATGATACAAGTTGTTATTCTTTTTGCATAGATATTTACAGAAGCCACATTCTGCTTGATTCGGTTGTCCGTGGGTGTGAGAGCGGACAGGACAAACGTTAGTCGAAGCAGGTCAAGCATTTGTTTTTGTTGCCTTTATCAAAAAGGGATTTTTAATGGTGTCCTAAAGTGAGCGGAATCTTGTAGAACTGGTTAATCTACCCCTAAAAGCTACATGATAGGCACACAACATTCCAAACTGAACTTTTTCTACCCGTAAATGTGCTCAGCCAGATTGGGCGACGCTATAAATCTGAGCCGTCCGCTGGTGTAACTCGTTCAATAACACTCCCATCACTCCAATGTCTAAGGTTGCACCAGAAAAAAAGAAAATATGCAAAGGTGAACAGTTTAAGTTGATAAGGTTAAAGAGTCACATTGTTTACAAGGATTTGTTCTGCAGTGTGAGGGGAAAAGAAAAGCATTTAATTTCCTATTACAAGTTGGCAGATGATTCTCCAGCATTTGTGAAAAGCAAGTCTCCATTTTGTAACTGCTTTTGTACTGCAAACATCCAAACATGGTAAGTCAGTTCAGATTTCAGGCCTTCTTTTCCCCGCAGCCCTTGCTTCCACAGCCATGAGCCCTCTGGTCAGGCAGTCTGATTACGCACATCGTGTCTGAATCTGGGCCCATTTGAAATCATGTACTCTCTCCTCCTCGTTGCAGAGCTTGTCTGGGCCAATGTTTCAGTTACAGCGTCCCCAACACATTCCCACAGTCGACCGAGTCTCTGGTGCACTGTGACTCCTGCATGCCTGCCCAGACACAGTGGGAAGTGGTAAGAGTTATTGCACATTAGCTCATGTAGCGAGCGCACACCAACACTTACTTGTCAAACTAGGACACAAACCATGAGCTTCACACATGAAAGATGATGAGGATTTTCGGCTTTCTACCAAAATAAAAAGCAGAGGGGAAGAAAATTAAGCAGAATAAGTGGAAATGAAGCCTGACTATGATGCATTTTTTAAAGTTCATTGTCTGTCTTTAGCCAGAAAGGAATTCACTCTTGAGAAAACAGTCTTTGTGGTGAGATTATGTAGTTTGGAGCGGTGCCGGGTAGACAAACCAGATGAAGCCACAGGTGAGGTCACCTTATGTTTCAGTGGAAAATATTGTATCTCTTAGAGCTGGTAGCTGTTGCCACATCATTTCAATAATTTTCCTCTCTTCTCCTAACATTTCTGTTGCATAATAAAGGCAGAAGTAAAGGGGATTTACACATTTTACTTTATTCCTAATGATCTGAAAATGGGTGTTTATGTCTTTGGATATGATTGTTGTTTCAGGACTTTAAACAAAATACAGTTTGAGGCGAAGCAAAGTCAGCTCTCACGAAAGAGGATACTGCTCCCTGCTGCTTTGGCTCTTGATAGATTTGCTGAATGACCATTTTTAGTGGAAAATGGAAACAGTGAGGGGCATATGTGTGAGGTCTGGAGAGCCGGCTGAGCTTTTGTAGCACCAAGGTTTACGGGGGTTTGTATATTTTCTGTTTACTTTTTATTAAGGTTTTTCCCAGGGTTTCTTTGTTCCGCTGAATGTCAGGCATTCTCTACACAAACCATTTAGAATGAAAATACGGCTTCAACAAAACAAAAAGACAGAGAGACTTGAGACTCGAAATCCGCTGCTAAGAGGGAGATCAAACACACATTTATTTATCCACATGTGGCTTTGTGTTCATACTTTAACAGCCATATTTTATGTCACGGATAAGGAAAAGCTGGTGCTAAACTTCTCATGAAATACACTTTGAGTTAATAAATGAGTAAACAAACAAAAATATAGAATCAGTGAAACATAAAAAAAGTGTCAGTGATAAATGAATAGTGTATTCTTTTGATTTCACATGCTTGCATGGGGTTTTGTTCCAGGTGACTCTGGATTGTCCGGGCAGCGATGAGTCCCCGCGGGTGGACAAGCTGGTGGAGCGGATCTTCCACTGTAGCTGCCAGTCGTGCAGTAAGGAAGGAGCCCAGGAGGGGGCGGTGATGCAGCTGTATCCAGCAGACAACACCCTGGATTCAGCCCCGTCTCTATCCGACACCCTCACTGAAGTTCACTCCCACCCTCTGCCTCACTCAGACGTGCACTCCAACAAGCCGGTTCTGCACACAGACCACCACACGCTGCCACACACATCAGACGGAGGTTAGGACCCTCACCCCCTTCATCCAGACTTGTGACTTAGCTCGCCTCTGCCGCCCTCTCTGCTCTCCTCAATACTGCATCTTCCCTACCAGCCTCTAGTAATGTTAAAGCACTTTGAAGATATGGCTTCCCTTTTGTTAAAAAAGCTTTTTCTGAAGACACACGCGCGTTATCAGAATGCACACATTTAAAGAGCTCAAACAAACACACTCACTTATGCACTTGTTTGCTAATCATCACATTTTGTGTGCCTTCCAGACATGACCATAGCCTATGAATAAACTGTAGTCTTTGAATTTTTCTTTGAATGCAATAAATTCCATGGTTGTGATCACTGTCTCTTGTGTTGTATTTACACACAGATAGATAGATAGATAGATAGATAGATAGATAGATAGATAGATAGA
>CAJRST010033334.1:12081951-12126548 GCA_907169785.1 Menidia menidia | reverse complement strand
AGATAGATAGATAGATAGATAGATAGATAGATAGATAGATAGATAGACTCCACATAAACAATTTTGAGAGATATTAAAGTCACATAAAAACAGACAGAAGATGGTACAGTAAATACTGGATAAACATTAAAGTTAATGTCAGTCTCACATTGAATTTAAAGCCAAAGAACAGAAATGTGTTTTCAAATGAGATTCAAAAACATTAACTGATAGCTAGACAAATAGACACACAGACAGAGAAATAAATAGAGACCGATAATTTCCTTTTTAAAAAAGACCTAAAGATGGTGTGCTACTTGCAGCTGGATGAAGATTAATTACCATGGTAACCAGGATGTTGCTGAATTAATGGGTGGTTGGTGGACTAATCCATGGTTTGAGGCAGAGAGTGGCAGTGAGAGGCAGACTGAAGGCTTCACAGTCTTAAACAAAAACAAAAGAACAAAACAAACATTTCTGACAGTTTCAGCCTAATCGATTTAACACAAATCTTCAGTTTTAACCATGCAAAGCAAAGACAATCACTCTATAAAGAAAGCTGATGGACATGAATGAAAAACAGTTTTCTGGTTTCTGTTAGATGTGCTTTTGTTGCATAATAGTTAAAAAGTTCCCATCCAGTCCAGCAGATGTCAGCAGATGTTCTCGTCTGTATATTAGTATGAGTACCAGTATGAAGAGGTAAATGTTAACGCTGGGCTCGTAATAACTCCTATTACAATGTCTTCCCAGCAATGATTTATGTCATGTCTCTTTCACCTCATCAAACACTCCCTCCATCCTGTCTCCACCTGCAGGTGATGTCTTTTCTGCCAGCTCTGTCTCCATATCCTCCCATCTTTGTCTCTTGCTATTTGTAATTACATTTAATCAGCAAAAGGTTGACTGTCCGTCTGAACAAGAAAACAAATCAATCACCCTCTTATCTCACAGGCGCACAGCTGACAACGTTTTTTAAGTCACTGGAGGCAAGAGCGTGGAGGTAGAAGCTAACCAGGACATTTTCTTAACTCAGAAATCTGTGGGGGCACATAGCCAAGTCTATTTGATCACACAGGATCAGTCTGCAATTCTTCAGAGATTCATCTCTGGCTCATTAACACCTATAAAGAATTGCTACACCTACAAAGAAAAGAAAAAAAAGCTCAGAAAATGAAAAAGTACCCAGAGGAATCAAAGCCTGTATTTTAAAGTTAATTGTTTCTCAAATGTACTATCTCTTGTGAAAACAAAGGCTTTGCAGCAATGTGGCTTTGGAGAGCTGCCGAGTAGACAGGGTGGGCGTGACCACAGGTTATGCCTCCCTAGCTATTTGCATCAGAACAAATCATGACTTGATTTTAAGTGTTAGAAATGCCTCAGGCGATGGTGGGAAAGTGTGCAAGTGCATAGCTTCATTACTCAACTAATAGTCTGTAAGCTGACATGAAAATGAAAGATGATTGAAAGACAGGCCCACCTGAAATCAGATTTATCACTGTCCAGATAATCTTTCTCAAAAAGCTGCCACAACACATCTAGAGAAGGTATTATTTCAAAATGTGATGAAGATGTGTCTCCAGCTTCCCCGGAGTACACAACTATGTAAATTTGATTTTTTCTTAAATTTATTGCGCTTCTGCAGATAACTGATTATGTATGGATTTAATTTAACATGAATACCAAGCTTTGGTTCAAATCAGCGAGTATACTGACAAAAAGTCAAAGTTATCAAAGCTGCAGTTAATGTTTGTGAACCATCTTTGATTAAATCCACAGTTGTAAATATTTAGTGTTAATAAACAGATTTTGAACCCTTCATGGCAGTTGCTGAGTTATGAGAACTTCCATTTTAGTGGATCGTGAGAGTTCTAATAAGGTCAACTGGTCCTCTTATTGGAGCTTGAATACATTTACCTCTCACCTGACTTAGTGGTGGCGAGTATTCACTTATAAGCAACATAGGAGGCCGCCCACATTTGGCTGTAATCAGTCACATGCGTCATTGAACCACCAGACAAGGGTGTGTTGTTTAAGTCTGTTAATCGTCTATCCGTCTGAAGAGCTAGTTTTAATTACAGAATACAGGACGTGAATGGTTGTGAAACAAACTTGGGAGGAGAGACTGTTTAAACATTTTACATTTGCCTCTTTTATTCAAAGATTTATTTCTCCAATTCAACATTGGTGTTTTTTTTTCCAAACATCCATCTTCTCCATTTCCACACCACTGTCTTCAGAATAGTGTTTCTTCTTCTAAAGATGCAGGCAAACAATTTAGTCTCGTCCAAAAGAGTTGGTTCTCTTTTCTTATGCCAGGAGCCTGCGAAGCAACACAAAGTGCCTTACATGACAGCAATTTTGGCACTTTAAAAACACAGGTCCACACGCACCCAAGTAACTGACCAGAAAATAGTAAAATGCACACATGATCAGCATCTGTGTCTCACATCTTTTCACTGTTCCCTGTGTCTTCAGCTGAGTAGTGAATAAATATGTGGATGTTGGCATCTGGCCTGGCACTACTATGATAAAACCATCCTTTGAATCCTTAAATCTAGCAGAAATTGCTGTTTAGTCATGTATAAAGTGAAAAAGTAAATGTATAGTCTCAATCTGAACTGGTTTTGTGAGTGACACTCTTGCCACGTTTCTTTGGCTTTATTTAAAGTTAATAGATTAAAAAAAAGAAAAATCCCCCAAAATGCGCAGTGCTGATATAGCCACTAAACCCAATTATTCAAATTATCATTCAAATGACTGTTCAATGATTTCTTCATTCGAGTATAGGTGAAAAGATTATCGGACATTTGCTCTATTCACCCTAAAAAGGAAAAAACTTTTAAAAACAGTCCTGTGAACGCCTGTGCGCGTCCTTAAAGCGCGTGACCAGCGTCGCTGCTCGCTCTCGCAGATGTTGGAGGGTCCAGAAGAGACAGCAGCATCCTTTTCACAGAGCAGGATTTCAGTCACAGGTGCTTTTCACCGCAGCAGTTTCTGCAGCTGGCATTTGAAGAGTTTTTTTGTTACTGCAAAGACGCTGAAATCCCGCGTCACCAGTGGAAGAAAAATTTCCAACAAACACGGGGATTAACGGGATTTGTTGTTCCTCGAGGTAGGCGAATTCTTTACATGCACGAGGTTTACACACAACTGAACAGTTCTCTAATTAAAAAAGATGTAAATAGATTCTAAGACAACAAAAAAGAAAAGATTTATAGTATGATGCAGACTATATTTGGCTAAATGTGGAGCCGTGTCTCTACTGAACCGCAGAACATCCTCCTTCTGGAGGTTTAGATCTGCAGCTCAGCATCCTCTTTAGATTTCAAACAGCATGCAGTCCTTTAGTGGCAAGCACTAATCAAAGATACTGACCACAGAAGTGAGAAAAGACACAGAAAGGTGGAATGAGTGTATTTACTCACAGCTCCAAGCATAAACTTTAACATTCGGATAGAGAGAAGAGCTCTGTCTGAAGCCAAATAAGTCTAAGACTAAAAATGAAAAAAAAAAATGTAGGCAGAGAAACTGACTGATTTATGGTGCAAATATTTTTGGGATTTATATTCAAAACTCTAATGTAGCCTCTTTAAAAAAAACAGTTCAACCTCTAATTATGAAGAACTCAATTAGCGTCCTCTCTCTTGTCTCAGAATGTGTGGCATGGACATGGACCTGGATGATGGCAGCTCAGCTGAGGAGGAAAAAGAGGATCTCTGGATAGGGGACAGCATCAAGATGGTGCCCCCGCCAATGGCCCATAGCGGGGACAGCGTGTGGGGCGGGCGCAGGAGCAGGTGTGGCAGCGTGCTCTGCGGAGTGGCCATAATTCTGTGGAACATGCTGGTGGTCACAGCCTGCGCTGTCTTGCTGCCTCTGGTCTTCTTTCTGATGCTGCTGCCCGCAGTGCTGCTGTTGTATGTGGGATTTCTCTGCCACTCCAGGGTGAGTAGACTGCAGCTGTGTGCTATCACCTTCATCCCACAAACAGAGATGATGCCCCATACTTTCATTAGCTCTATTTTTCACGAGCAAACCCTTTTTCACTAGAGGAAAGTTGAACACAATAGATATTAAGTGAAACATGTGTGATTCAAATAACAAATGTGGGGCCTTTTTTGGAATAGTTTGTGCTGAAGCCCATGTCAGACACGGTAACAGCAGCTGAAATAACCAGCACTTACTACACTGTGCAACAATCAAAACTTCAGTCCACCAGGATGAGCGTTGTTATTTTTCCAGACAAAGACTGCAAATCAGGAAAAGAAAAATCAGACTAATGCAATGTACTTTAAATGCTAGGCAAAAAAATGTCTAGGCGATGGAGTCTCCTGTGTTTCCACTGGAGAAGGAAAATGCAAGTTCTTTGTGCTGGTCTAGGATCACTCTATTTCTTTGTGATATTGTGTAGGTCCCCCTCATGGCTCTGACCAGTCAGGTTGGGGAAAAAGAACAAATGAATGTGTTCCAGATCACTGACAGCAAGACATTGGCGGTAGATTCTCTGCTGATTGGGCTCCATTTTCAGAGACACTATCAGATTGGTATGTTTGGTTGAGGGTCCTTTCTAAGCTGTTTTAGGTAGACAGTCAGGTGTTGAAAAGAGTTGATATCAGTACTGCATAAATGTTGTTTAGAGTAAAGTGATCAGAGCATTGTTATCTTTGGGTTGACAGGAATTCATTATGTTGGAAAGGTAACTTGCCAACTTGATAATATTTATTGATGCACATTAGACATGTGCAAACACATCATTGTGACTGGTGGAGGGAATGTTATCATTTGGACTTGTTAACTGACGTGAACACCTTAAAGAAAATTTAATAAATTAAGAAGAGTAGACAAAGAGTCCTTCATGATGACGTTGAAATCCTTCATCATGACAGGGGGGAGTATTTATTTAGTCTGAAACGTCACAGAGCATTATTTTACACGTTTTCACGTGATGTTGTACTGACAACATTCCAAAAATAGACAAGGACCTGATATTTCTTATCATGGCCTTATACAAAAAGCTTTTGACTGAAACCAGTTCTAGAATGTTTTTCACAGGAGTGTATGTCTTACTAATCACTGATTTAACAATTAGGCAGATATTTCTAAACTTCTAAGTTAACAGCAAAAGTGGAGAGTCAAAATGAAACTACATACAAAGAAAGTTAATTTTGAAAATCCAATGCACATTTGCCCTGAGCTGCTCAGCCCTTGGCATTAAACAACAGATGTATGTTCACAAATCATTTACAACGAGGAATCTGCTCGGAGGAGGAATCTTCTGCCCGCTCTGTCTTGTTGTACTTGACTAGACGTTTAGGCAAGTAAGCCCTTGTTGTTTGTATTAAGAACATTTTCTGTCATGATTGGCAGAGGAACTTAGAGGTGCAGCTGAGGGAAGTAAATATTCAGCCTCCAGGGAAGGTCTTTTGGCAGAACATTTCATAGCAGTGTGCATGAAAACCTCTGCTGAAGGAGACCTGTTATTCATGCTTGTTTTCTCTTTGGCTCAACCAAACACACCATGACTAAACTTGAATGTTTTGAGCTCATCATCCTGCTATTCTCGCAATAAGGAGATTAGAAGGGTGCGGCAGGCTTTGTGTTAGCTACATGCCGGTCCTATGCCGGGGATCTACATTTCAGTAAGATGACAGTTCAGACATCTCACATGCTGCCTTTAAAGCAGTTGTCTTCAAACATCACTCATTTAAGAGTTTCTAAAGGAACATTTCCCATGCAACAACAGATCAGTAATAAAAAAAAACAACTGTGTGAGCGTAACAATACTATATTCATGATCAGGGCAGACAAAATGTCAGTTCAAAGCAAAGCAAAAGCAACAGTTAGAGTGTCACTCAAAAGTCTGAGGCTACACATGACTCAGTCACCACTACGATGTCGAAGCAGTACTCATCAAAAGCACACTGTGCACTTCAAAGTCCAGCACATACTACTGAGTCAGGTCCATTTGCAGGAGGGAAATGCATTTCTCAGTCAGATTAAAAGGGGGAATGATTGTGCAATATTTAACCTCTGAAACTGCTGTCAGGGTTTCTGAAAGTGTGATAGAGACTACGTGCATTGGTGTGTTTTGTCGTTGAAACAATACCGGCGTGTACTTCATGGACAACTGATCTCTCTCAGGGGCCCTTTTCTCCCCCATCATTCCTTAATTCTAGCATGGGCACTGATCCAGCTTTGTTGAAGGCAAAAAAAACTATGTTAGCACACATCTGCCCTCATATTTTGGATCTGAAAAGAGCCTTTGTTAGATGTGAAACAGCACCTGCCGTAGACAAACTGTCCCTCGTGTCCCCAAAAGGACTTCCCTCTGCTCATACACCTACTCTGCCTGTGCTCTTGCAGGTTCTTGATGATCCGTCTGGCATCTGCTGTTACCTTGACGACAATAGCTGCTCCGCCCTCATCATACTGGGATTTGTGATGATGTCTCCGCTCGTGGTCATGGCGTCTGTAGTGTTCTGTGGGCTGCTCCAAAGGTTTCAGATTCTGCTTTTAATTCAACCGATCACTCGTGCCTGTTACCAAAGGAGGCTGCTGGACTGGGTGGGCAGCATCGATGACTGGGTCTGATCCACAGGGAGGAGGAAGAGGAGGAGGAGGAGGAGGAGGTGCTGAGGGTCCACATGACATGTGAGGGTTGGTTTGTGGAGGGGTGCATCTGTAAAATCAACCACAGTGATGCGGATGGTAGACGAGAAGGAAACAATTTCTTTAAAACTGTACCCCACTACTCAGTTTATTTTCAGGAAGCCCACTCTCAAAGAAAAGAAAACAGAAAAATGGTGGATTCATGATATCCCATTATTTCCATGGGATGCCTGTGGGGTGTGTACGGGAGGCTCTTGAGCTTGTGAGCCATCAACCCTAACAGCATTCTAATAAAAGAGGGGAGAATAGATATAACCCTTTTAGTTTTTGCGGGAATTGCACAGGGGACAAATCAAAAATGAGGTTATGCTCCTGAACTGACTTCAGTCATTTTGGGGGATAGTTGTGTTGCTCTTTAGAGTAATCGAAAGTCAAATTATTAACATGAAATCAATATCTTCAGGTTATTGCACGTTGAAGCTTTACAGTGTAGCTTTGTCTACCCTCTGCACCTGCTGGGTCATTCTGTGATTTGTTTAAGATGAAAATAAGATGGTAAATAAGTTCACAGTTGCAGTTTTCTCACAAATTGTGTTTGGAATCAGAACAGAAAAACAACATTCGATTCAAACATCATATGAGACATTCTTGATTCATATGATCTGAGGGGCCATTTATAGATATTAAAGAAGTTTAAGAGGAGAAAATGATCTGTTTAGAGGGCTGAGACTGAATTAAGGGTTTTTGTAACACAAGAATTGCCACCTCTTTAAAAGACGTAACAAACGTACCATTTCACATTTTACTTGCTTATCATATGTTTTTGTGATTTTGTGTTGTCTGTTTTCTAACGGTGATCATGTTATAGATATTAGGCAGATATGTGACAATATTTGAATTTTGTATTAGTTGTCTTGTACAATGTTATGACAAATATCAGAGTAGGGCTCAGATCTACAATACTGACACATATTCATAGATATGAATAAAGATCAATATATAATAAAGAGCAGCACACGTTTCTTAAGTGTTGTTTGTCTTTGAGGTGTATTGCAAAGGTGTCACTGTTAAAAGATTTTTTTTTAAGCCTTACTGACATCTGGCTTGTGGTGATTCTGAATTTGTGTGTGGGAGCCTGAATTTTAACTTCAAGATGGTCTTCAAGATGGCAAAGTTATTTAATTCATATAAATGGCCTAAAGAAATACCAATTAAATAAAATTTCAGCAGTATTGTGATAAAAGACTCCCTTCTCTATTAAAAGCCTCGTACAGCACCATTTTTAGAATGAGCATCGAGTGATTAAAAGATCTGCATAATTGGACGTCCATGGGCTGATTGGAAGTCTCAAATTTAAAATAAGCTGCGATGTTAGCGGTCCAAATTATTCAAATTATGACAGGAAACCACAACTGTTAATCAGAAGTTTGAATGATCTTGGTTACATGGTGATCTTAGAATCAATAAAACTGACCCAAGTAACAACACAGTCTCAAGAAGAGACGTCAGGGAGGAAATATGGACATTTTATAGATTTTTCTTTAAAGAACTGATTGTTGCTTCAAAGTGTGTGTTTAAAGCAGTTTCCAAACAGACCACAGCGGGTTCATCTCTATGGCAACATGGATTTTTCCATTTCTCTATCATTAAATGATCAGACAAAATACTGATTATGTATTATTTAGAAGAGTGGAAACAAAAGAGTGTCCAACAAAGCTGAATGTGTCTAATTCATGCGGTTGCTTTTTTTACCGAGTCAACGGCAGGAAGCTGGGACAATAGATGAAAATGAGACTGTTTTAAACTTAATAAAACTTCTTGAATACATTACTGACAGCAAAAAAACTGAATTAAGTATTTAAAATGTATCAGTGCATATTAAAGTGAAACTGCTGGATGGCAGCAGTTTCTTTTTCTGTTAGTTTTGTCTGCATAGAGTGCTCATGGACATGGTTACAGTAATTTGGGCATTTGTGGTTTTGCTCAATGCAATTTAAAAGAAACAATAGCAGAGTTTGATAGGTGTTTGGTATTCATATTCAGTTGAATAGTCTGGGATTCGAAGCTCTGTTTGATCAATTTTTCAACAATTATTTGGAGGGTGATTTACAGAATAATGAAACAAAGAAAAGAGCAATGTTGTATATCCAATATTTGGAGAACAACATAATTACAGGTTTTTATATTCATGAACTGCTGTTACAGTGCTGTCATCTGGATGCTCCCACACACTGGCATCTCATAAATCTCAGCTCTGAATAGCTACAGCTGCACAGCTTTTTTGGACATGTGGGCCAATTTAAACATCCTTTTTTCAGACTTTGGCAAGAGAGTTCTAGGCTAAAAAAATGGCTTGTGGCTATTCTTTTTAGAATTTGCATGTTATCTTTGAGTGCAGGCAGGTAATCTCAAGCTCCAAACCTGCCTGTAAGGCGACTCAAAATTTCCTTTAGGAGTTTGGTTGTGTGTCTTATTCATCTAAATTTGGCTCTGTGATAAACTTTTTTAAAGTTGGACCCCATTCTGTTCGCAAAGTTGTGCAGTTTAGTCCTGCGCAGCTATGCTGAGGGTGAAGATATTAACTGGAAAACCACGTGACTTAAAGAATCGGGTGTGGGTTTATCTTCGAGTTTTGAAAAGATTCAGATCAGTTTTTCCCCTGTGCTTCTGCTCTTTGCCAAAGACAAGCTCCCATGTTTATCACTAAAACAGTTAGTGATAGATTTTCTTCAAAGAGCAACAAAAACATCCTTTAGAGTAATTGACTTCATAATCATTGTTTCATTTAGCAAATTGTGATGTAAGTGATACCGAAAAATATTATGCTATCTATTATTGCTTTCTGTATCACATGTCTTTCTCATTTCTGTGTATCAGCCCTGCACTCTCTCCGAAAACTAAAGTAGTAGCTCGCTATTTCCCTGTGTGAAGCTGGAAAAGTGTAAGCTCAAATAAAAAAAGGACACTGGGCTCCTAATCTGACTCTGTGTTTGTTAAACGTGTACCTACTGGGTGTCCTCACTTGTAGCACACAGAGTCTGTCTTTTTACACACTCACATTGTGTATTCAGGGCTGCAGGAATATGTGTTTTTGAACTGTACCCTCTGTGTCTCTTTTTTGCCTTCCACCGCCCGAGGACAGAGGCTGTGCTAGTCTATGGGTGTTTAAATGGCACAAATTAGCAAGCAAATCAGGTTATTCATCTTTTCACCACATCCAATTGTGTCTATCTGCTGGTGAAAAACTGTAAGAATACCAAAAAACAATTACCAGTGGATAGCAAAGCCACGTGCCCACAGCAGGCATTTAGAGAAGACAACACTTCCAAGGTGTGGGTGCAAAGGGATGTTGGCATTTAATTAGTGTAATGAGCCCCTACTCATATAAGCTTCATTTATGCCCACTAATTTAATTATTCTCCGCCTTATAAGAGATATGAAAATAACCAAATGCTTTGGAAAAAGTATAGAGCCCTTCACAGAAAGGCAAACTGCCAAACAGGGACTTACTCAGCTTTACAGGAGGATTATTATTGGGCAGTAGACCTGAAATCACCTCCATAAAGACTTCTCCTACGGAAATGAATAAAACAACAAAAGACCAATGAGATACAGAGGGGTTAAATGCTGCTCAAAATAAATCTCATATAAAGACATGCTCAGTTTCTTGGCTGAAGACAACAGAAAGCCGACCCAAAGATGACAAAACTGTGTTTCAGGCTTCAGAGATTTTTTACACTGATGTATTTCAAAAACCAAGACGACCCCATCTGTTTCTGTACTGATATAGATACAGACACATTGCTCACCTAGTTAGGAAAAAACAGACTTTTCACACATCAAGTGACGATTCTTTTGTATTATCCCTCTTAAGGCAGAAAAGCAGTGGGCAATGACGCTCAGTGTGTTAGCTGGTTATCTTTTTCATAGAAATCTGCAGCTTAGATGTTGTCATCATTACATATTGTGTATGTTATGAACGGTGTGAGAATTACATAATATTTAAACAATTGTTTAGCCTTTCTTCTGAAACTATATCATTTGTACAGTGGACGAAAATGGCTATTGAAGATTCTGTTTGAGATTTGGGTTGTGTTATTTACTAACGTCAACACTGCTAAATGATTCTATTTCTTTTCGTTTTTCTGATTTGGGGTTCCTGACGCCTGCCGCTTGTGATTAAGGTTTAATTGTGCGTAGCTGACGGCAGGAATCCAAACCTGACAGATTACATCTCATTCAGAGCCCTTCAGAAAGAAGGTCTGCTCAATACAAGGTGACTGCTTCCTGCTGGTTATAATGACAGAGATGTGTCATCCATTTATATGTTACAGCAGTAATCACTGCTCATCACTGTCACTGTTTAGAGACTTTGTATTCCATATGACAATGTGAGATCACATCACAGGCAATCATGAAGGAGAGTAATCACTTGGCTCGATAATCTTCATCTTTCCATATGAAACATTCTCTGCTTCATATGGAAACTGGGGCATAAAACTATAAAAGAATAACACAAGTATGATCATTTTCCCCACATCTGTCCTTTTCTGTCTCTGCCTATTTGTTTTCATGCTGCTCTCAGGGCAGGTTTGTGAAAAGCAATCTGTCCTGTGAGTCATTTCTTCCCGGCTCTCTCAATCCATGTTCTACCTGTCCCCACTCACACAAACTCACCCTCACTTTCCTGTGACAGAAAATGGCAATTCTCTCTGTATTTCCCATCCCATCACCTGTTTTTATTATCTTTCCATGTACACTTCCCTGTTTTCCACATGCTGTCTTTCTTCACCATTGTCTTACTTTGTACCTTAAAGAAAAGTTTTCCCACAAACCATTAAAAGCTGAGCCATCAGACGTTTCTAAATTTCCTCTCCTTTTCATATGTTGTGTATGTTTTTAGTGAATGACACATCATTAACATGGGGAACGTTACTCTCAGACTTACATAAATATTTCCCTCCGCTTGTGAGATGCCGAAAACCCATATTATGAACAGTATCCACTGGGCTTGCTTCTTGTTTGGGCATTTTACATGGGCAGCTTTATCATTTCTAAACGCCGCCTGGAAGAGAGACAGCCTTCACACGCAGTGTGTCCATACACCTGACCTGTACAGATGAAAAAGATCCCTCTTCTTCTTCGGCTTATCTTTTATCATAATCCTTTCAATTCATAACTTAATACTTCAGGAGGTTACAGGGCACCACTGGTCTTCTCCTTCCTCTAGCTGTTTTTAGAAAATCTAAATCCATTTTCCCTGGTTGCAGCATTGTCTCGCTGCAGCTTATTTTCATCCTGTGTGGCTTCCAAGTGGAAGAAGAATCAACATAGGAGACTAATTCCATCCCCTGAAAGAGACCCGAAACACTCAGGCCAAATCCCAGCAGCCATAGAGGTGGGATGTCATTTTTTGAGATTAGGAAATTGTCATCAAATGGGCTTGCAGGCTTTTTCGTCAGAGCTGATGAGTCAGCGCTCGGAAGCTTATTCATATATTAACATATAGATAATTAGAAGCTTAAATCTTTTTGACACCAGAAGAGCGGAGAGGTTATAAAGACAGCAAAGCCTGTATATCAGCTGCCTTAAGGTTGAAAACCATGATGTTTGTTAAGACAATAGATCCATCTCTTATGAGTCGTACCAGCTGCAAAGATGAAGATTAGAAGATTAGATCACAACTCATTTAATGAGTATTCCGTCTAAAAATAAGTTACTTTGCAGTTAAGGAACAGTGATTACTGAGTCTATAACTGCTAATAACTAGCCCTTTGATGTGTTTGCCAGTGTCTGGTTAGAATCATCAGCCTACAGTCAGTTAAATCCCTGATCAGTGGTCATTTATTCAGCAGTGTGAGAACTGAACAGGGGCAAAGAGGCCAGGTGTCATTAATGACTTTCACAGAAAATGTTCTTCTAAGCAGCCCCCTGCTCCCAATTTACATACTAAGATTAATAACGATTTATGTTATATAAGATTAAGAATTTTGTGCTTTTTCCTTTTTTGAACTGAAAACTTTCAATACACAGCTTTTTACTGTTAAATGTTAATGGTTAAGTGTCAGTAATGTGTTAAATTAGAACTTCTGTGATACGGGGGCAAGGGCCCTGCTTGGCAATCTGTTTGATTACTTTCATTTTCTTATTTCATTTTAAAACCACTCTGGGAGTGCTCTATACTGCATGTGCAATTTTAAGGAAACCTGCTTTTCTCAGGGTTGATTCAGAAGAATTTTGTGTTATCCTACAAAATTCATATGAAGGGTTTATTTTTTCTAGCTCACTTGTTTATAAACAGAAGTAATCACAGTCTCACAAAGTGCTGCTTGGATCTGCACAGAATTTCGTTTCTTTGGGGATTAAATTGTCAGAAAAGCATTGCAGCACTCGCATACGATCCATGCAAGGAAACAGTGACAGGTGGAAAAATGTTATTACAGGCGGCAAACTGCTTACTCCACTGCAGTTTCATCACTAATTTCATGATATTTTGATTTATGACCTTTGAAAAGTCCACTACCTCTCATGGTGCTTATGCTCCAGTCCTTTAAGTATTTGAGAGACAGTTAGTAGATTCAGTTAGTAGCAGAAACATGCATTTGTGCAGACAAACGTTTAACTTCCTTTATAATTGTTCTTATTGACAAAACAAAAAAACATGTACCACTTCTCCTCTGTTACACAATCTGAACTTTTTCAATTTGACTAAATCAGTTACATATTGTAGGAGACAACCTCCTGTTGTTGCTGATCATTAGAGGATGAGAATGGATAGCACAGCCGTATCCAGTTGACATTTAGGTTTCGAAAAATAAAATGCTCTCAAAGAGGCAATTTGTGTTTCGGCACAGAACGTCCATTAAAAGCACATCAAATCAACAGAAATAACTATATTATAAATCCACTGCAGCAGCCATTACAAATATCACCACAGCAGAGACAAGCATAGAGTGCACATCCATTGCCTCAGTGGTACAGATCCCCCACATGCACTCATCAGCTGGATTCCACATCATCCAAAATATGTACTAACCCCTGAGCCTGTCTTGCCATAACATATTCTTAGCTAGGGTATTGCGATGTCAATACATTATTATTGGAAATTTCATTTTATTCTTTGTTTGGCTCATTCTAATGTTTTCGCATTCATATCTTTGAGTGGAAAATAATAAGGTGGATTTTGCCGAAAGTAGGGGACTACATCTTCCTACTTTGGTAGAGCTGGTGAAGGTCAGCCTGCTGCTCTTAAGTGGTTTTCCCAAAGGTCTTACTTGTTTGCTCTACTAAGTAACCTGGATGTCCACACCGACAAACATGGCAAAAGAACAGAAATGTCAACCGACATGTCAGCCGACAAATCTGTGTGGAGCTGGTTCAACTCCTTCTTGTTTCAATGGTCTGACAATGGCAGCATACTGAGCTCAAAAATGGTATCTGGCATCTCTCCCACAGTAGAATAACATATGTTTACCCTTTCAAAGTCTTTTGAATGAAAACAAGATATTTGCAGACCCTTACATTGTTTTTCAGCCCTCCAAATGCATTGTGTTGTACCCCTCTACTGTCAGCATCAGTTTATCTTAAAAACTCATTCAAATAAAAATAAATACCCATTGTGATACATTTGACAGGAGTAATGTCTTTTTAACTACCCTGTGTCAGTAGGTAGCTAGTTTCTTTTGAGGTACTCTTTTAATAAGAAGCTACATAATCTACTGAAGTGTTGCTGAAGTCCTTTTCTCTGAATTCCCACAACAGAGTAAACTGATTTAAAAAAAGATAAAAACTTTAGTCTAAGATCATTTTTGTAAAGACAAGTCCTGACATCCTTTGAAATGCTGAAGCTTTTCTGTACACTCTTGATGGACTGCTTATCATACTCTCACGGTTCACATGGGCTGGTTTCTTTCTGAGATGCCTTCACATTTCCACACTGACAGCGCAGCAGAGCTGCAGCTGGGAGATATAGTGCCTCAGGGGTGCTGTAACTTTCCTGTCTGTATGCGACCGGAGCCTGTACAAAGAAATGTCTAATGGATTAAAGTGACAGTTAAACACTTAAATCATTTTTTAAAAACTGGCACTTGTTGATTTAAATTTCTTTCATTAGACATAATTGTGTAAGACCTTGTTTCACAACGCCATTGCCAGAAGTCTATAGATTGTGTCCAATCACAATTGTTTATCTCTGGCATGTGCTGCTGTGGTCGACCTTTATCATCTGTGTCCGGAGAGGCAAAAATTAAACAAAAGAAGAAAAAGAACAAAGAAATTAGTACATTTCTGTCATTCATTTATTCATGTAGTCAAAGAAATATAAGGATGAGACCATCATGGCACAAAAAACAAGAGAAAACGGTTCAGCAGATAAGATTTTAAGATAGAAAATGCTGTCACTGAAAGACAGTTTGAAGAGCAAATGTTTTTGTTTTCATTTTTAGAAAAATAGTATTTCAACATGTTTCTGCCAAATGTTGAAATCAACCTCAGATAGAGCATGGAGAAAATGTGCATGACTGTAGTGTTAGTCATGCACTCAAAAACACCAAACCCATTGTAACTGTACTGAGTTTTTAGTTAAATGACCAGAATCATCCAGCTGAGTTGGTGGAGATGATGAATTTTTTACTGACATTTGTGAACCACTGAGAAATAATGATGATGCTTGAGTGAAATGTTACTGCTGGATGGATTACCAAAGATTGTGGAACAGTCATTATGTTCTCTTGGGGAGATGTGAATTTTTGACTGGAGAAGTGTAAGAAAGGTCGTTTACACCCTGTGGACACAGCAGTTTAAAGTTTCAAGAATTAGTTGTAATTCATCTGTGTTAGTTATAATTAGTTCTAACTCATATGCAATCACAGATCGTGATTGCATGTAAAGGACCAAGCTGTTAAGGGGCTTCACCTATTCAATCACTGCTCTGGATTCTCAAGTTTCGACTCCAGTTTTTTTCTTTATCCTTCCTCTCAAAAGTTGTGGAGGCCCATTCTTCGTCTTTGCATTTGCCATGCATGGCAGCTTTTAAAAAAAGTTTAGAATATGTATGCAAAAAATCACTTATTTCATGCTGCACGGCTGGACCTTTTTCATGCTTTTACTTTTTTTCTAATTTAGTTTAGCATGTGCCTCGTGGTGGTGTGAGGTGAACCACAGGCTTATTTTACTTCAAGAATTTTGGACACTTTGAGGTTTGAACCTAATGAATCACACGTGACAGCAGACTCATTAATCATTAAGAGTTGTTGATGGTTAAATTGAATTCTACTGACAAACTATCACCGCAGCAATAAACTAAAAGAAATGTGACATTAAAAGACTATTAAGAACCTTTTGAATGAAGCAGAAACCCAGTTAACATCTGTTTCCTCCGTTATGAACAAACAGCAGACCTGTTGCTTTTGACTTCCGTTCTTCATGTGTGGCACAAGCAGTGACGCTTCTCCATGTTAGCAAAATGCATGAGCATTAACAGCAGTGTACAATGCTTCAGTGAAGACTAAATTAGACCAATCGAAAGTTCAAAGAGCAAAGGAGAGATTAATGATTTTTTAATGCAACATGGAGTGGTGCAAAAAGCCTTTCAACAAAAATGATGTGTTCAAAGAGCAAACCCACCTCGAGCTCAAAAACCAAAGTATAGTCTTGACTTCATCTTCTTACTGAGGAATTTCTGTTTAAATACTATATTTTCAATTTTAGAGGCTAAAAAATTCCAACATGAGGGAGCGCCTCATCACTGTACAAAACCTAAAAGCTTGAGTCAGGATGTCTACAATTGTATCCTCACAAGGGAAATAATGTTTTGGGGCCATTTTTATCACTGAATGCCAGAGATGATCAACAGAATGTCCAGCCAATATAATCTGTTATTTTGTCTGGTGATCCTTAAAGAAACCCAACACAACAGGAGGCTATCTTTTTAAGATGTAAGGTGACTTTGGGCGAGTGGAGAATTTGGGACTTGTAAAAACAGCTTAAACAGAAAATGTTTTTAATCCCAATCCCAATTGTGGGTGGTTATTAATACACAGAAAATGACCACATCCAAAATATCAAATCATAATGCAAATTATTGTTAACCACCTCCTCTTTACATTCTGAAGGACACTTCAAATTTACCTTTGCTAAGATCTTTCCACACAGGAGTGTAAATCATTTACAGCTGCAGATTGAATGAAGATGAAGCATTATGGACTACATCAGATTATTGAAATATTGTTTCACAGACACTGGATGCAAACCTGTAAGAAGATCTCAAAGTATTTAAAATGATAATACTAACCAGTTGTTATCAAACCCCAAAAATATGATTCTTGAAAGAATCTGCACGTGACATCGTCTGCCATCATTACCACACACATTAACACCAATAGGTAAACCTTGGAGAACAGAAAGCTCTCATTGATAGAGGCTGATATTTGCCACCTCCCTCCTGATGTGTGGCACTGACAACTTAACCAGACTCCTAAATCTGCCCCAAAGGAAAGACGAGGAGAAAAGAGGTGATATTGGCCAGCGACAGAGACAGTGAAAAAGGAGATTGGAAATTAGGTGAAGCAGTGTAATAAAGAGATGAGAGCAAGGGGTAGTTATCATGCTGTGGTTCTTTATTCACTTTCTCCTCTGACCCTGAGAAAACCACTTATCCTCCATGCGGGCCTGGAAACAATGAACAGCCTAACGTGTAATTTAGAGAACAGAGAGAGTAATTGTCAACTGATTCGATTAACAAACTACATCATGAGACAGTAATGTGTATTTTGAGGCTCAGTAGCCATCATTTGTCTTATCTACATTATCAGTTATATTACTAATATCAGACGAGCACTTATATATTTTTTGGATGCAGTTGACAAACTTAACTCCACTGGAGTAAATCATGATTTACATAAGCTATGTTGTGTTTTGAAATGTTAGATATGACAACTTGATGATAGCTCTTTTTTTCAAAATGCTGTGAAGGTGAAGGTGCAGCTACAACTCAATGTGCACTAAAGAATCAATATCATGGACCGGGGATATCTACAATAAGAAAGCCCATTGTTTCGATGGAAGGCAAAAAATAAGTAGGGACGCAGTCCTCCTATTTGATTGTTGTAATTAGAATGAACATTTTTCTTTTATTGTTCTTGTGTAAATTGACATGTGTAATGCTTACAAAAATGGTATAGAGTTTAATGTGCCTGTGATTTCTGTTGAAGTAAAATCTTGAAAAAAGTGTAAAAAAACAACAAAGAGAAAAAGATGAATTATGTAAACCACTTATTTTTCAAATAATTTATAAAAATTCCCAAACCAGCATCAAAACATAATCACGACGGTCTTATCAGTGGTTTGATTTTCCGCTGAATTAATACCATCAGATCTTTTTTTCCATATATGAATCTAAACTAATGAACCACTAACGGCACCCCTGCACTGAGCGCTGATCAGCATGGCCAACACACACACCAGTTCAGTGCCTCACTCAGAAGCTCTGATTAACTGATTGGTCTCAGATCACAGCAGGTCACCATCTGCAATGACACGTTTTCCCAATTTTTAAAAAACTAAATCATATTGATGCTTTTGGCTTTATGGAACTATAGGTCATCAAATATAGCATCTCACTACAACATTGACCTCTGCTGTATTCATGTTTGTCAGCAGTAATTCCTTGTAGCCCTCTATTAAAAATCAATTACGTGAGCAGCTGTTTTTTTTTTTTTACATCACTCATAGCAAAGAAAACATCCTCTTATCTACATTAGCAGACAGGTGATGGGTGTCTACTCTTTGATCAGTCTGATGGGGAGTATGATGAAGAGATGGTAATTACAAATTGAAGCACAAAGTCAGTCAATACCTGAAGGCAAAATGTTGCAAGGATGTTGGGGTTTTTTTTTACCATGCCCCCGAGTCTGTTTTATACATATTCACACTGATAATCAACCCAAACACGCACTCACTCACTACACAGTTCAATACCAATTAAACCAATGAGATACTCCTTGGATGGTAGGAATTGTACTGAGAGAGAAACCATGTTTGTATGGAAGAAAACCACAAACTACAAACAGAAGTGGCCAACCTGGGATTGAAGCAGTGGGGCCATGAGCTGCAAACAGCACAGTGTGGCCTTGCTGCTGACAGCTGAAAATAAATGACATTACGGCTGAGAAATCTCACAAATTTCTGAGAGATAGGGTCTGAAAAACCAGAAAAAACATTCTAATGTCTCTCTGACTTTTCCTCAGTTTATACGTTTAAACAACAACTTGTGATTTACCAGTGGATGTTCTGCAAAAACAGTATGTTACTTCGAAGTCAAAGACTGTGCTTCGCCTTCATATACCTTCGCACATCCCAACAAACATGTCTTTTGCTAATTGACACATTTTTTATTGAGTCTCTGTCTTAGTTCATCTTAGTTAAGCTTATACATAACATTTACAACTAAGACTTCCACTCCATGTTTTAAAGGGCAAGTTCGTGATTTGTGGGATTGCACTTCCTGTTTACCCTGCAGTGGGTATTATTGTACAACAAATTAAGTTAATTGAGAAGGCAGAGACTGAGGAAGGTGACAGCAATTTAATCTAAGGTTAATACGCAGGTGTACTTCGCAGAGGCAGGGCTCATCAACACGGCGTAATAAAGAAGCTGCTTAATGGCACACTCCTCTGTTCATAACACTACTGAGAATAGAGGGCTGGCAGTTAAATACGTCTCCATGCTGAGTGCACAGATGGAGTTTATAACACTTTCTGAACACCGTGCGCTGATATCACTTGAGTCAGGCGGATGAAAAAGATGGGCTGGTGCAGCAGCGGGAGCTGGCGTCTCACATACTGAAGTCATAACGTTTTCCAAAAAGGCAGAAAAAATCAAGCAAGTGTCTCTGAAGGGCTACACAGAGGGTTGCACGATGGCATATTGAATAAAGGAAGATGGCATAAACAGTGTTTTAAATGCATTTAAATGTTCATTTAACGAGCTGATATTGCTCCTGTCCTCGTGTTACTGCTCCTCAGCTAAATGTCAGGACACCCATGAAAGCACAACAAAAATATTTATGTGGTAAAGAAAAATCTGCAGAGTTGTCACTGTTGTAGCCAATTTAATCAGAGCCTTCTTTACCAACAACACAGAGTACAAGTAATCAACAACTTTTTTGTTTTTGTTTATCTCTCCATTCACTGAAGAAATCAGGTGAATTTACCAAGTCATGGTCAGATTACAGATGCTTACACTGGGGCATCGGATCTTCCGGAAATCAAAGGGTACTTTAAAAAGAAACTGGAGCATTAGTGTCAGATGCTGTTGAGATTTAAGATTACATGACTTTTTTGTCCTTCCATTCTGAATATTATTTTATTGACAAAGCAATGCTATTCATTTTGCAAATATTCCCTTCAACTTGTTTTGAGATACCGGTTTAAAAATTGTTAGCATGCAGCAGAGACCTAAACCTCTGCCCCAGCTGCTCATTACAGATTGCAGATTTCTACATAGAAAATACATCATTAATCAAATGGTGTCTGATAGACTGGATCTCTGCTTCCAAATGAACTCACCCTGTGGCCGTCCCCTGACTATAGCTCCCTTTTAGAGGGACTTTGCAGTTGAAGAGTGTTCAGAGAGATAATAAGGATAAAGTACCCAGACAAAAGTGTGGAAGAAAATGTATTTTCAAACGTATTGTGACGTTAGACCTCAATTCTAATCGAGTGCATCTTTGAGTTTTTACTCTTTATTGAGTGTGACGACCCTTGGACTGTAAAATGCATTGAAATGGGACGCTGGCACTGCAGTATTAAATTCTAGGTCATAAAGTTTGAAGGTAACACCAGATGAGCCTGCAGCAGAGGAGGACTAAACACCCCTGTGTTCTTTCAGGTTGCAGCTTGAAGCGTGCGAATAATACCGTGGAGAAAGTGGAGGTATTACGCAAGTGTTTACTGGGGAAAAGTCAGGGGAACTGACCTCAGCCCACAGAGAGCGGCATATAAAACAGGCTGGGTCGGTGGTGAGGACGTAGTGAGCGATGGAAGGCGCTCTTACGAGATCCAGAAGTTGTTATTTCACACCCCAGAGGGATTTCCAGTCAGATGCATGACTAGTTTTTCGGATTCTCGGAAAAGGATGAGGGGTGTTTTCCTTCGCTACGTCTTTCTGTGGGCCACGCTGCAGCGGGGCTGCAGACCGGCCGCGGCGGTACCTGCCTCAGGTGAGTCCAGACCCCATGCTGCACCTTCCACCGGCGAACCCGGAACACGCAGCAGCAATCTTGAATCTTATTATTCGGGATCCAGATCAGTGCATGCTTTGCAGAAAGAAATGTTTGGGATTTTCTCTCCCACAGTGTGAGTAAAATATTTGAATGGCTGCTAATGACAAACGATGGATCGTTGAAGGAGCAGCAGGCAGGCAGGCCAGGACTATACCAGACAGGCTGATTTGAACTAGTAGGAGCTCCCATGGTGCCGATGGTGTATAATCTGAATAGTAATATGCAATCAGAATATCTTTCAAATCGAACCTGTTGGCTGCGAGATTAGATGGAAAGTAGATGGTTAGACTTTACCGGATTACAGTTCATATCAAATGTTGTTTGAGTAGGCACCTTTTACATTGTATAGCATTTAAAACAACAATCATTCAGATTTTATTTCCCAATAAAAAAAGTTGGAAATGTAACTATTCAAATGGGACACGCAGTTTTGCAGATACAATCCAACCAAGTCATTAAATTATTTTTTGATTAACTCATTATGGGAGTGTATTCAATGTGCCAAGATGAGGAAAGCAACACATTTCCCCTAAATGACTCCACTCCCCTAAAGCCAATGTGGAATGTTTGGGATTTTTTAATTACCGTTTGGTTTTATTCCTTCAACCGTAATTTGAGTTTTGATCAAAGATTCACTGGTTTACCATCTGCCCATTTGATGCTGCACTCATGCTGATTTCACAGCCTAAACTTGACAGGAGGCTCTAACATATGTTTAATACATCTGTGCTGCCGGGTGGCATGTGGCCTTGGCACAGGTTGAGGCCAGTTTTGTAAGAGATGACACCCTCACGCTTCCTGCACACATCACGCACCTTTCCTCTCTGGAATGCAAAGACAGAGCATTTCTGATGTCTTTCCAGACCCCTCTGACGAATTCTGTTTCCCCTTTTTCTCTAGAGGCATCTTTGTTTTGTCGAATCCGTATGTTATCGGTGTCTTTATAATTAAGTAGCTTTCATTTTAATATTAATTTGCAAGTTTCTCCATGATTTCTTTTTGATTTTATGCTGCTTGGTTTTCCACTTTCTCAAAGAAGCTTGGTGCTTGGGGACCATCAGGGACAGTAAAACAGAAGGTTTTTGGTCTGCACAGTGATGATTTCCAGGAGGAAATTATGCCAATAATATAAGACAATGGCTTTTTCCAGAAATTAGGGGGTCTCAGTCAGTGCGTTTTCATTTAACTAGAGATATCCCACTGTATCTTTTTAATACAGATTTTTGGTTGACGGATGCTTTTGGACATTACTGTTCCTCCACAATCTTAATTCCTCATTTGCATTCAGTGAAAAAAATTTCTGCCATGTTTTGATGATGTAAGATCAGAGCTTCTCATTGTTTTTACCTGTGTGTGAAAAACTCCAGCCCAGGAATATAATCACAGCTGAAAGATGTTTACTCCCGATATGTCATCTGTGAAAATTAATTGTTTTGCACACATCATTTACTGCTACATCAACAAACCTGAAAACGTTTGCTGCGTTCAATAGTGAGCATTTGCCCCCCCAGCAGCTTAAAATCCATAAGTCCAGGGTTTGAATTCTGTGTGGTTTCAGAACAGAATAAATTGTAAAAGGATCACACCTCTATAATAAACTAGCTTTCCTTTTTTTCTCCTTTGTTGTCTTCAGTTCTGAATCACTGTGAAGGGGACCTTCTTCTGTTGCTGGACTCTTCAGGAAGTGTTTCAAACTACGACTTTTATCAGTTTTTGTACTTCATCTCTGATCTGCTCCGCCCCTTTTCTTTGGGCCAAGGGCATGTGAGAGTGGCTCTGCTGCAGGTGGGCTCCAGCCCTAAGCTGGAGTTCAGCTTCGATCAGCACAACAACCAGGAAAGTCTGCAGACAGCTCTGCTGAGAGTCTCTCAACTGCAGGGAGATACCAACAACGTGGCCGCACTGGAAGTGGCCCACCGGATTCTGACAAAGACAGATCGGAACGTGCCAAAGGTTTTGCTGTGGCTGACCGATGGAGTGCAGCCTGGAGCCGTGGACAAGCCAATGTCTGAGCTGAAGGCACAGGGAGTGTCTGTGCTAATTGTTTTTAGCGTTTATGGAGATTACAAGGTGTTAAAACGTGTGGCAACGCCTCCTCTGAAATCCCACCTTTACTCTGTGGACATAGACAGCCTCGACATCATCACGGAGGAACTGAGGACAGCAATCGTCAGTATGTGTGAAGTTCATGATTGAAGATCGATATTATTCTTAGAGAGGAAAACAGATTTTTGATCATTCCAGTCTCTATATTTTCTCATTTTCCTCTGTCTTTCCTTCTCTTCTATCATTCCTGCAGAAATTATTTGTGCACAACAGCTGAACGTGATCCATTTGGCCTCCCATAGTGCTGTGCTACAGTGGAGTCCTGTTCTGACTGCAGAGACCGGTTACTACGAGCTGTCCTATAAGTCTGTAAGGACAAGTGGCACTGAGCTCAGAAAGACTTTGCCAGGCGATTCCACCATGACAGAGCTGACTGGCCTGCAACCTGATACTTCATACACAGCTTTCCTCCACCCAGAGTCCAATGAGAGGCTTTTCGGCAAACTGTCTGTGAGCTTCACTACACTTCCTGGTATGACATTTTCCAATTTAAAAACATATATTTCATACATTTTAAAGTAGGAAAAGTGTAGGAAATGTGGACAAATCCAAAGATTTGTAAGCCTCTCCCTCAGAGTTTTATGTATTTTGAGAGTAATTTCGTGGAAAATCAGGCATCTGTCTGCAAATTAGCAATTTATGGTAACACACACAACCCTTGAATTGTGCATCTACATATCATGTAGGGTTAAATATTCAAACAGAGGAAGTCTGGGGTTGTATTATCATGATCAGACAAGTTTTCCATCAAAACATAAGATATTCATTAAACTAAAAGCTTTGTGTTGGAGAAGAGTCATTTTGAATTTTGTTTTTTGAGCTACCAAGCATAACTTTCAAATAAGGGAGTGTGTGGTCCAAATGTGTTGTGAAAATGTGAAAATTCTAAATGTGGACAGGTATCAATTTCTCCTAATTTACTTAAACTGGTAAAACTCTTCTCATATAATGGGGCCTCTTTCTGTCCATCCTCAGATGTATTTAGTCCAGCAGAGATCTCCTTGTCAGAATTGGGCCCTCTTCAATTTCGGGTCACCTGGGGTCCCCTTCAACCAGACCGGGTGAAAAGATACAAAGTGGAGTATGGAGTTATTCCAAGCGGCCGCGTGCAAATTTTGACGTTACAAAGCCAGGCTGAATCCGCTTTACTGACCGGGCTGGAGCCGGGCAGTCAGTACCTAGTCACAGTCAGCGCTCTGCATGGAGACGGAAAGGAGCGGGCCATGTCGGTTAGGGCATGCACTGAAGAAGGTAAAGCAGCATTTTCTATCTCTGGGGATGATGTTGAGCTTGCCCAGTTGATCTGCCTGGAGCTCTTTTAGTTGTAATGGCAGTTTTTAGAGTTTGTTGTACTCTAAAACAACCATTTAAAGCGTCATTTGGGAATCATTTTTATGTGCTGAGAGTGTCAGTTTCATTAAAAGCAGGAAATACAAATCTTTGCTTCCTGTCTGTCCTGTGTTGTCCTGTAACAGCTCTGCCTGCTCTGGTGGACCTCCAGCTGGCCCCAGTAGAGGGACATGTGGCGCAGGAGATGCAGGCGGCATGGCAAGCACATACAGTTGGGTTGGAAGGCTTTTGGGTCAGCTTGGAGACGAAAAACTATCAACCCCCCTTTGCAGAGCCCTCCAAATCCACCATGTACTTACCCTCATCGACGTCTTCTGTTCGGCTCACCCGCCTTGCACCAAGCAGTCGAGTGTGTGTGTTTCCAGTCTACAGGTCAGGCCGAGGAGAAGGAATATGCTGCGCTGCCGGGGCACATGGGGGTTTGTTGGATTAAATATAGCCAAGAACTACTGCAAATGACTCTGTGTTTGAACCTAACGTTGACACTAGGAGTGAGTGTGAGATTACATGGTCGTTTGTCTCTGAGTGTGGTGAGCTCATAAGCTGTCCAGGGAGCACTTGGCCAGTTACAGCTGGGATTGCCTTCCTCATTGAATCAAGAGAGTGTAGATATTGAATTACTGCATGAATGAGTTCAAAGCTCGTTCATTAAAGTAGTTTAATTTCTCTTCATTTTGAAATATCCCAACAAATGTTAATCATCTAATATTTGTCAGGCAGATGGAACAGGAGATTTTGATGTTTGATAGATAATATCTTGAGGCAAATATTTTACTTGATGTAAATGGTAGTATTGCAGAACTAATTTCTTCAAACATATACATTTGGTTATGTTACTGTAGCATACATATAAGGATATAGTAAAAGTACATGTATCCATTTATTATGCATACTGCTTATTCCAAGTACATTTTTTAGGGGGGAAAGTTCAAACTGTTCAGTCATGGGATGTTCATAGTCTTCTTAAAGTTGCTCTTTATTTATTTTGAATAAGAAATTATAACACAGTATCTCATGTGAAAATACAAATTATCAATGCCAGATTTGATAAATGTGCAATGTCTCGTTTCTTAAATGAAGTAGTTGAATTAGCTAGAGGACTACTACTTCAAGTTTTGTTTTTGTAATTAGTGCAAAGTTAATCTCTTAGATATTGTCAATACATCAATGTCCTGAATCCCATTAACACGGAGTGAGTTACCCAAAAAACATAGATAAATAACAAAACTGCAATGAGTTACAGTGCCACTCTATGTTACGGAAAATATGCGATCGCTCTCCTAATCTCCTAGAAATAAACATTCAAAGGCTGGAACAAACATTGCACTGAAACCATAGAGTGTTTTTTTTTTGTTACTGTACATGAAGGAAAGTAGCCTATATGTTCTTTCTAAGTAAATGTCATTTATGTCAATATCGAAACACAGTTTAGTTTAATGCTGAGATGTAATGAGAATGTTTTTGATTTATTTGTTTTTGCTGGTTTTACTGAAGAGTTATAGCTCAAGTTTTCTATCGTGACATACTTCTGTTTGAAATTTCCAAATTACATTGAGCAAGTTTTTCTTATTTAAAAAACAATTGCATAAATCACAAATAAATGTTTTATGTGTTCACTGGTATTTGATAACTTGTTTGTAAGGCCATCTGGTGGATTTCAGCCATAATTACATGGGAAGAAAATAAACCATAGAAAATGTAAAATGTCATTTTTTCTGGTGAAAAACAAGATTCACATTTGAGCATATGACATCCATTACGTAACTAATAAAATAATGTTTCAATCCGTGCTAAACTATAACTGACTGAACCATGCATATATATATGTATATATACTGTATATATCCCTATAAAATCACGTTTCCAAGAAATATTAGAGAAGATATTGCAATACAGGGACCCATAACATCCTGGATGGTTGGATGGTTGTTGGTCCTTAAAAGATAGAAATGTATTATAAAGGAACTATTATTGGTAAAAGTCAGACTGTAAGATAGATTTTTTTTCCTGATTATTACATCCTGAGCAAGTCCATGCATGCATGCAAACATTTTCCTTAGGGCGATGGTTAGAAGATTAAAGCTGCAAAGCAAGCAAGTTTGATTCAGGTTAGCTGATTAATCTCCTGTGCTTCATAGCTTCCTAAATGCGCACCTTCAGCTCCCTATGGCCTAAAACATTGTGATGCCCTGAGACTTTCAGGGACCTGACAGATTTTTACTTATCGGAGAGCAGTGCAGACAAGGTTTTTTCTGCTGTGATACCACAGATGGGATCATCGCTTTCACATGCTCTGTAAAGAAACGGCTTCAATGACTGCACCTGGAGGGACAGCAAAAATGTTTTTTCGGTTCCAATAAGAAGAATTTGGCAGCATTTTATGGTTTTGTGTTTTTATTTAATGTAAAGACAACCAGCGTGGAGATGGAACTTGCGCTTGCTGTGAAGCAGACCATTACGCCAACAAGGTGGATTAATGATTCTGAAACGATAGAGAGTGAAAATGGAGATGTTGCAATTGTTGGGATGGGCCTTCGCACCTTGGTGTCCAACTCACAGACAGCCTTTTACATCATTCTGGTGATACTGGGAATTATTGGCAATACCATTGTGATTGGAGTAATTGGGAAGAGTGTGATACTGGACCAAGGTGGTGGACATAACTCGGACATCATCATTATTAATATGGCACTGTCCAACTTGATGGTGTCTCTCATGAGGAACACAATGCTTGTCATCTCAGACTTTGGCTTAGAGGTATGTCATCCTTCAAATGAACTAAGAAGAGTCCCTCTTTAGTGCAGAATTCACTTTTATCTATGGTGTTTCTACTGTTAATATACATTTGTTTAAATTCATTTCATGACTGTGTTAAAAATGTATTTTGCAGATGTACTCATCTAAAGGGTTGTGTCAGCTTCTCATGGGAGTTTGGGTGTGGCTGCGATCAGTCAATGTGTGGTCAACATTCTTCCTCAGCGCTTTCCATCATCAAACTCTGAAGCGCATTGCTCCTCCTGTTGGGAACCCTCAAGCTGTCCGAGGGACTCCAAAGAGCCTGCTTTTCAGTTTAAGCTTGATCTGGTTTATCAACCTTCTTTACTCCATTCCTGCTTTCATCTTTTCCACCAGAGGGAATATGAACTCTACTGAGGTGAGAACAATGAGATTAATGAATTTAAATTCAGGACCACACTATAACCATTACAATTTTATTTTGATTTTAATACAATCTTCATTCAAATAGAATATGAATAAATGCACATGCTCCGAGAGTTAAAAGAAGACATGAAATAAAAGATGGATTTTTTTCTTTGCGGGTAAAATGTTTTCCTGTTCTCATTTGATATAGGATTTAATTTGCTCTACACATTAGTCCCTTTAATGTGTTATTTTATATCATATCAAATTAAACTTTTCATAGGGTGACAGGTCTTGAATCTATTTTAATTTTCTATCCAATATAAAATTGCACGTTTGTTAAAAGACTGAAGACTGAATTCCCCTCCCTAAACCAACTTGTATTTCCACGTCTTTTTTCCTCTGTAGACCCTGATGCTGGTAACCAGCACAACGCGCCCACTGCTAGGCTGTGTGTGGAATTTCCCCTCCAGCTACGATGGCTTGGCGTATGCTACAGCATCGATGGTGATACATGAAATATTTCCCATCGTCTTGATGACATGTACCAACCTGAACTCCCTGCACACCCTCTACACGCATGGAAGGGTGCGGAGTTTAGCTATAGATGCCCCTATAATAAAGCGGGTTCCAGCTGAGAGGCGAGCTGCAAAGGTAAGACAGAGACAGAAGCTGGATGTGGATGTAAAAAAGGGTTAGGGGTTACAAAATCCATGTGCATGAGCAAAACAATTAAAATAAATGGTTAACTCTTCAAAGACTTTATTCGTAAATTCATTAGGCATGATCAGTATCCACTGCACAGTGTTAACATTTCTACTCCAGATATATGAACTTCTTTGTTTTGTGTGATTTTCCAGGTGATTCTTGCCCTCGTCATGCTCTTCATTGTATCTTGGGGAACCAGCATTATCTCTGTCAACTACTTCAACTACAACAAGGGTTCATCAACCGAATATCTTTTGGTCATCTCTCGTTTTGCCAATATCATTTTCATTGCATTGTCACCTGTTGTCCTGGCATTTGGTCACCGCCGACTCCGTTCCTGGATCAAGTCTTTTCTTGTTCACTAACAAAGCCACTAGGGGACAGAACAGCTGTTTGGCTTTCAGCAAACACGCTACTCATAACTATCTGTTACTGATTTGTCAATCAAATCTCAAGTAAGACAGTCTTTCAGAATGAAAAATATTCATCTAGATGTACACTATAAAATTATCTTCACCAGAAACATAAAGAAAAAATTGTAATACACATCTTTCATAACATTTCAGCCAGTTGTTTGTCCTTAAAAGATATTCCAGTTACAAAATGCAAAAGCTATGATAGCACTTTTTAAAATGATGCTAACCTTTCAAATTGACAAGCTATTTACAAATTAGAAGCTATTTTTGGGTCGTTTGTTCTTCATTTTTTACTCAGGGTTTTGTGTTTGAAATGCTGAATAGAGGTAGCATTCAGCTGTTTGATTCAAATTTATCCTCCAACTTTACTCCTTTTTGAACGACAAAAATTTTTTGCTTTCCTCCCTTCACCTTTGTCTTTGGTGACTCACTCCCCTTTCCAGTCTCATCACCATAAAACCGAAAAACTTTAATCCACACCAGTATCATGCCTTTAATTTTCTTCCTGAGCTTTCCGTGTCCCAGAGCGACCACCATGGGACTGAACCCCACAAATAGTGAAGCAGAAAAATGCGCTACGGTTAGGAGTCCTTCGGCATGGTGCCCTCCATCATGGTTGTAGTATGTCACTGCAGCGACCTGCAGAGCCCAGCACACCACAAAGAGCGACACCAGTGACATGATCACGTGAGCGGCCTTGCGTTCGCTGGACACGTGTTTGTCCAGCTCCCCGTGGTTTCCTCCTGCCTCTGATCCGGAGGTTACAGCTCGGATGTGTTTGGCCAGAGCGTGGAGTGTGGCCAGGTTGGTGCCGACCATCAGCACCAGCGGCAACACCTCGTTGAGCGCGAGCGACGTGGAGGCAAAGGCCGCGCCTTGCTCTTCCGAGGGAAACTCCCATATGCAGCCTAACAGAGGCCTGGTGGTACAGCTTATGACCATCAGCTCCACGGTGGCATTGCCGTGGACATGAGTGCTGTACACCAGTGCAGGGATAGAGAAGGCTAAATTAGCCCCCCACACCACTCCAAGCACAATCCATACTCGTCGCCTCTCGCGCTGCAGTGCAAGAGGACCAAAGCTCACTTGGTGTCGTCTCAGGGTGGTGCAGTGGAAGGCACTTAGAGCTAGAGTGACCCAACACCCCACGGCTCGCCACCAGACCCACAGCAGCATAAAAACTCTGCACCAACCTGGGGACAGAGACACGTCCAAGCCCAGATCCGATATGAAAATAGGCACCGTTCGAAAAAGGGAGGTCAGCAGATTGGCAAGTGACAGGTGCACCAGTATCATGTCTGAGGGAGGGAGCCTCTGGGATGGGCTCTCAAAGGCTGACCGAAACACCTGAGAGCAAAACAAGAAAGAGAAAGGTCATTCCCACTCAAAGCCCAGCCCGTAAAGCCTGCTACACACCTAAAATAGTGTATTTGCTTACCACATGGATGACCAAGATGTTTCCTAGGATGCCTGAAAAGACCAAAAGCCCGAACAGAATGGCATCTACAGTGAGGACCTGAGACATGACATCATCCTCTGCACAGCAGCATAGTCGGCTTGTTCTTTGGGATCTGCATGTAGGTCAGAGTAACATATCAGAGCTTCATGCACCACTGCTGCTCTTGGCTGTCAAGGTGTTTTTATATGTGCAAACAGATAAACAGAACTTTGCTGACCATGTTCATGGTAAATTTAATTTCGTACACTTGCACTTTCCATCCTTTCATCCATGCGTCACAAATTAAAATTATGTTAGCCTTTATCTGAACCAAAAAGAAAGATTTCAGTCAGTATAGATATCAATTAAAAGACTTAGCTCCTTGTTTTAATGGGCCACTAAGATTCTGATAATAAGTATAAGTATTCTATAAATCAATGACAGATTAGTCAATGGTCCAATGAAACCTGTCTGTTTATCTCACAGAATCAGCATTTGTCATCATCTTGCTAAGCCATTTGTATTGTCCCTTGGTACTAATTATTTGCTGGGTTCTCAACTTTCTCCCTTGGGAAAAAGCCATTGTAACATGAAATAATCTCTCCTACACACTGCCTGAATAAATGTCAGGTGCAAAAACCATTGACCATGTATACATGACCCAACCATTACATAAACTGACTGTTTTCTTTTTTTTCCAGCTGAATAAAGACAGACCAATGAGTCTAATCATGATTTAAATGATCACAGTGTATGTTTTTCGAATACACTTGACTCCCATTATTCATGGTGAATTATAAGAGTGGAAAAAAGATTGCGCTGGCAGTGATCCGGGGACTTTTGTGGGTTATGTGTTTTCTCCATGTGTGCATCAGAGGTGGGTTAAAGCTCTCCATTCAGTGGTGTTAGCTGAATTCAGGTTGTTTCGTCCATTTCTGACTGACACCTGAAGCACTGCGTGGGTTGATGACTCACTAACCGACTGCTGATGACTACATAGATTTTGTGCACGCACCCCAAGCTCCCATGCACTGCGAGGCGCGCTCCTCCACAGCAAGCATCAAAGCCTTCACATCAAGACAGACAGGAAGAAGAAGGCACATCTAATGGCAAGATAGCCGACTCCTCTGCAGGCATCGATATAAGTAAGTGGTTTTGATCCATGCCTCACCGCTGCCAACCACATTTGTTTTTACTTTTATCAGTTTGATTATTTTAATCCTGCATGCCTGTCATGAGCAAGGTCATACTCAACCATTCTACCCTCTGAGTGACCGCATGATTTATTTATTTTTTGTTACAGATTTATCATGGATGAGAAATCCTTTTGCAAACGGATTTTGTTGCGTGCACTACAATAGAGCTGTCCTATGGCGGACGCTGGCTCGCCTTGTGCCGTCGCCCATCTGATCCGCTGTGAGCGAAAATAATTCGACGTGATATGGCAAACCAACGCCGACCATCACTGCTCGCCTTATTGGCACTCTTGCTGAGCGCACTGATACTCCAGACAGCTGGGTCTCATCGCAGAGGCTCGGCATCATCATCATCATCATCACCATCGACATCCCCATCAGCGGTGAGAGGTAGGAATAATGAGGGGACGGTCTCTAACTGGCTCAGACCGACTCCCAGCTCCATTCAGGGCAATCACAGCCTCGACAGCAGGCCATCAGCGAGGCTTAAAGAGATAACGAGCCACCTGAAAAGCCTCTCGGTCAACACCAGCCGAGACAGTAATGTTACAGTCACACCTGAGAGAGCTGGACCCGCTCCGAGGCCAGGACCAGACGAGGGACCGTCACCAGTATGTGCCTACAGAGTGATAGAGGGAGGCATTTGGGGACAGCTGTGTTTTCGAGACACGCTGTTTGGGTACAGGTGCAACGCGGGGGACTGCAGGACATCGGTATCTTTCGGGAATCTTGTGGCACATATCCTCCTAAATGGCAGCGTACTGTTACAGTGGACCCACGAGGGAGAATTCGCCGTGACGGACCGACACACGGAGACTGCAGGGACCGCAGCCCGCGAGGGAAGTAGCGGGAGTCCGAGGACGAGTTCAGCACGGGACACTTCCAACATTGTTTTCGAAGAGCCACGCCAGAAACGTAGCGGCTTCGAGTTAAGCTGCTGGTGGAATGGAAGCTACACCCAGTTCGAGTGTGCCAGTGTGCATCTTGGGACGGGCTGCAGGGACTTTCTCCTGTCCGAGCTGCACGAGAACATCCCATACCGCATCTGTCTGCGCTCCTTGGCCCACTCGGCCACAGACAAGAGAGCAGCACACCAGCGGGACTGTGTGGAGTTTACCCTGCCGCCCTCTGGGATGCAGGACATTGTGATCGCCATGACAACGGTGGGGGGAGCCATTTGTGTGATGCTGGTGATCATTTGTCTGCTGGTGGCATACATCACGGAAAACATCATGAGCCCAGCGACACAGCACACGTACCCCTACCGCACTCACTCACATCACTGATGCACTATGAAAGAAAAGGCCACATGAACATGTTTTTCACAGCCATAGTCACTGTCAGTGGGCTACATTTCAACATGATGTTCTAACTATGACCAAACTGAAGCACAATCTACTGTGTCTCTAGAAATAAGATGCCATGTCAAGTTTTGCCAAGGTGTGCTGAAGTATACAGTTAGTGCAGTAGTTTGCTGTGTGTTTTTTTGCTCAGTTTCTGCCATGTAGGCAGGGTTAAACAGCAATACAAATAGCCCAATAAATGTCTCTGTTGCGAAATGTGCGGCCTGTGACAGTTTCCTAGGACCGAGTAAATAAATGAATCCTGAATTACATGGTTTTCTTGGTCATGTCATCCATCCTCTGGTTTCACTTTTTGTTTGTGTCCAGTGGGCAGAATATTTGTTTCATATTGCGAAGGCAATACAATGTACTGAAGTGTAAGATCTCCAAAAACTGTGCCAAACATGAAGTAGAACACATTTTTGTCCTGCTGACTGCAAATAAAGTACAATGTGATTGTTTTTAATACTTTAGATTTGCCAGTTATTTCCTCCATTTGTGTCAACTTGTAAGCCTTCATATTCAGTTCATTGTCTAAAAACCTGTTACAGATAGGAGCTACAAATATCCAAACAACAGTTTACTCGCTGTGGCTTTGGTGCCATGGTAAAAGGAGAACAAAGGCATGAGAAGTTCTGTTATCTGCGGCCAAGACCCTAAACACTTTCTCTGGCCTGCTAAGAACAGTACTATGGAGTTGAAATATATCTGTGAAATGAATAAATGTTCTAAATACTGCCACATCAACTGCAATAACACCAAGATCATCCTGATCCCGATACCTCCATCTCACTATTTCCCAAAGGTCTGTATTGAAGAAGCAAGTAACATGATTGAGGTGGAAGAAGGATTGTTTGATTCTGAAGTAGAATGGAGAGGATCTTGGTTGGGGAAAAGCAGAGTAACATAGAGAACTACAATGATTCAAGTTTTACTACAACAATCATGTTATAATAAACAATACAAAAACAAGAAATACTGAGGCTAAAGGGTGCTGTAAAAAGTTTTCACGTTGCAGCAAAATGTCTAACAAACAGCTTGCTTACTGATTTGGAAAGCCAAGCACTAAAAAAGCATGAGATCTGTTAACTTTAAACCTAACCTGATTAAACCTAATCCTCTGTGCGCATAGACGCAGCGGCTCACAGCTCTCCGTATTAGTGCTTTTTTAATGTTTATCTTTTGTGTTTATCGTATATTGTTTGTTCGTTTACACACATTATGAAACAATACAGCCGTCTGGATTTACTAGACATCGGTTTCAAATTGAAGATGACCATCTCCGGCGACTTTCACCGAACTCACAACATTCCGGACGAAATAGCAAGACCAACGGGATCCCCGTGGATTGTTAACGGGTCTGTCAGGCGACGCAGACGGAGATGCGAGAGGAAACAAAAACGAGGTTGCAGGGCTGGTTTACTGCTAAAACTAAGAAAACAGCCACTCAAACCTCCGTTGCCGAGCCTCTACCTTACAAACGCCAGATCCATTGTACACAAAACGGACGATTTGGAATTACAGTTGGCTGGTAACCGTTATGTTCGCGATTGCTGTGTGCTTATCATCACAGAGACATGGCTACACACACAAGTCCCCGATGCCACGGTGCAACTAGTAGACCACACACTACACAGATGGGACAGGAACAGTGACTCCGGGAAGAACAGAGGAGGCGGGCTCTGCATCTATGTGCATGATGGCTGGTGTAACAACAGCACTGTCTTGGACAGACACTGTTCTCCTGATCTGGAATTTATGTCGGTGAGATGCAGACCCTTCTTTCTGCCTAGAGAGCTAGCTGCTGTTGTCATCACTGCAGTCTACATACCACCAGACGCTAATGTAAACATGGCTCTCTCTCTACTGCTAAATGCCATCAATACCCACCAGCGCGCCCACCCTAGTGGAGTCCACATCATTGCAGGGGACTTCAATAAGGCAAATCTAAAGACTGTATTACCAAAATTCCACCAATATGTAAAATGCCCTACAAGAGGGGAAAACACTCTGGATCATGTGTATTCCAACATCAAGCATGCGTACAGAGCTGTACCCCTTCCCCACCTGGGCCAGTCAGACCACCTCTCCCTGCTCCTAACTCCAGCATACACCCCTCTCAGTCGACAAACAAAGCCCACAAAGAAGACCATCACCACCTGGCCTGAGGACGCCCTCCCCCGACTACAGGACTGCTTCGAAAATACACAGTGGGAAGCCTTCTATCACGAAGACCTGGAAATATTCACAGATGCAGTACTGTCCTACATCAAGTACTGTATTGGGAATGTCACTGTTGAAAAGAGGATCTGGGTGTTCCCAAACCAGAAACCCTGGATGACGCGCCAGGTCCGTATGCTCCTCCGGGCCCGTGACTCAGCCTTCAGGTCAGGCGACAGAGCATTGTACAGCGCCGCTCGTGCCAACCTGAAGAGAGGCATTAGGACTGCCAAAGGTGAATATAAGAGGAGGATAGAGGAACATCTAAACAATCCAAGGCAAGTGTGGCGGGGCATACAGACCATCACCAATTACAAAGGCTGTGCTGTGACACCCGGGAACTTGGATGCGGGACTGGCAGAGGAGCTGAACAGCTTCTTTGCCCGCTTTGAGTCTCACACACAGCATCCAACCTCATCACTCCAACAACCACCACAACTTCAACCAGCCCCCCAGCACACCTCCTCCCCCCCACTTACTCTTAAGGCACAGGACGTGTGGCGGGTGCTCTGTGCAGTGAACCCCAGGAAGGCTGCAGGTCCAGATGGAGTACCTGGGAAGGTGCTCAAGGCATGTGCTTGGCAGTTATCACAGGTCTTCACAGACATATTCAACATATCTCTGCAACAAGCTGTCATCCCACCCTGCTTGAAGTCTGCTATAATCATCCCGATCCCTAAAAAGTCACCCACGACCAGCCTCAATGACTTCCGCCCCATTGCACTCACTCCAGTCATCACCAAATGCCTAGAGAAACTGGTTTTGAGACACATAAAAGCCTGTCTCCCCCCCACCCTGGATCAGCACCAGTTTGCATACCGGACTAACAGATCCACCGAAGACGCCATAGCCATCGCTCTCCACTCAGCGCTGAGTCACCTGGAGCAACGGGAGAGCTACGTCAGGATGCTTTTCATTGACTTTAGCTCAGCTTTTAACACAATAATACCGGACATTCTGATCCCTAAGCTAACCGACCTGGGGGTCCCACCACCCACCTGCTCCTGGATAAAGAACTTTTTGGTCAACCGACCCCAGCAGGTGAAACTGGGTCCTCACCTCTCTTCTTCCCGCACTCTCAGCACTGGCTCTCCACAGGGCTGCGTGCTGAGCCCATTACTCTACTCCCTCTACACATCCGACTGCAGTCCCGCCCACCCAGAGAACATCATCATCAAGTTCGCTGATGACACAACGGTGGTGGGGCTGATTACAGGGGAAAACGAGGCGGCCTACAGAGATGAGGTCCTGAAACTTGGCGAGTGGTGTGCATCAAACAACCTGGCACTAAACATCAACAAGACTAAGGAACTCATCCTGGACTTCAGACGGAAGAAAGCCGCCCCTGCCCCCCTGTACATCAACGGTGGATGTGTAGAACGAGTGGAGTCCTTCAAATTCCTTGGCATCCACATCTCTGCAGACCTCTCCTGGTCAGCCAACACCACAGCTCTGGTCATGAAGGCCCAGCAGCGGCTACACTTCCTGAGGGTGCTCAGGAAGGAAAAACTAAAACCTCAGCTGCTGGTGACCTTCTACCGCTCCACCATCGAGAGCCTGCTGACCTATGCTCTGACAGTGTGGCACTCCAGCTGCACGGAGGCTGATAGGAAACGACTGCAGAGAGTGACAAACAATGCAGAAAAAATTATCGGCTGCCCTCTGCCCTCTTTGACTGCCATCTACAACTCCCGTTGTCTCAGCAGGGCCAGAAACATCCTGAGGGACACCACCCACCCCGGCTTCCATTTCTTCAACCTGTTGCCCTCAGGCAGGCGATTCAGGTCAATACGGACCAAAACAAACAGACTCAGGGATAGCTTCTTCCCAAAAGCTGTCACCTTACTAAATCAACATCTAGTACTCCAGTTGTACTAATGTATTGTATATGTATGTATGTGTTATTTATGTGTCCACTTTACGGAGCTGCTCTCCAAATCTCATTGTACTGTGTACAATGACAATAAAGGCTTTCAATTCAATTCAATTCAATTAATATGCAGAGAAAATCATTGACAAATACAAATGTTCTGGTTCATTCAATTTATAAAACAGCCTGCTGTAGTGTAAAAGACGTTCTGCTTTTCTAAAAGACTAAAAGTGGGTCACACAATAAAAAAACATGTTCTACTCTCATCGTAGCTGCAGTGTGTGCCTCCTTTGGCAAGCCGTTTTAACATAAATTCGGTTCGTCTGACTATCCGTAATTACATTCCAGATATCTAAAATTGCATTTTGACTAGACAAAACTACATTTTGACTATCCGGAATGGTAATTTAAGATATCTCTATTTACATTCTTACTAGGAAGAATAATAATTCAAGATATCATTAATGTCATTTAGAGATATCTTAAAAGTAATTTTGACTAGTCAAAATTACAATTCAAGATATCTTAAATTTAGTTTTGTCTAGTCATTATTTGCTTTTAAGATATCTATAATTTAATTTTCACTAGTCAAAACTACATTTCTCCTATCCAACAATACATTTAAGATATCTTGAATTATGGTGTCATTTGAGATATCTTTAATTAGAATTATGACTAGTCAAAACTAAAATTGAGATATCTTGAATTTACTTTATGACTAGTTGTAATTTAATTTTAGATATCTGAAATGTGTATTTCAGATAGTCAGTAATTCATTGTAGATATCTTGAATTGAAGTCTCCATACAACTCAATGGTAAATCTGACGTCATTTCGACAAGTCAGGATGTAATTAGAGATATCTCAAATAGGTATTTTGACTAGTCAAAATATAATTAGAGATATCTTAAATCGCTAAAACGTCTAGTCATAATACAATTTGAGATATCTGGAATGTAAGGGCGGCAAAACCGAATTTATGTTAAAACGGCTTGCCATATGCCTCCACTCCACAGCTTTACCGACATCTCGTTGTCGTCACAACATTTTTCTCGTGACAGGAAGCTCCGCCCCCTGGATGACATCACTCAATAAAGCCGCATTCAAGCCACGGACCTCCGCCATTTTAACTTCCTGCCTCAAAAGACGAAGAGCTCATCGCAGAGCATTTTTATTTTCGTACGCCATATCATTTAACTGTATTTAGGGGTGTATCTTGTTAATTTTCACCACAGAAATCAAAGTTTTGTTCTCTTGTTAGTTTCTGACAGATTGTGTAGGTTATTTTCAGCCGGAAAGTCGCAATGCCGAGCCACCCGCTGCGTGTAGCGGTTGTGTGCTCGAGCAACCAGAACCGCAGTATGGAAGCGCACAATATCCTCAGGTAAAGACGAGTCGCCAGAGAGATGGAAATCAAGAACAGGACCACGAAGTGAACGAGGTCTTTGCGGTATCGAGTGGGTTTCTGAGCCGGCCACGAGCCATGTCGACGCGGTGACAGGCCTTAACGCAGTTTAACAATGGACTCGCACCTCGGAGTGTCCCACGGAAGCTGAAGCTCATTTTTTTTTTAAACTATGTCATTTTTATGTTTCGTCGAACTGTGTTCACACAGATTTTTGCTTCCAAAAACGACCAGGGATTTAAACAAAACAACAAAAAAGGTCCAAGTTCTAGGGTGTTTAAAAAAAAAAAAAAAAAGATTTCCTCCCCCACATGTTGACAAAGGCGCCCCCTAGTAGGAAATATTCCGGAAGAATGTCACTGCAGTTGTGCAACACGGTTTTTTTTTTTTTAATCACTCCAAAAGTCAGCGTGTTTCAAAACACAACTAGAAGTTTTGGCTCCAGAGTGATAAGATTTTTTTGGGGGGGCTGAGATGTGCTGTCTGACAGCCGTTCAGTTCTGAACGAAAATCGTGGGATTTCAAAGCATTTGTCTCACACAGGAGAATCAGTGATCGTTTTTTTCGGTATTTTGAGGTTTTTAATGTTTGTATCTCGACAAATCATTATACAGAAAAGGAGAGCCTACACACCACTTGAACGGCAAATCACAATTTGTTTTGGGGTTTTTTTCCAATATGCTGCAATGCAGAATTTATAACAATTATGTGTATCTACCATGCTCTTTTTATAAGTTGTTGCATAATTGATTGCCTTGTCCTCTTTTTTCCCTGTTTTTTTCTTTTTGTTGCAGCAAACGTGGATTTGATGTCCGATCATTTGGGACAGGGTCCCACGTGAAGCTACCCGGTCCTGCCCCGGATAAGCCTAATGTGTATGACTTCAAAACGACTTATGAACAGATGTACAACGACTTGGTCCGCAAGGACAAGGAACTGTATCCCCTTCACACTCACCTGTTCCTCACACACAGCATTCATATATCTTTAGAAGCTACATAAGTGAACGTGACCCATGTACTGTGACTATATTCTGATGGTTGTGGGAGTTTTATGCAAGAGATGGCCTTGGACCAGCACTCCGATGGGTAAAGCACACAGAGGAAATTAAGTGTAACAGATACAGGTTTGGTTATAAAATCTGTAAAAGGTGGGGTGAAGACTCATCCTTCAGTTAAACAGTAAGTGTTGTTTGTTGGAGACTGACATCTTTGATAGTCAGAAGTCTGATCACTCTGAAATCATAGTTTGTTTCTTTTTTAGAGGAACCGCTGCAGTTTCTTGTCAGTACAATTTTTCTTTTTCTTTTCCTTTTATCTGTTTTTCTGGATTATCTTTTTGAACTTTGGTTGTGTGCAGAGTAAAGACAGTAAGGGAAGTGAAAATATGAAATAAGAAAATGCCACAATGTTAAAATAAATGCAAATAGTTAAAGAAAAAGACAAGGAGCATCGATTTCAGTCATCAAATGCAATAAAACCATGGACAGTTGAGTTCATTTTTAAAATAAAATTCTTAGATAAACAATTGAACAACAATTGAGGATATCTTATTTTCCCATTTTTATACCCATTAAAGTGAGGATTACCAAAAAAGAACTTTGAATGTTGTTATACAGCTTCTGTAGTTTCCCAGAAGAGTCAACAATTGCGTCAACAAGTGCGCAATTTCTGCACTTTTAATTTGTATATTCAGTGCTGCACTTGAATTGTATTCTTACTCTTGTGGGTAAGTAATATTTAGCAGCCATTGTTTCCTCTTTTTTTGTTTCAAATTTTATCAGTAAAATGATTTGTATTCAGTTAAGCCTTCTACTTTTATTTTTATACAGAGATAAGGCTAGTGGGGACATTTCAGAAAAGCCTCCTTGACCTCATCTGTTTTGGAAGGAAAATAGATTGCAGGCTTTAATTGGGAAAATGAGTTCATCAAGGTTTGACTTGGTTTAGCTGCTAGCTGTTGCTAATGCATTGCAGGTCTGGCTTCTGACAGCCTATGGTAAGTTAAGGGCGAGTGTATAATGTATAGGGCAGCATGTTAAAAGCTGCCCTTTATATCCCTGTGTATTATTAGTTGAAGCTGCACAGACCACCTATAGTCACACCTCTGGTTTGCTTGTATTCATGCACTCTAAATCTCAATAAGTGACCACAAGACACGATGCAAGGTCATGGGTAAATGGCTTGTTTTAGGAAAAAATCCATTTGTATTCGTCTGATGGTATTTTATTGAAGGCACTCATATAAAAAACCTATGGGATGAATGCCGTCCTGCCTGCAGTTGCACTTTAAAGGGAAAGTCCACAACTTTTATTTTTTCCCCCTACATTTAACTAACCAGCTATCGCCACTAGGGGGTGCTGCATCCCCGGCTTTTGAATGACAAAATGACACCCCTCCTGTGAGTATGTTTACTCATGGATGCTAGGTTTTCCCAATAGAGAGAAAAAAAATCCCAATCTCTCCAGGTGTTTATTGTACTTTTTGAGTCAACAGTTGTCATACGTTTGCTTTGTTGCCTTAGTTTCTCCCTGGCTGCTGTTTTCCTTGACCTCCCTGCTGTCAGATACACACAGAATGGCATCCTGCACATGCTGGACCGCAACAAGCGCATTAAATCAAAGCCAGAGCGCTTTCAGCACTGCAAGGACAAGTTTGACCTGGTCATCACCTGTGAGGAGAGGGTCTATGACCAAGTGCTGGAGGGTGAGGCGCCTCATGGACACTGTTGGATAACTGAATAGATTTCCACAGTTCTTTTTATTTAGATCTCTTTTTTTTTCAAAACAAGCTGCTGTTCTCTAAATCCAAAGTGCCTAGTTTTAAATGGATGTCGTTTTGTTCCTTCAATGTTTTTGTTGCCCCACAGATCTGAATTCGAGAGAGCAGGAGACTCTCCAACCTGTGCACGTTATCAATGTAGACATTCAGGACAACCACGAGGAAGCCACGCTGGGTGCCTTCCTCATCTGTGAGCTCTGTCAGTGTGTGAGTGTCTCCTCCCAGGGTTCCCAGATTTTCTATCCATGAAACAATTATGCTGGTTGCTATTTAAGTGTTCTCAATTACTCTGCTGTGTACTTATAAAAAGGCTTGATTGAGTGGTCGCTTTGATAATCTAAAATTAGATGACTGTTGGTACCCCGCCGTGTGCACACAGGGGCTGGGTCTGATGCGTTTTGCTCTTCACCCTGCAGATCCAGCACACAGACGACATGGAGAATGAAATCGATGAACTCTTACAGGAGTTTGAGGAGAAGAGCAACAGGCCTTTCCTCCACACTGTCTGCTTCTACTGATACACAACACAAACGAGCAATAAACACAGACCGGGATCACACGCAATCAAAGAATAGAATATGGACGTGCGCCCCTCTGGCACGGCGCACAAACGCTGTGCGCCGGCACAGACGCGCCTGATGCTTTGGGTCAGGACAGAACGAATGAGTGCTGTTGGACGTTGTGGTTACGATGAGTTCTTCCTCTGAGGCCGAGGACAGACTCGCTGCTTTCACTCTGCCTTTATTTCTCCAGATCGAGGTTAGGGCCAGGGCTCCCAACCATCCCAGTCAAGTGAAATCACACAACCATGTCTCCTCAGGGAGAGCCATGACACCCCCCCCCCCCCCCCCCCCCAAGATTCTTCACCCCTCTATAAGCCCCTCCCCCTTTGTTCAAGTCAGCATATTTGTGCTGCTATTTCTTTTCCTCTGATTTATAATTGCAATTCATTTTAAGCATATTTGACAAATATTAATTGTAAGCTGGGACAATGTACATGTGTTTACACATAGGAGGAGCATTAGTTGAATTATATGTATTATTTCTGTGCAACTATGTGTTGTATATTAGTTAGGATTAAGTTAAAGACGGTGAGCCGATAATGAAAAACCAAACCAAGACTTCTCAGAGGCTCTCCTCCAGTGTGTTTCCAACATAATGTGCTGATGCATATTTAAACCCTGACCTGCTGTTTATCAGGGCATAGTGGTTTTTTTCTTTTGTAAATGTCAAAGAATTGAAGCATTGTAATTATTTTCTCAGCTCTGAGTGCCTGATTTTCTGGATGTATATATGAATCTACTAAAGAAACAAATGTCTGAAAGAAATACCATGTCTCTGTCTGCTCTCTGATATGTATTCCAGCATGAAGTGGAGATGGGTATTACTCTGAGATGTGACCAGTCACATCAGTCTAGCTGTAGAAATCAGAGGCCCCACTAACTTGAGCTTCCCTGGCTTTCCTGCAGGCTAAGTCTTGTGTCACACATGAATAGCAAACTTAAGGGAAAGACAAACAATTCAGCTGACAGACTAATAAACAGTTGTCCTACAAGGGCTAACAATCCTAACAGAAAGGTTGCCAGACCTCCAATCTCACACAGAAACTCGACAGATGGCAGTGTTCCATCATTTGAATTAATAAATTATAGGAACGGTTATCAGACCTATATGTGTAGCTGTGCAAAGGATCACTGATCCTCTGTCCATTAATCAAGGTAGTCATGAAATTCAGGTTGTCTTCAAGGTTTTCCACTAGTGAACAAGTTTTCTTTCTGTTGGGTATTTGACTCCCAAGTTATAAAGGGGATGAAGGGGATTCTCACGACATTGCATCATCTTTGTGTCTCACTGACTTATTCGTTATCAGTGTGTGAGTTTGAACCTTTTCTCTTCATAATTAAGTGCATTGAAAATTTTTCCTTCAGTGTTTATTTCACATCATGAATTGCATGTATTGCTGCTTCATTGAAAGAGTCCTGGAACATGGTTTATCTGGAGCAAAATGCATGTTCAGGGCCATACCTGAAATGTCAGTTCTACCTGATTCTCTCATGAAGAAATAAAGAGTAACAAAATAATGAGAGAATACACGAAATGAAGCTGAAATGGGATTATAAAGGCCAAACATCGGCACTCAGTGTCACTGTCCAGTGCATCTCAGCTCAGTGGATCTGAGCATTTCAGAAACTCGGAAATGCTGAGGTCCCGAATGGATTACCATCAAACAAACCGTAGCTCTGTTTGTGGAGGTCATCGGCAATGTTCGGCATTTTATTGTTGTGGAAATCACTTCAGAATCTTTGCTTCGTATGAAAATGTGGATCCATTTAATTAACTCAGAGACAGTTCACTTTGCACAACATTTATAGTGTGATTACAGACACTCCGTCTGGTTTCTATGTAAAGTACACTTTCACGATGTACGCATAATATCTTAAAATGAAGGAATTCCAGGCATCGTTTGTGTTATGAAAGGTTAACTGTTTATCTCTCTCAACTGTGAGCTAATCTTATGTCATTAAGAAAGTCCAACAGGCCCTTTTGGCTAGCAGTGACAGACTCGTCAGTTGAGAGGGCCGGACACTAATCATCTCTTCACGAACACTCAAACGGGAGTTCCATCCTTCGGGGGAGGGGTAGCACCCTTGTCCTCTTTCTCCGTCTTGTGGTCACTGTCAGTGGCAGCATCGGGCTGACTCTTGCTCTCCTCCGGGGTCTTGGCCTCTGCTTTCACGGCCTCCTCGCGGTCCGGTCCAGCCGGGGGGGCGGCCGCAGACGGCTCCGTGTCGGCGGGGGCTGGCCCGCTCTCGCTCTCGGGTTTCGTGTGCGTCTCGAGGGCTTGGCTGATCAGCTCCTGAGCTTGGGGCGCCTCGCTGAGCGGCAGGTTAAAGCCCATCTTCCCTCCGATGCCCGCCGCCCCGGCGGGCGGGGGCGTGAGGCTTTTGGCCTGACCCTCCTCCTCTCCACGCAGCCAGTCCATCTTCTGGTGGTGCTGCTTCACCGCGTCGTCCACCCGGGCGTCGATCATGGCCTCGGTCAGCACGCCGTCTTCAGAGGAGTACGCCGCCGCCTGAGGGGAGACTTTTTGTTTTCGGCATCGGGGGAAATACAGATGGCTTCTGAAACTCAGAGTAAAGGTGATGGACACAAACATACCTGCCAGGCAACGCCCAGCTTGGAGATCTCCCTGCCGGACATCCCCTCTGTCCGCCCTGCTATTTCAGAGCACTTCTTGCCGTAGTCAAACTGTGCCAGCTTCATCCGCCTTCACACACACAAATGCAGACAGAACAGGTCAGAAAAAAGGTCAGAACATGGCGGCTTACAGCTCAGACACACAGGGGGGCCGGTCTTCCACCCAGAGGAACCCCGAATCTTTCTGCTCTTTATGCCCAAGCGAGCCCTCGGTGATCCGGATCTCTACGTGTGACTGGGTGTGCCTGAATGAGAACGGGCTGCAGTGGGGGGGGGACTTACTGCCTTCCTCCAGTGGCCGGCTCCAGCACGTATTTGTCGAAGTACAGCCGCACCAGTCGCTCCCTCTCCTCCGGGCCAGGCAGGGCGAAATTCACTATTTCATCTATACGGTCGTTTATGGCCCAGTCAAACTGTTCCGGCTGGTTACTGGCCAGCACCAGCATAAACCTGTTGGGGACGAAAAAAAACAGGAGCTGTCCAGGGAGCTGATCAAACTGGTGGAGGTGTGTGTGTGTGTGTGTGTGTGTGTGTGTGTGTGTGTGTGTGTGTGTG
>CAJRST010033334.1:11904161-12081941 GCA_907169785.1 Menidia menidia | reverse complement strand
GTGTGTGTGTGTGTGTGTGTGTGTGTGTGTGTGTGTGTGTGTGTGTGAACGGATCCTCACTTGCTGCTCTGTTCTCCCGTGCGGTACAGGAAGGCGTTCAAAGTAGCTCTGAGGTCTTCACTGATCTTCTCCTGCAAGAGTAACGTCACAAATTAAAATATCAGTCATCAGCATGAAAAATCTGTGACGATTTGGGCGACTTGCAGACTTACGGTGGATCTCTTGCGGAGAAACGCATCGGCTTCGTCAACGAACAGCAGCAACCTGCGAGAGGAGCTCGTTTAATGGCACACGCACAGAAATCTGCACATCATGCTTGTGCTTTTCCAAGTAATGAGAATCTAAATAGATCATGGTCTGCTTACCCACGCCGACTTGTGCCGGCCCAGTCAAAGACTTTGTGCATGGCGGTCACACCGTCGCGGCCCATCGGTGCCACGTCGCCGCCAGTCATGATGGCGTAGTCCATCCCAGAATGCATTGCCAGCTTCTACTTGACACAAAGGGAAACATTTCACCATCTGGTGAGGTGCTTGCTCGTGTGGCGTGGCGTGGCCCTCGTCTCAGACGTACCTTGGCAAACAGCGTTTTGCCCGTTCCCGGAGGGCCGTACATGAGGATGTTCCGGTACAGGCCGTTGTTCTGTCTGGTGTTTCTTGTTGCAATGGCAATGTCGCGCACGCGCTCCTCCAAGGGGGGCTAAGAGACAGAAAATAGCAGCCATTTGAACGGGCTCGAAAACTTTGATAACAGGCACGCCTGTGATACAGTTTAGATCAAACGTCTACTTACATTGAGCACAACTCCCTCAAGGGCATCCTGAGGTTTACTCTTCAATCTTTTGACCGTCTAATTGGACGGAGGGACAGAAAATGATTAGCACCATGGTACAATCTACCCATGACTTTGTAAAAAAAAAAAAAAAAAAAAGGATCTATCTCTTTAAGATACCTTAATTGGATGTTTGATGGCTTCCCCCACAGTGAACCTGGATGTCTCTCGCACTAGAGAGGGTTTCCCCAGCCTGGCCTCGATGTAGCGTCCTGCTACCCCTGTAGCGTTTCGGGCCGAATACACTCCCACGGCCAAAAGTGTCAGTCCTGCCACCTGGTGGGCAGAACAAAAACATTATTATGTGACCTGCCGATCAGAAAGCGATCTGCCTTTCATGATGCAGGCTGAGACCTTGTTTCGTTTCTGGGATGTTTCCCTGCTTTCTGGCCTGTTCTTAGTACAGTGTGGCTGTAGAAGAATGCACTCGTAGTATCACTGTGAGGGCATTTAATCGGCTTACTCTACCAAATTCGAACTGGATAATCGTCGTTAAGTAACTGAGATGACGATTCTAATACATATTTAACGTGTTTTCCTAAAGGAGCCCCTGGGGTGGGACTCATCTGAAGTAAAGCACATCTGTACGTTTAAGTGACGAATGCAACTACGGTGTACTTTTCGTTTAATCATTCACCAAGCTGGACGTAGAGGGAGCTCACCGTGGCAGTGACTTTGTCCCAGTCTGACACAAAAGCCCTGAATCCTTCTCCAAACACCGTACCTGCCGTCCTGAAAGGGAAGTCCTGTTAGTTGGCAGTGCACCTGTACAGCCTTGATAAGGAAACGTAATGTGCAAAACTAATAATCCAACAACATTCACACACCGGCTAGGATCCTGCAGAGTAAAACCACCTACTTTATGGACTCCAGGACGGTCTGCCTGTGTTCCGCAGCTTTCAGACGGATCTGCTCTCGGATTATATCTGCGTTTTCCCTCTCCACGCGGGCTCGGGCTTTAGACTCGGCCTCGATTCGCAGAAGCTCGTTCTTGTGTCTCAGCTCCATCTCGTGCTCTATGGTTGCTATAGAAACCACGACACGACAAAATCAGAAAACTTTATACGACCATTTCCAAAGGATCCCGTGGTCATTGTTGCCAGGGGAGGTGTTCACCTTTCCTCATGGCCTCCTGCTTCTGCACAGACTCCTCCTGTTTGCGAAGGTTCTCCTCATTCAGCATTTGCTGATAAGGGGGAGGCAAAGAAAAAAAATCTGTAAGTAATTTGCTTCATTCTAGAGGGTTTTACAACGAGCTGGGATCAAAAAGTCTCACCTGTTGCCTGAGTTGGTCCTCATATCGCTGTCTGGCCAGCTTATCCTGGTACTGAGCTCTCTGTAAAGAGGCCAAACATCCATAATGACACAACCCAACTTTGCCTATTTAATAGGTACCGAATACCACAGTATGGTAGTGAAAACCGTTGATTGACTCCCACCGCTTGATGCTGCTTGGTCTCCTCGTTTAGCGTTTTCCTCCTCTCCTCTGCTTGGATGCGGATCTGGTCGCCTTTGAGCTGCTCCACTGCTGCTTCGTACTCCTGTTGCATTGACATGCAAAGAAAATTCCAACCTGAAAGAGCCTTCACCTCATAAATTGCCTCTGAAGTCATAATCAGCCAAATCCAAAATAAAAAAAAGAAACAGGTTTTATTGACACTTCATTATTCTATCTCCTTTACAACATAACTATAGTCTAAGATGCTCAGGCTGCACTAAAAATTCTCCTCTTTAAATTCAGCCGTGTGCATCAAACATGCATGCCCTGAGCCATGATTTAGACAAATACATTTAGTCAACAAAGTTTCCATATTAATCCCTTTTTGCAAAAGTATTTTTGCCACTTTTGAATGTAACGCCACCAAACAGTGACTGAAGACTGTGCTACTTGGTTGAATGAAAAATTCACAGATAAGAAAAGCACGTGTACACAATGTAAACACTACACAAAGCACAATAACCCAATAATGATGAGGCAGAAGCTTAATCAGCTGCAGTGCAACACACAATGAATATGGTAGTGTTGTCATTGCTAGTGTTATGCACGAACAAAGCCTTTACTTTTCAAAAATAATGAGTCCCTTCTGACAATCTAGCTGGAGTAAACTGACACCATCAATGACCTGCAGCAGATACCCTCTCTGCTGGCTTTACCACTGCTGTTCTCCATGTTTTATCTCTGCTTTTGTGAGCCTGTGTGCACGCTTAGTCAGTTCTGCTGGTGCATCAGATGTCTTTGACTTGACTTTGAGCGCGTTTGTCCACTGTACCTTCATTTTACTCTGGTGCTCAATCTGTGTGCTCTGCTCCTGCATTCGAGCCAGCTCCAGAGCTTCTTTGGCATGGCCTGAAAACGGGCGAAAAGAGAGACAAACACACAACGCAGGGTTTAAGGACGGACTGGAATCCCTCAGTAAGGTTGGTAAGCCCCTACTGCCTCCCTGATCTCTGGCATGTGCCTGCTGCTGAACGTCCAGCAGTACATTGGTCCTCTTTTTGATTGACTATTTCGGGTTATCCTTTATTTAAACTCCTCAGACAAGGACAAACCTCCGGAGCAGTTCAGATGCCTGTATGTTGGTAAAGTTTTTGACCTTTGAACCCATTTCTCGATGAATAAGGTTGCAGAGTAGCTACTTTCTGTTTAACTGTAAGTAAGTTACCATAAATATAGTCACGAGTACGTGTAGATGCCGACTGTCGGTGCGGAACAAATAATCAGAGCAGTTCACATCATTGAAGCGGAGAGCAAGCAGATAGACTCGAGATGCAGGCGCATCTTGACCGTCTCAAAGGATTATTACAATAATCCAAACTAACGGCCTCGCCGACGACCCGCGCGGAGCCTCCCGAACACTTACGGGACTGGTCGAGCTCTTTGGCTGCCTGGGCAGCGCGTTCCAGACCAGTGGGATCGAAGTTGCTCCATTTGTCCTTGGGTTTATCTCCACCGCCGCTCGAGCCCCCGGCCGGCGGAGGCGGTGGAGGCTGGGGCGGCAGGCCCGGAGGCGGCTCCGGCTGCCCTTTGTTCAGTCCGAACAGCCACGACATTTTCCCCGGAGCGAATAAAGCACAGTTTGGCCGGTTGAGTGAGGAGCGTGAGGGCGGCGGTGAAGGCTGCAGACCTGTCAGTACACTTCCTCCACACGCGTGTTACGCCGCGACCTTCTGCGCATGTCCGCAGGACTGGCGCTAGCTTGGCTGAATAACGAACACAATGATTGGCTAACGCGAAGTACTTCCTGTTGGGATTGGGTGTTCGTCGGAGACGTTCTGTGGAGGTCATTCACGTAGCTCCACCCACAATCCACACGGTGGCCGCAGAGGGTCATACCAAGTGTAATTCTTCTGGTTGCATCAGACAGCTTGAGGTTTTGTAATTCCGAGGTTACCGACAAACTGTGACACGATTATTGGGAACCGGACTCTTAGGAAAGCGTGTTCTGGAGTATACATATGTGGTACCATCAGAACCTAATGCTGGGTCGGTTTAAGACCAGGATTCACACTCATCCACCAAGATTTGATAATATTTCTGCACTTATTCTTTATTATCTAGATGTTGTGCAGCAGAGGACAGGGGAACACAATGGGAAAGGTGAACTGGAGGGCCAATTTTGAATACAATTACTGTTTTCAAATAGCATAAAAGCTTCAGACACTTAATCAAAACAGGACAACAGAATATATTTCAAAATGTTTAATGAACATTTAGAGAATAGCGTCTTCACAATAAATGGTCAAATATTTATTTACATAGAAAAAGGAAATCCAACCTCCTGAAAATAGTTTTAATAACCATTTTAATAACTTAAGAAGGTTTGTCTTTTACACAGAAATGAATGAAGTTCTCGGTTATGAAAAAAAGGAGTAACCAAGAGGGACGTTACTAAAGGCAACAACACATAAGGACTGATGACAGCTTTTTTAAATAATAATGTTTCTTTGCTTTTAACCACTGCTGCAATTTGGATAATAATGATCTCTTTGTGATAACTGTAAAAAAATATCCAAAATATTTTTATGCATTTACTAGCTACAGTCAGAAACATATTTCAAAATGAGTGAGCTCTCAGATCAGCCACTCTTTACGGACAGTACAACCACACTATGGTCAAAGAAACAAAGTTGTTAAATGACAGGGATCAAAACAGTGCAGCAGTTGTTGTTTTTTTTTTTAAACAAAGCAACACTGAGAGCAAGACCCTGGTCTCAAGGGTCCCTGAGAGAGTGACTGATAAAGGTTCACATAAGTAAACCAATCTGAATATATCTTATATGAAAACAATATCACATGTGAAGTAGGTGAGTTTGAAAAGCATCAACAATCCCAGAGCACGGCTCTTTCAATTGCAGAACACATGGAAATTGGGGAGTCCTTTACTGCAGCATGACAATGCGAGAGAGGACACCCGTGGGCTCTGAGCCGTCGCCCAACGCCGCTCGAAAGCCCTCCTGTTGCCGAGCTCGTGCCAGTTTTGCCAGTGAGAGGAAAGTCTGAGGTTCTGTGACGGCCAGATCGCTGATTACCCGGCGGTTGAGCTGAACGCTGGTCTGTAAGAAGAGAGTGGGGGGGGGGAGAAGCTGGTTTTATACATCAGCATGAAAAAGTGTGACTGAGAAAGTGCGGCAGTATCCAACCTAACAAACCTTTGTGAGGTTGTGCATGAGGGCAGGATACTTCATGCTGTGCTCTCGTGTTGCTGCTGCAATGCGTGAGATCCAAAGCTGAAAAAAATAGAAAGACAACACATCCAGATTTAGTATCCTCACATCTTATTGAGAAGTCTGCACTCTCACACTGCTTAGGCTGGATGGAGAGGGGCAGGAAGAACACTTGACAGCAAAAAAGGGCAACTCATGCATAGTGAACATAGATTCACTGCTCTTTAACCACATTGATGCTCTTTATGAAGGGTTTTTAGGACCCACATATGGTCCAAATATCCAATACTTGCTACATAGAAACAAAAAACCCAGACAAACCCAACAGTGATGTGAAAAATAATCTATAGCTTAATACATCCTGGACTGGATGGATTAATAGAAAGCAATTTAAAGAGGATTCTAGCTGTCATTTCTACATGTCAAAGGTGATTAGTCAATCAAAACTGACTGAAAGAGCAGAAACTGCTGGAGTTGGAAGTGTTAGTGTAATTTAATGTGGTATCCAAAGAAGAACCCAAGGTAAGGCGATGGGTTAATGGGTTCCAGGAGACAGTAGCAGTTTGGGGCTCATACCGTCCTCATGCTCCGTTTCTTGAGCTTTCGGGCTTTAGTGGCGTACACGAAAGCCCTCCTGACAGCCCGCACAGCCAGACTGTAGCAGCGATTCTTTCTGCCTCTGAAATGCTGGAGGACGAACCGGTACATCAACATAAAACTTAAAATCACAAATACGCAAATGAAGCACGCTGATGTTCAGAATGAAATTAAACCCAGCTATTCCAGGACTTAGCCACAGCCTTACCCGCGCATGTTTGAGAACTTCTTGGACTTTCCAGTATCTGTCGGGTCCACGACTGCGGATCCAACACGATAACGTCAGAAATACCATTATTTGTCCTCTAGTCGACACAACCTACCACGTTCCTCTTTCTAATCGACCAGTGAGGAGGATAAAATGACCTCAAATGTGATTCTCATGCGTTAACACTCGATGTTATGAGAGTTCGATATCACGCTTTGCCTTGGTTGGTGGAGGGGTGCGTTCGTTTTCCAACACACGCACAACGTAACAACGGTCACCGGGAAGGAGATTGTGGTGGGACTTGGCCAAACACACTAATTCAGAATTTTTAAAAACCATTCCTTCGGGCAGACAACAACTCAAAGAAATACGACCAACAAAATGACACATATTAAGAAAAAAATATATAGTAATGCCACTAACTTCAGAGAGACTGGGTCAACAAAACATGCGCTTCCACAATGAGTTGAGATGCAGTCGCGGTGGATGCTGGGATAGCAGGCAGTGGAGGTCAGAGAAGGGAAACTTCAGGCACTAAAATGTCGGTTGCTAGTTTCACGTCCTTGAGCCGCTGTGGGGCTTTGGCCTTTCGTTCCCCGGCGGGACTGATTGTAAGTTAATAATCAGAGGGCGAAACGAGTACTTTCTGTCAAAAATTGTTATGTAGAATTTCAAACAGAGATCTTGTAAACCTTTGCTCTCTTAGCTGCTATGGCTCTGTCTATAATCTGGAGTCCAGGTTACGCACTATAGTTTAGCTGTTAGCGGTTAGTTACCCGGCTCAGTGAACTGACGTTAGCTTTCAACCCCAAATGTTTACATATAAATATGGGATTAATATGTTATGGCGTGTTCATCTTATATTATTAACCATTTATATTACCACCTGATAGAAGACCGGCAAGAAATAACTTATAGTTTTTAGCTGTTCTTAAACGTGATAGTTTGACACTTCTGTATATATTTTTGGATTTTTGAGCTTTTAAATATTTAAACCAAATTATTTTTGATGTCTGAGATTACAAAGGTTTAGTTTTAGGGTAAATTGTCTTTATGTTTTTATTAAACTTTAGAAAACCATATCGTATTCCGGCTCAAAAGTGTAAAGTTAGTGGGCAAAGAACTGTTGCTTCCTAATGTTGTTGTTTTCTGGTAAAAGACTGAAAGGGTAAAAAGTTGTTTTGATCATGTATATTTTTACTTATTCTTAATTTTCTCATGCGCCTCTTACCAGGCCGTGCGCTATGCCCAAACAGCAGCAGCTCCGGCAGTTCAACCCAGGATAAAGAAGTTCCAGGTGTACAGGTGGGACCCAGACACGCCTGGAGACAAACCCCGCATGCAGACCTATGAGATTGACCTCAACACGTAAGTGATACAGCTTTACCCACTGTTCCCTGTCAGCACAACCTAAAATATATATGGAAACAGTTTTCTGAGATTGCATTCCATATGCATATCAAAGTTGAGGTGATCTGTCAGACCGGTGTAGGAGAGCAGTGTGGTGAGGAGGGCTTTGTGTAAATCATTGTTTTTTGCCTGTGACTTTCTGCTTGTGTCCTGTGATAGAGGCTCAGTGTAGAGAACGTAGTCAAATCTGGTCCGGTTTATAAAATCTCCTCTGCTAGATTTAGCACAGATGGTTCTGAAGGCCTGGCATATCTCCAGTCCCTCCTCCTCACCTGTTGTCTAATCCGCTTTTATAGACACTTAACCAAAATGTTCCAACACTCCAATGTACTCAGCTGTGACACGTTAGGCCTCCGATTGATCAAGTGAACATTCCTTTCCTCATCTAGTTGTGGCCCAATGGTCCTTGATGCCCTCATCAAGATTAAAAATGAGATGGATTCCACTCTTACTTTCCGCCGCTCGTGCAGAGAAGGTCAGTATCATCTGAGTCTGAATGTGGGACGAGGATGGCGAGTCCCTCTGCCCAGTTAACCGGTTCAAAATGTGTTGGTCTACATCAGGTATTTGTGGATCCTGTGCGATGAACATAAATGGAGGAAACACACTTGCCTGTCTCAACAAGATTGACACCAACCTTAGCAAGCCATCTAAGATTTACCCGCTGCCACATATGTATGTGGTCAAAGACCTGGTCCCTGTGAGTACAAAGTCCTGAACTGTGAGTCACCTTCGCCATATAAAGCGGCAGTTGTGCATGCGCTTCAGGGTTTAGCACACTCAGCGGTTTCCACAGTCCTCACCGTGGTCGAAACAGTTTTTGAATTTGTAACAAACAGAAATCTTCATGCGGCCGATTTCCTTTAATATTCGAGCTTGTTTGAATGTTTTTGATGTATTTTCAAAATGCTGTTCTGGTCTTTGTGGGTATCAATAACAAATCGAATTAATTAGATGCAGGTAGACCAACATTTTTGTCTTCTTGGGTGACATTCATAACTGATGTTTTGAAGGGTTTGGTAGGCTGACTCTAATACTGTACTTGCAGGACATGAGCAACTTCTATGCCCAGTACAAGTCCATTGAACCATACCTAAAAAAGAAGGATGAGTCACGAGAAGGGAAGGAGCAGTACCTACAGACCGTGGAGGACAGACAGAAGCTGGTATATTTCAGTCTTTAGCTGTCTTTAGATGTAGATTTTCTGTCATAAGGATGTCAACATTCTTTTGACTTTTATATTGTTGTTGTTGTGTTGTCACACAGGATGGCCTGTATGAGTGTATCCTGTGCGCCTGTTGTAGTACGAGCTGCCCAAGTTACTGGTGGAACGGCGACAAATATCTGGGGCCAGCTGTATTAATGCAGGTATGCTTTTGAAAAGACCTGAACAATAGTTTATCCCACTCTTAACCCGCACCAGAAATGGCCTTAAATGTGAAACGAACATGTTTTTGTGACTCAGGCCTATCGTTGGATGATTGACTCCCGAGATGAGTTCACAGAGGAACGTCTGTCCAAGCTCCAGGATCCTTTCTCTCTGTACCGCTGCCACACCATCATGAACTGCACCAAGACTTGCCCCAAGGTAATCCTTCAGAACAAACGGTTCTCACCTTTTCTCCAGATGCTTTAATGTACTAAAACGAGAGAAAAGCACATTGATCAACGGTGCTCAAACAGGTTTCGTTGTTCTTTCCCAAAATGTAGTCAAATTGGCTGCTTCTTGTTATTAATTTGAGCTCAAAGTACAGACTCGCAGTTTTAATTTGAGGGTAGCGCATTTGAAATTGGAGAGCGATTTAAAACCCAAACCCCTTTCTACTGGGACTTCCAGCTGCTTGTGTGGTGGTAACCAGCCATGTTCATTCTCTTCTCACGGATTGGTGGACTCTCTCTGCTCTTCATCTCAGGGCCTGAACCCAGGAAAAGCAATCGCTGAGATCAAGAAGATGATGGCCACATACAAGGAGAAGAAGGCAGCATCCGCCTGAAAGCGCCGTCCTCCTCTGAAACTTCACGATTAAATTATATATGACATTTTTATGCTTATTAAGGTCTAATGGGCCGGAACACCACTCATCTCCACCACCACACGTTTCTAACAGGGCAGTAAGGAGTGTTAGGAAGGTGTTTGTGGGTGGAGGAGTTGGTGTTACAGAAACGCACAACTACTGTATGAATGTAGGAGAGAGTGTGTGTGCGCCTGTGTGTGTGTGTCTTTGTCTTCCTTGTACCATCGCAGCGGTATTTATCTCCAGCTGTAGTGTGTGGATGCTGCACACCTTAATGTTAATATTTACTTCTTTGCTTGTTGCCTCTCAGTTAAGCACTTGGTTCTCAGACTATATGTTTATCTGTCCGTTCAGATCCAAAGCACCAACGGCAGTCTTCATTTTGACAGAAAATAAATAGTTCAAACGCCTGCTGATGTTTTCAATGGTCATTTGATCAATGCCGCTTCTTTTCTGCTGCCACCAGCCAAAGAAATTATGAATCTGTCCTCTAGATGTCGTCATCACACAGTTTCACAACAAGTTCAGTCCTCTGTGCTCCTGAGAATGTGGCTGTGCCTCTATTTATGTGAAAGCATTTAAGAGTGTGTTAATGCTAAATAGCTGATTTCAAAGCTATGTTTCAGCATCAATATACAGTTTAGAAAAGATCATTCAAAGACTACTTATAAGAGAGAGTAACGAGCTAAGACCTATTGCATATATTCTCCATGATGTTCAGACAGGTCTCGGTCAGATGTGTTGTCTCTGCTGCTGTGTGCAAGATTTTTCACTCTGAATGATTAAAGCAAAACTATGCATATGACACTAAGTTACACACTTCGCACATCTCCAAGATTAGTGTAAATTCATTCACACGCATAACAAAGGAATTGCTGCATTACGACCATGAAAATAACGGCGAGCAAAAGCTAAATCAGAGGAAAGCAACCAGTGCACTGGCATTAAGGTGGCCCTCTCACGTGTGACCATCAAGGAGAGGAAACCACCGAAAGGTGACAATGCCTCTGAAATCTGAAGATTTTGGTTTACGATTCAAGGCTTTAAAAACTTGAGTGACGGGTTATTTTGCACTAGAATATAGAAATGATAAATATCTCATGTACTTTTCTGACTAAACGAGCTAAATCGTGAACGAACACGTGACCACAAACCAGTCTGTTATGCTGCGCTGATTTTACAGTTTGCACATGTCCTGGTCCTTGAACGCACCCAAACCAAAAACATTTAAAAAGCGCTCCTAATGCTTAAAAGCGAACGTGCCTGTAGATTAGGGAAAAGTATGTTCCTCGATAGTTTATTGAGGGCTCTTTTAACTCTTTAACGACCTCTTACGGGGGTTTCTTGGAAAACAACTTCAAAGATAAACTTTGACCATCACACAACCACCAGGGAACGATCCCTGTAGAATAAAGTAGGACACAAAGTCTCGATTTTGGCAAAGGGCTGTGTGTGTTTGGTCATCAGCAAAAACGGCCAGACTCTCCGCATTTCCTCGGCCACAGTGCGTGTGTTGGGTTACCAGGCTGTGGACGGTGGCGGGTCCGGGGGCCGGACGGGGAGGAGACTGCGGACGCGGGGTGGTACAATGTGGCGCTGCAGGGTCCTCCTCAACTCACAGGACGCATCAAAGCCGGCGGAGGTCGGAGCCAATTGAATCCGAGTTAGGTAAGATCTCCGGGGAGGGAAAGCATCGTGGTTAAAATGCAGCATCCTCATGTTTTCTTTGTCGTGTTTTACGCACGTCCTCGAGCGAGGACTTGCGCCGAATTGGTCAGTGATGGAGAAAAAAAAAAGGAGAGGGGGGTGTGTGTTCGTGCGTAGACTGATAGCGTCTCATTAAACAATCTCGGTACCTGTTGGTGTAGATCGAATAAAGCTGGGTATTTTCCATGTGCTGAATGGTAATGGCTGTGGAGGCTGACATGTGGTGCAGTGTTTTCACTGGAAAAAGAGGGAGGAGGGACTCCAGACTTTCAGAAAACTGGGGGGTGGGGGGGTAGGAACAGCTGCTTCCAGAGACTGGGGGTCAGTGAGGGCTCCTGGAAACATGTTGCACATGAGGTCTTTCTTTTTGTGGATGTGTTCTTTTTTTCTCTTAAGTCCATAAACCCACATGGATGAGTACAGCATCTCCTGTTGCTATCCTCCAATTGTGTATGTGTGTTTCAGGAGGAGAAGGGGGTCTCTTTAGCTGCAAAAAGAATGAGTCAGTGGGGAGCGGGGGGGGGGGGGGGGGATAATCGTTCCCAGATGTGTGCAGTGAAAGCATATGGTTTCCGATAGCCGCAGAAGAGTTGGGAGTGTGTGTGTGTCTGCTATGTGCATCATGGGGGCACATAGATCGATTGACACACACAGAACTCAAGCAAAAGTGCTGCAGTTGAGAATAGTTCATACTTTCCATGAAGTCATTTAGTCAGTCAGACTGGGAGTAAATAGAAGTGATGGCGTTCAATGTATGCAAAAGAGTGTTTCCAAAGTTTAGTTGTCCTCCTAAGCTCAAACAAAGAAAAATTAGGCTCACATCTGCACTGTCTTGCTGAAGTCAGTGTGTATGATTTCTGTCAACATGTAGTTTTTTGCTCAGCTCTTTAGTTTGTCGGGGTGAGGAAGAAAGAAAAGGAGAGGGGGAGGGTTGGAGGAAATGACCAGTGAGGGCGACAGAAGGGAAATGAAGGATGTGGAGACGAACAGAGGGAGGGAGGGATGGAGAAAGCTCACAGAGAGAAGGTGGGGGGGGGGGGGGGGTCTGTTTCTTTTCCTGGAATGCAGCCTCGACACCGTCTGCTGCAGCAAGGAAAAGGTAGGAAAACAGAGCCACTGTATTTCAGGGGACGGCCGTGCCACATTCTTGCCGGCGGAGGTTTCTCCCCCTCTCCTGCTCACTGTAGCTGTTAGAGGCCAGCAGAGGGAAGACGATGGGTGAAGGAGGGCACAGAGAAGGGGGGAGCAGTGGGGGGTTGGAGAGGTGACAGAGGGCAGGAGGGAAAGAGAGGAGACCGGAAGAACCCACTAATGACCACTCTCTCCACTTTGCAGGGACAAAGTCAGACTACCTCCCAAAGTGACCATGAGAGTCCTCCTCCTAATCTGCATGCCAGGTAACCGAATCTCCTCTGAGAATGCTTCAAATCCTAAAGTTTCTCTTTTGACTGTGTGTTACTAAATTGTTTATTTATTCTTTTTTAGTTGATAATAACATGAATCATTTCTATCACTCCTGCATCTGTCCCAATAAATAAGTTACCACTATGCGAGGGTTTGCTTTTCCCAGCATGTTGGTATTCAATGTATTTCACAAAATTGTCATTTTTCCTGCCCAGTCATAGTTAAAAAAAAAACATTTTACTTTTGACATGTTCAGTTTCTCTGCTACTAGTTGCCCCACTTTATGGTTTTTTAAATAAAGGATTTTGCTTCCATTCACATTTTTGTGGCTGACATGCTGTAAGTACATAGTTTTGTGTGCATTTGCAAAGTCAGAAAATTAAACATTTTCATTTGCAGATATCTACCAAAAGTTCTTTTAGGCTTCCTGACTTCCCATCTTTGCATGTCTCCCATCAGCCCATCCACTGATTACTTTATTTGTCTGAAATGTCAACAGCTCTGCTGTACGCCCAGGCACAGTACCAGGAACAGTTTCCCTTCCTTGGTGAGTTCATTGAGAGTATACGTGCATGCATTGTTCCAGCTCAGCATCAGGCTGCCCACATCTGTTTCTGATCCCCCGCTGTCCTCCAGTGTGTCATCCAGCCTCAAGGAGTTCTCTCCTCCTGCCATTGTTGTTTTCCACTCATATAGCAACTCCTTTACAGTGTAAATAACCCTCTGACCACTCTGCATCTCATTACAAGTAAACATCTTGCTCATGAAGTCATGGTTTGCAGCTTCACAAGCTCCTTTAATTCTCTTGGGCAGCACTTGATTGTACACGTAACTGGGTTTTCTCTGTGGGTTCTCATTGTAACTGTCCCCGTTGTCCTCTTCTCTCACAGGGAACTATGATTATTTCACAGGTAAATGTTTTACAGTTACTTTGAAATTTTGCGCTCTCTGTTGAAATGCGAGCACGGTGTTAAAAGTCCCTCTTTTCCTGGTTAGAGGGTCAGGAGTCTGAAAATCCCGACTCTCTCCCTGGATCATTCCAACAGCAGGTTCAACTCGAGCCCGTGCTCCGTCCAGAAAAAACAGGTAAAACTGCCGAGAGCTCCTCCCGCCGTCTATTCGCCTGCTTTCACAAATGCACAGCAGAGTAGAGCTTATTGTATAGATTGACTGCGTGAATGTGTTTTTTCCATTTGGATGTCAGATAACGATTTGGAGACAGAGCCGACAGAGCCTGGCCCTCTCGGTAAGCAAACAGCAGACAGGACCGGAAAATAAGCTGCTCCTTACGTACGAGTGGAGAAGTGATTCTGTTGTTGGACTCATTCACAGACTGCAGGGAGGAGCAGTATCCCTGCACCAGACTATATTCAGTCCACAAGCCATGCAAGCAGTGCCTCAACAGCCTCTGCTTCTACAGGTACTGTGTGTTTGGTTGGATTGCTTTACTCAAAAACGAAAACCCTGCCCCTCCCAAATTGCTACGACAAGTTAATGCTCAATAAGTAGCCTCAAATGGCTCAGTTCCCTCCACACTAAGGTAACTGTCTTAGAAAGCAACAACGACCCATCACTTCTTTCATACCAAACTGCACTACATCATTCATGTTCAGGAATTATTTTCATTTGTGGGGCATTCGCCCTATTTTTTTTGTAGTTCCTACATCTACATCACATTAAGTCTGAGTTGCTATGTATCAAAGTTCATGCATGACTGAGAGAAGCAAACCACTCCAATGTTATCCTGCTAACGTAAAGTAGAGAGTGTGTTGTCAACAAATCTAAGTCACATGCAGTGTTTATTAATGGACTGTGTTCTGCTCCGACTTTCTAAATATTTGGTGAAGAACTGGCATTTACTATAAAAGAGCGAAGGAAACTGATATTTGTGTTACACAAACATTTGTGCAGCTTTCGGTGAAAGCAAAAGGTATGTGAAAAGTCTTTTTGTCATGTAGCCAATAAGAGAATGGACTGTGATGTCTCCCCCACTTCCTTGCTTCTACTTTCATTCAGTTTGAGACGGGTCTATGTCATCAACAAAGAGATCTGCATGCGGACCGTGTGTGCACATGAAGAACTTCTCCGAGGTTTGTTAAAGTGTGACGAGACTAACACATACAGTTAGTGAACACACACATCCCACAATTAGAACATTGTGACACTCCTCGTTTAATTTCATTGCCTTTCCCTTCAACCCAGAATGGCCTAAATGTAATAACATTGAAGTTCAATGCTCAAAACCCTAACCCGAGAAAAAAAAGATAACTTCTTTATTCTGTTTTTGTTTGGGTCTTTAACAAAATGCAAACAAAATAATTAATTTAAATGTACTTTTTCAAGTCAAATCTAATAAATATTTTTTGCAGTTTTGCTATAAACAGAATTAAAAAAAAAAAATCCAGCAGGTAGTTTTTAAAGTTTTGATTAAATGATTATGCAATAGGTCTCAGACATCTATGTATATCTAATATGATAGATATTACATACATATTGCACATTTCCTTAAAACTGAAGGAAATGTAAAAAAAATGTCCGTTGTAAAAAGACAAAGGGTATTTTCATTGTGCAATGACCCACATTTGTCTGCTCCCTTTTAATAGTTGCTTGTAAATAACACTTGTGTTTAAGAAATGTATGCTGGCGTCATATAATCAGTCATAACTTATCTGTGTTCAGTAAAAACTGCAGCAACTTTTAAACCTGACCTCTGTGTCTGTGCTTAGCGGACCTGTGTCGTGACCAGTTCTCCCGCTGCGGCGTGATGGCGCTGAGCGGTCAGTGCGCGTCCGTAGGAGGAAGCTGTGGAAAGAGCTGTGGTGGCTGCTGATGATCAGGAACTACCTGCCCCGGATACTGCCACTCCTCATCCTCCCTGTTTTTCCTCACTTTGCCTCCTGACCTTTCCGTATGACTCATTACTCCTGTGCGAAAAGCACTTGGAATCTTTTCTCTCTTATTCCTAATTTTTCGACTTTGACGTCCACCCAGTCAATACTGTGTGTACGGACAAATATCATCAAATACACTGATGGTTTTAGATGTCACTGGTGCTATAAAAAAAACTGAGAGGCGCACATAACACTGCAGAACCCCTTTTTTCTATTTCCAATGTTTTATTATTGCATATTGTCCCATAATAATCCTATACGTAGTTTTTTTTTTATATGCTACTGTACCTTTCGAAAAGCAGCCATTGTCTTGATAATCAAGTAAACGGTGCTGCCCACAGTATACTCATGTCAGACTTAAATACACAGTATCCAGTTATACAGTGTCCTTCTGTTGAAGATCAAAAGATTTGTGAAGAAGCAGGGGTTGAGTCACCTCTTTTGTTTACCACTGCTGCAGAGCAGAGGCAACAGGTACTTTGTAAAGGCATCTCACAAACAGCCTCTGAACTACTGCTTTATAAACCTGCCATTATAAAGACTGAGACAAAAATAAACTTTTTTTTATACGACAGCTCCTCTGTGTGTCTGTTTGTGTGTGTGTGAGATTGGGTCAGACATTTAGAATCATAGTGATTAAATCTTAGGCAGCAACAACCTGAATCATAGTCGTAAACACGAGTTGTGGAGCACACAGTCGCTTTATTTCCCGGCTGAGGTGTACCTTTCACTCATGTGACACTTCTGTGACGAATAATCAGCCCGTCAATGATCATCTAATAAGGAGACACTATTTACATCTCATAAAAACACAAGGTGCGTTTATCATCACACTGTAGCACACATTTGTCAGTGCTCTGTTTTAGTTATAAAACAGTGTCTACTACTAATAATCAGTCAAATTCATCAGAGAGAGTATATCGTTTGCTTCGTGGTACAGTCCTCTACTGGAAAAATAAATACAATCAGCTGTCTTAGATTATGAACAGCCTATTTTAGACTGTTAGATTATTAAAAAAAAAAAACGTCAAGGTTTTCAATAATAGGAATTTAGATTAAATTTTGAACACATTTAGGTCAAACAGAGAGGAAAGTAAGGGACCTCATAACTAAAATGAAGATTTCCATAAACCTAAAATAAGTCTGCAGGCCACTAAATTCAAGTTTTGTTAAAGTCTTACAATATATGTTTAAAAAACAAAAATTTAGTCAGATATACTGGAATTCCTTTTCATATACGGGACACATTTTAACAGTTTCACCTGTATTCCCTAAGAGAGGTGATTCTACCATATTTGACAGAGGTTGTGAGATGAAGGTGAGGGAATCCAAGCCAGACCATAAAACCTCAATTCCTCCTTCACGCACAGAATCCAGACAAGAAAGCTTTTAGAAAGATGTTCAGCCTGGATAAAGCACAGATGGCTGCCAGTAATCAGCAGACTGCTGGTGTTTTAGGACAGTTGCTGAAATGCATCGTTTGCTGGAGTTTTATATTTCCAAATGTCAAAAAGCACCTTCAAAATGAAATTAGTGTCACAAGAGAAGATTTTAAAAAGATGCATTAGAGCAGAACTACATGTCTGAGGGCTGGAGTTTGAATGAGACGGTGATGATAAGAAGGGTTTCCCTGAATCAGAGTCAGCTTCTGCTGGTGGGCTGCGTCTCACTTCCCTGCCGGCAATAATGAAGGTGGAAGAGAGGGCTGCCGGCGTTTCATCTCCTGCTGCAGCTGCTCCTTCAGCGTGGACACCTGCCGTGATGACAATTTGAAGGGATCAGACAAACCAACAGAAGCTGGATGAAAACAGAATAATCGGAATTGTGTCCGCTCGCTGTGCGCCTCAACGTTTTAAACATTGGAGCTCAATCCATATAAATGATTTTGTCTGGTGATTTGAAAACATTGACCAAAATGTTCAAATCAACTGTCTAATCTTGTGTGGGTCCCCCTTACAAAACAATGACCCACTTGAAATATGGATCAGGGACCTGACAGGTTGGCCAGAGGGGTCTGAAAGCAGAGAGCTGGCAGCAGATTCTGTGTTTTACTGGCTACGCCCAGGATGAGAGTTTGGGGGCAGAGTGGTCGTTTCAATAGCGGGGGCCAGTCGGGCTCCTCCAGCTGCTCCTGGGCGTCTGTTGCTGTGGGTCATGTTGCACTGTGCTGCTGTAGCAATCAGCACCGTTCCCATAACTGTGAGTGTTATACTGACATCCACACAAAAGCCAGTACCCAAGATTTTGTCAGCGAGATGCTTGATTATAATGAGACGAAGAGGGTTTTTTAGTCGGCTCAAAAATATGATATTCACCTGCTCTTCGAGTCCTTTCACTCTGTGGCGGTGAGCACGCTCTCTGGTGCTCAGCGTTCGCTCCATCTCCCTGAAGCTGGTCCTCAGTCTCTCAGCCTCGCGCTGGACCTCGTCGCGCTGCCGGAGCAAACCCTCACACAGACTGTGCGACTGCTCCAGGTCAGCCAGCTGAGTCTGCTCACGAAACACAAACACGCACACAGATGGAAGATGTCTGCACATAAAACAGAGGAAAAGGATAAAAGCCTGGCTGGAGGACAAGCATGAGGCCAGTCCGTGCAGATTTGGTAGCTGGAGCAGCCCAGTGGAAACAACAACGAGCCAGTTACAGATTAAAAAAAAAACTATAAGGTGTTTTTCAATCATTAAAAATAAATGGGGGAGATTTTAACATTTACTTACAGATATAGATGTTAAATGTTTTTCAAAACTATTGGGCTTTATTAGTCAAATGCTTAATGAGGAACAGAGGAAATGCAAACTTCACTTCACTTACAAAAAGTTTAGGCTCTGTCTGAAATGACTTTACCATAAACTGGACTTCTCCACGACTGACCTAGTTCAACGAGAAAGAAAGATCCAGGAAAAAAATTGGAAAACTCTGTTTAAACTGTATCAGCTTTCCAAAGACCCTCTGGCAGCTATTAAGTCAGTGGAATCTAACTCCTTTGTTTAAAAACACCACGGCCTGGGAAAGTTAAATGAGCAAAAGTCTGAAATGTCAAACCAGCCAGACATGAACAAGTTTAACCACTGTTTCAGAATCCGTCTGAAATCCACACCAGCTTCCATTTCTTTATTGTATCTCTTTTGTAAATGGACATTAAAAACTACTGTACTCAGACTTCATTACATGGGAAGTTACAGAACGTCTAAACTAAAAACTAGCTTTTTCTAATGAATGCATTTCACACTTCAGACATCACGGCCTAATTCAGCGGAAATGATTTGTGAAGTTACAGGTTGTTTTTTTCTCACTGGTGAATAACTGTGTGTCTCCCTGACCTTTTGCCCACCATGCGGCAGCTCCGAGCCTGGGAGGATTCTCACCTGCAGCATCAGAATCTGCTGCTGCGCCTCCTGCAGCTCCTGCTCCGCCGTGTTCAGGGAGCGGTCCAGACGGCCTTTCTCTGCGGACAGCCGCATGCTGCCCTCCTCAGTCTTCAGCTTCTGACGTTCAACCTAAAAAGATGAGCAATTCCTTTTTGATTAAAGAAACGGATAAAACAAAAACTAGCGGTTTCCACGTTGGCTGGATCTTGGATCCGGCACTCACCTTATCTAGCGTGTTCCTCAGTGCGTTCTTGTCCTTCTCCAGTCTCAGGGCCTGTCTCTCGGCGTCTTTTTTCTCCGTCTCGAGCATGGCGACGGCCCGTTGCAGCCCGCGCAGTCGCTCCTCCACAGTGGCCCGCTCGGTCTGAGCCGACTGGGCACTGCGCTGGTACTCCACCAGGCTGTTGGAGCGCTGACGCAGGGCCTGACAGAGGAGAAACATTAAACAAGGGTCCACAGTCTAATGGGTTTCTCGATGGATATTTCCCCTGCTGATCAACAGGTCTGGAGTCTCTCTTACCTCCTGAGCGCCGTGGAGCTCGGACTCCAGCTCTTCTCGCCGCAGCTCACTCTGGTTCAGCTCTCTCTGCAGGCTCTCTACGCGCTCAGTGAGGGCGGCCATGTTTCTCTTCGCTTCACCCAGTGATGCTCGAGTTTCATCCGCTCGTTCCTAAGGTGTAAGAATTCACATCACAGCACTCTGGAGCTCAGGGGAAAGAGACATCTACTGCCAACGTCTACTGGTCGTATTCTGGCCTACATGTCAAAGAAACCAGTCCCCGAGCTGCCTATTGTGCACACGTAACCTTTATCCTCATACGTTGTTCTGGATAAAAGCCTCTGATAAATGCATGATTATAAATCACTATTGACTGCTCACAACTTTTCTCCTCCTTCATTTTCCTTCCTTACTCACCTGAAGAAGTCTTTTGTCCTGTTCAGCCAAAGTCAGGCTCTTCTGCAGAGCGACTAGCCGGCCCTGCGTGCTGCTGTGGGCAGCCGACGCCTCCTGCAGCGTCTGGCTGAGAGACGCCGTCTTCTCTTTGAGCGCAGATTCACCCTCCTGAGCTCTGAGCAGAGCCTGGCTCAGCCTCTCCACCTCTCTCTGAAGCAGAGACACTCGGGCTTCTCCCTCTGCCACCTGTAGTTTAGAAAACCATGGCCACATTTTGACATGGCCGACAAACCAACTGGAATTAAAAACTGTCTTTGTTTAACTGAATCATCAAGGGGCAGCGTCATGGGTTTACACTTTGTTTCCAAGGAAAGTCTTCAGTTACAGTGACAAGCATTATTTTTATTTTCAAATATTCTTTCATTGCAATACTAAAAGGTTTTTCAAGTTGTATTGTGACAAAAATACTGGTTTATAAGATTTCCAAATTATTTAGTTTTGTTTTTATGTACATTTTGCACACCATCCCAATTTTTCTGTTGTTGGACTGACACGTACCTGACCCCAAATCAAAATACCTGTTTGAGCAGAGAGTCATGGCGCTCCTGAGAAGCTTGGCTCTCAGCCTCTCTGTCCCCCACGCTCAGTTTGAATCTCTGGAGCTCCCCTTCCAGGCTGCGCCTCCCCAGCTCCACCCTGGTGGCCCGAGCCTCGGCCACCTCTAGCGCCTCCCGCAGGCGCCGTCTCTCTGCGTCCAGACGCATCTCAGCCGCACGCTGCTTATTTAACTGGTCCTAAAGAAATGGAGGGAGAGAAGCAGCCAACGCTGAATGTTGGCTCTTTGCTGAATAAGTTGAGAGCACAAGACTTTCACAGATTACAGAGTGGCGAAAAAGCAAAACACAGAACCGCTTGCAGGCTAAAACTTTAGTTGAGTTCGAGCAACAAAGAATAAATAAAAAAAATGTTTTGCACGTCCACATTCCGAGCCTTGGTTTAATTTAGTGTCTGCTCTCCACGCGGGCCAGAGGGTGACTGAAGACGCTGGCATTGTAAACAGGCATACGGAGAGCTGACACAGCTCTGCAAGAACAGTAACACCGTGTGTGTGTGGCATCTGTTGTTATTACTTTCCCTGACAGCTCAAACCTTTGGATATGGCTCCACTACCGACTGATGCCATATGGTGATGCAGCAGATCAGTGGTCACTGCTGAGAGAGTAATAACACAATGGAGTCTACACACATGCACACACTGCAGAAGCGTGCATGTACCTGGGCGTGCTTCTTGTCTGTCTCTGAGGCCTGCAGAGAGCGCTCCAAGTCCTTCACCCGGTCGGCCAGCGCCCTCCGCTCTCTGTCGCCTCTCCTCCCCGTCTCCTCCTGCTGCTGCAGCAGAATCTGAGAGGTGCTCAGACGCTCATCCAGCCCACGCTTCCCTGAAACGAAGCAGGGAAACAGACGAAAGTGAGGCTTCACATCACAGAGATTGACGTCTCAAGTTGAAGCCTCCCGTAGTTTATCTGCATCTGCTTTCAGACCTTCTTGGCACTCATGCAGGGTATTCTGCAGCTGGGTGAGGCGGCTCTGGGCAGACTCTCGTTCCCCCCTCAGCTCCTCCAGCTCCCGCTGCAGGGCGACCAGCAGCCGCCGCGCATCGTCCTGCAAAATCAGCCAAACAAGGACCTCAGCCACCCCCACCAATCATCATCCGAAGCCTTTATTTTGTGTGTGTGTGTGTGTTTTTGATACCCTCTCTTTTTGAGCATCACGCAGGTCCTGGATGAAGTCTCTGAGGCCGCTTCGCAGACTATCGTGGTCCAGGTCTGACTGAGAGAGAGCCAACGGTGTGTCCCCTCTCTCGGGAGAGGCAGCGCCTGAGCCTAAAGTGTTGTCTGGGGTGCTTCCTCGAAATTCTGTTTTAAAAAAAAGAGTAAGTCAAAGAGATGCCATCACTTTGTGCAGGGGCACCAGCCCTTTCTATTAGTTACTGTTTAAAAAAAAAGTTGGATCACCAAAAGTAGGAAAGCAAAGTCAAAACAAGTCTAAAAAGACAGAGATAATATATGTTTAAATCAAGTTTTTCCTTACTTTAGTCCCAGTTTCTTATTTCTAGATGTTACCACCACCAAGAAAGAGCTCATATTTTTCAGAAACATAAGGATTTCTACGCTTTAACATTTTAAATGTTTCCTAAGGACAGTAAGATCATAAACTACTGTTGCATGCATAAATATGCTTATTTATTGGTGGAAGAAAACCTGTTTCATGGTTAAATCATTCTAATTTTAAGATCTCGTTTAAGATTTTAAGATTATCATTATTATTATTATTATTATTATTAAAGCATTTTAATGACTTTCTTATTTATAAGTATAACAAATTTCTATAAGAGTTTTTCCTTTGTGGATTTTGTGGCCCTCTGAGTTTCCCACTTTTATGGGAAACATGCACAGAGCCTGGGATCACTAATTGGATTGGATTAGAACACAAACAAAGCCTGGCTGTGTTGAGCCTCCTGGAGAAACGGGTTATTAACTGAAGAAGACGTATCACCTTTAGGAGGCGACAGGGAGGAGCGCAGAGGTGAGACGCTGTGGTGGCGCGACGCACTGCCCGGCGACGTGGAGCTCCCTCCCGGGCTCCTCCCTCTCCCTCCCCGGCCACTCGCCCCGATGCCCAGCGTGCGTGTCAGCGCCGACTGGAGGCTGCTCAGGCGAAACTCTAGGTCCCTCCTGCCGGCCTCGGCCCGGGTCAGCTCGGCCTCGGTGGCGGCCAGCCGGCCCTGCGCTTCGCTCAGCTGCAGGCCGGACTGCGCGGCGGCGTCCTGGGCCGCCTGCGTGCGCAGCGACAGATTCTTGGCTTCGTCCTGGAGCTTCTTCTCGCAGCCGCGCGCCTCCTGCAGCTGAGCCATCAGGTCCCTCTCGCTGCTCCGCCAGCCCTTCTCAGACTCCACCAGTCGCCTCTGAGTCCCAGAGAGCTTTGGGACGGATTTTTAAAAAACGAAGAAAAAAAACGTGACACAAAGAAGTAATAACCGACTGAGAAAGCCTGCTGCTCTCTTCCAGCCTCACCTCTTTCTTCAGGGAGTCTCTGACTGTTTCAGCTTCAATGAGCTTCTGTTTGAAGCTGAAAACCTCTTTTGCCCTCTCCTCCTCTCTCTGCTCCTCCAGTAATAGACGATTCTGAAGTTCTGCCACCTCTCTCCCCCTCTGCTCTTTCTCCCCGTCCAGAACCTTCAGCTGGAACCAAAAAAAACCCCCAACAGCGTCACTCAAACCTCCGTTGCGATTTCCCGTTCATCCCACTGACCGGATGCAGAGAGCTCCAGCTTCAGGAGGTCAGCGCGCCTGACCTGTCTGCGCAGCTCCTGCAGCTCTCGCCGAGCTTCAAGTCGAGACCTCTCAACCTCTCTCAGACAGCTTCGCAGGTCCGTCACCTCCTTCTGAGAGGATGAAAAGTTCTCCTCCAGCACAGCCAGCCTCTGCGCCTTCTCCTCACACTGCCGCTTCACACTTCAAACCAGGAAACACACACACACAGTTCCAGAGAAAACATTTTAAACCCCCTCATAGCTGTGTTTGTCTCCCCGCCGGTAATTTCCCATTCTATTGTTTACCTGATTCTCTCGGTTTCGGCACTGCGCAGAGCTTCTCTCAGCTGAACATTTGACTGGTTAAGGGCATCTCTCTCCTTGGTGACATCGGAGAGGCTGCGACGCAGCTCCGACCCCTCTCTCCTGTGGTTCTCTGAGGAGTCCTGAGCGTGGTGTAGACGACGGTCATTCTCCAACAAGTCCCGCCTCAACTGATCTCGACCCTCCTCAGCAGCAGAGAGGGAAGCTCTGCACTCCTCCAGCTGGAGGGAACAAGTTACGTGTGTATCAGAGTGATGTCACCGCAAAAAACAAGACATATCAATTAAAAAAGTCGATTAAAACATTTTCCATGACTTGTATGTCGTCTCTACCTCTTTGAGAGCAGCGTCAACACGCAAATGAAGATCAGCGCAAGTTTCCCGTAGACTTTGAAGCTCCCTCTCATGGGCAGAAGCTGCCTCTTCAAGCTGAGAGCGAAGCTCCAGCAGCTCAGTGGTCAGAGCTCCAACTCTGATCTGCAAACACAAAACAGGCGGGTCAGCGCACTTCCATGTTCACTGTTCCTCCAAACAACAAGGAGGCCAAATTTAGCGTCAACATCTCTGTGTTGCCTCTTATCACCTGCTCCTGCTCTTTGAAAAGTGCCGCTTCTCTGTTGATCCGCTCAGCTTCCATTACTGCAGCTGACAGCTCAGCATGCAGACTGAAGAGCTTGTCAGATAAAACTGCCTTTTCTGCCTCCTTCAGTGAAAGGGCCTATGGAGAGGAGGGCATCTACTTTACATATAAAGTATACTACACAAATCCAATAGAAGGACCCTAACTACATGGATTAATAATAAGAATAAGAATAATAAATAATAATCAAGAATTATGACAAAGATTCCTATTTTATGTGCATTTGTTTCTAAACAAGAATGAAATGGATGTGGACCTGCTGTTTCTCTGTCTCTGCCTGCAGCAGACACTGATCTCTCTCATGTTGCAGAGTCCTCATTTCTTCATGCAGCTCGTCTCTTTCTCTCTTTGCTCTGTGGAGATGATCCTCCATGTCCTGCCTGAGTTTCCTCAGAGCAGCCTCATGCTCCATTTGCAAACTGTGCCGTACCACTTCCTGATCAATAGAACAGACAGAGAATAAACACACTGACAAGAAAGCAAACAGCCCCAGCGGGAAGCGCTTCCACGGCAGAAGAGACGCCCAAATGTCTACTTAAGCACCAACGAGCCCTCTGACCTTCTCTGACACCAGCCGTGCAACCTCCTCCTGGTGATCAGAGATGGCCTTGTGTAAAAACTGCTGTGCCTCCATCTGGGCAGCGTTTAGACTCTGCGTCAGGGCCTGCTTCTCTTTCTCAGCCTGCGCCAGTGCATCATCCCCGTCTGAGCGCACGCGTCTCAGCTCAGCTGAAAATCCCAGAAGAGAGGCAAAGAGCTAAAGTCTCTCACTCAACCGACCGAGCCCGTCTTTCTATTCCACTAAAAAAAACTAAATCTTCTGCTTTTGGTTATTTCTCTCCTTGTAGCTCACCTGCAGCAGTCTCACATCGGACTCGCAGGTTTTGGTTCTCCGTTTCCAGCTGCTCTCTGCGAGACTCCAGCTGCACGATCTGCTGCTGCACATCGAACAGACTCGTTTCCAGTGACTCTCGCTCCGACCTGCAGATCACACACAAAACACACACACACACGCATCGATGAAGACTTTATACACGTGTGATCTCTAAAAAGATTTCAATCCTATGTTTCTGCTTTTGGGACTTGATACCAACATGTGCTGAAAAGTCCATGACTGTAATATGTGGCTTTGAAGAGAGATTAAAGATTTATTCCAAATAAGTGCAAAGCATGAGGCCAGAGCTGTGTAAAATCATTATTACGATCGGTAGGACTTCTCTTATGATGTCACATGAAAAGCTATGCATGTGTACTAAAGGACTCAGCTAAGATTTCTACTCTCCATTAAAAATGTGACATGTAAATGCTACTTAATTGCTCATCTGGCGTGGTCATTTATACGTGACAAGTCCTCATTCAGTGCCTGAAAATGGGTGTTGGTAAGTTACACCATACACACCTGAAAGCAGCCAACTCCTCGGACAGCACGGTGTTTTCTCTCTCAGATGCCGTCAGCTGAACCACCAGAGCTGCTTTGTCTCGGGCCAGTTCTGTCCGACTGCGGCCAGCCTCCTCTAAGGCCACCTCGTTCCTCTGGCCTTCTCCCCTCGCCAGACTTAACTCCGACCCAAGTGATGTAATCTCGCCACAAAGCTGTCAGCAACAAAGACAAAGTGTGTTCTTAAAAACTCAAATTCACCTTTTAAGATTTATGCACACCTCCTGATAAAAAAAAACTTGTGTAACTTGAGCAATCGATTGGGCACAGATGGGCCAGGTCTAGAGGATGATGTGATGAGATCAGTTATGTACCTGGGTGACTTTGTCCTGCAGTTTCATTCTCTCTGTCCTCAGGCTCTGCAGCTCGGCCTCCATCCCCGCCCGGCTTAGCTCGGTGTCCTGCAGGGACTGATGCAGCGTGCTGCGCGCAGACTCCAGCTCCAGCCGGCCCTGCTCCAGCCGGACCAGCTCGTCCCTGATGGTGAGCTTCTCTTGTTCTGCCACACGTTTCTGAGTCTGCAGGAGGACCTTTTCCTCCTCAAGCTTGGAAAAAAAGGCGAGAGGGAGATTAGAGTTGACACTAAACACAATGAAAACATTCAAAGAGCAATGCTGTTGCTCTTTGTATGTTTTAATACAGGTTTGGATGCCTGTGTTCCAAGTGTGTGCACTTGTTAAAGAGGCTCTGGTAGGTCCTAACCTGGAGGATATAGGTGTTCAGGTATGCTTTGTCCTGGGCCAGGGCCTCATTCAAGCTGCCCATCTTTACCAGAGAGTCTCTGAGAGCAGCATCCTCAGACTGCAGCTTGCTGAGCTGCAGGGACAGCTCGAGGTTGCTGCTCTCGACCTGCGGGTACAATCACATTTAAGGCACTGGAGGAGAATAAGACACTAAACATTACTCTTAAGGAAGTTCAATGCCAACAGGCCGCCTCATTCTCACCTGAGCCAGTGCTTCAGTGAGTTGGGCCTTCTCCCGCTCCAGCAGCTGCCTCTGGACCTCCTCCTGTTGGTAAGTCTCCCTCACCGCGGACAGCTCTCCACGCTGGGCCGAGGCTCGACTCTCACTCTGATCCCACTGCTTCTGGCTGTGTCAGACCGGACTGTGTGAATGTCACTTTGTAAAGCTAATTTATATGAGCAAGTAAGGGGAAACATTAGTCAAGGGTCTGCAGGTAGACAGTTCTGTTAATTTCCTACTAAAAGTACTGTGTAGGATTTAAATTGTATCTGAAGAGAGAGCGTTTTAAATCAGGACATGTATTAATAATACAATACAATATCTTTTACTGCATCGGTTCTAGAGCTTAATTTAAAAAATAAAATAAAAGAAAGGTTTTCACAGACTGTTTTTATATTAAAAGTGTCAAATATAATCATGAGTGGTCAAGGATATAGCATTAAAATAACTGACGTCATAATGAGAGACAGTGGCTTCCTATGGGCATGTGCAGGGTGTGCTGAGTGTTCTAAACTTTATGGATTAGTGTCCACATCCCCTTCATTTAATCACTGCCAATGATCTGCTTACACCCTCTGAGTCTCTGCCTTTGCCCGGTCTCTCTCCTGAATGGCAGCCTCCTTCTCCTCCCTCTCGTGGTCTCGCTCTCGCTGCGTGGAGGCCGCTGCCAGTTGAAGCTTCTCATAGTCCATCTGCAGGATCTGGTGGCTGCTCTGTGCTGCCTGAACCGTTTTCTCCAAGTTCAGCTTCTCACTGCATGTGCAGAGCACATGATTTAGTTACAGTCTGAGACCGCGCGGGCAGGAGCGATTTAAAGCAGACGGAGAGACGCTGGCATACCTGGCCAGTGTGTCTCTTTCCTGCTTCAGACGGTCCTTCTCTCTCTGTGTGGTCTCCCGCTCCCTCTGAGCAGCATCCCTCTCTTGCTGCAATGCTACATTTCGCTGTTCCGAATCTCTTTTAGCAGAATCTGACTCCGACAGCTGCTTTCGTAAGTGTTGTACAGATGACTGGGCAGAGAGAAGACGACCTCGAACATCCTGAAGGCATGATGATAGGAGCAGATAATGATGATGATGATGGTGTTTTAGGTACACAGTGACTACATCACGACTGCTTTCAATCTGTGGGTGGGTGGGACCTAATCCCTTATTCCTGCTTACTTTAATTCATCCATTGTTTGATTCTTGCATTTCCCACCAGGCAGTCACTACCAACACATTTCTTTTGGCTTTCAGGGATTTTTTCAGGTGTATTTTTGTTGCATGAGGATGATTTTACAACTTATCTTTGTCCCAGAGATCCATTTTTTTTTTTTTTTTTTACAATAAACAGCAGCATGTTTAAAGCATGGGACCCCTCATGGACACTGTGTTGATGCGTTTCCATTTCCTGCTGAGGGTTTACAAATCAAAGTGTCACCTGCAGCTGGAGGGTCTTGGTAGTGACTGCCGAACGGAGAGCAGACAGTGCTGCTTCAGAGAGGGGAGACAGCGAGGAGGCTCGAGGGGGGGGTGATGGCCTTCGAGGAGAGGAGGGCCGACAAGAAGGCGAGTCCCGAATCAAGGCCAGCAGGGGAGCCGCGGAGTTGTCCTGATCTGCTTCTGATGACGACTCCCCATCCGACAGGACCGTCTGTGAAACGAAATAATCATCAACCACTGTCTAATGCCAGTGGGTGGAGACTCCACCTGCGTAAAACTGTTATCTACCTGAGCAATGTCCCTCAGGGTGTCCAGCAGTGTTTCGGTGTGGGCTCGCATCAGCTGCATGTCCGTCTCTTCACTGCCGCTCTGCTCCTGGGGGCAAAAACGAGGAATAGATTGATGAAGATGACCAATAATAAAACCACCAGAGAAGTCTTGTCTGGACTCTCACCTCGAGCCTTCCCTTCAGTGTGGAAATTTCTCCGTCTCTCTCCTCGATCTGGCCCTTGAGTTTCTCACATTCTCGTACTATGTCGGACATCCTGCCAGATGAAAAAAGAGGAAGCAATCAGCCGTTCTGTAAAGGCTGGTGAATTTCCTCCCATCAAAGATGCGCGGGAGCTCACAGAAGAGCCTTCAGAGAGTCTGAGGCTGCCCCAGCTGTACACACACCCTCACTGACCTGACACCGAGCTCACTCCTCTCTGCATCTGTCCGGGCCTGAAAGGTCATCATCTCTGCCACGCGGTCCCTCAGCTGCTGCTCCATCTGAACCCTCAGCGCCTTCTCCTGCTCCAGGGCCAGAGCCGCTCCTCCTTCTCGGCTGTGCAGCGTGGCAGAAAGTCCCGAGCAGGACACCTGTGCAGAGTGGGACATCCGAGCCAGCTCGTTGCGCAGATCTGACAAATCCCTGAGAGTTGAGGGGGGGAGGACACAGAATGGAAAGAAGGGTGAGATGAGAGAAAGCACACTTTGTTGAAACCAACGTGCCCCTTTGGGGTTTTTTACCTTTCAGTGGCGGTCTTCATCTCACAGACGTGCCTCCGGAACCCCACCACCTGACGCCAGATCGCCAGCAGCCGGCTGTGCTCTCTGCTGAAGTAGCTGTGGAAAGACTGGTCGGGAGGCCCAGCATTAAAATAGCCGGTTATTATCAGAGATTTTTGTGTTTTTTGTTGTCGGATCAGTATCTTTCTCCCACCTCCTCTTCTCTTCTCCAGTCCGCCTCTTTTTGCTCCAGCTCCTCCCTGGCTTTTGTCCAATCAGCCGTGAGCCTGCGGATGTCCTGGCTGAGAGCCTCGTTGGCCAAACCGGCCTGCTCCAACTGCTCCCTCAGCATCGCGTTCACGGCCGACAAACTGCTGCTCCTGAAAACACAACAATGAATAACTATGCTTCAGCTAGACCAGAAATATCAGCGTTTTTACGAGAATGGAAGAATGTAGCGACAGGTTTTGTGTAAGCTCACATTAATTTTGCAGGTGTGATCAAATGCTAAGCTGTTTGGTATAAAAATAACTAGACAGTCAAGTCATTTTTTAAATGTGTCTTGAGCAATAGTTCTCCTTTCGGAAGAATTTGTTCTGAATTTTCTGAAGTTGACTGCTTCATCACTCTGTTTTAGTTCAATATGTGTCTATTTTCTGAAAAGTGTGTGTTTTTATGTATTAATGCTTAACAATTTCCTAAGAATCAACCATGGAAAAGGTTTCTAGCTATGGGCTTAAAGCATTTTTGTGTCAACAGAAGCCTGCTCTGTAAACATAACCAAAGCCCAGTAAATGTGTTGTGGTAGTGTGTCACCTCTGCTGCTCTTCTTCAAGACGAATCAAAGCATCTTCCAGATTGCTACTTGCTTCATCTTGAGGTCGACCATTTGATGTTTCACCGTTACTCTAAAAGAAAAGACAAAGCAATGTTTGGAATAATAATCGAGTGGAGAAACTGACTTAATTGTGATAGAATTTAATCAAAGGGAGGATACACCCACACTGCGTCTCTCCAACTCCGAGGACTTCTCCTGCACCATCTGCTCCAGATCCCCACACCTCTTTTTGTACTGAAGCACCTGAAGCAGCCACAGGAGAGCTGTCACACCAAGACACCTCAGTGACAACTCGTCAAACACACCGTACGTTGCTCATACCTTGGCCTGGAGTCTCTGCACCAGCTGCGCCTGCCTCTGCTGCCCCTCCTGGTAAGCGGTGAGTTTTCGTTTATAAGCGGCTTGCTCCTCATCCAGTCGCCTGCGCAGGTCCACGTTCTGCTGTGCCAGGCTGCGGGACTCCGGTGAATCCTGCTCGCTGTCGCCTGTTTCCAAACGCAGCGTCTGCTCCAGCTGAGGTTTGGTGTGAAATCGAAAAGCAGGGAAGTAAACCGAGAGGTTTTGCTGATTGCCACTGTTCTGTCATGCTATGGGTGCAGCCCAATTTCTGTAGCCAGCTAAGAAAACCTGAGTTGGCCAATTACTATTATTCCACTAGATATTTTATACGTCTAAAATAAAGATTGTGTTTACCACAGAGCATACAAGTCCAACTTTATCTAAAGATAATAAACGGAGGAATGGCTTTTTTTGTAGTGTTTATTTTATAAACATACAGTATTTACTTTTGTTATTCTGCTGTGGTGAAGCTCTATTCACTGACCACTTTCAAAGCAATACCGTCCATAGAAATTTCAACCACAAGGTCAGATCCTTTAAGATTAAAAGGGGTTGAGATTCTGACTATAAACTGCAGTGTGTTACTTTAGTGAATAATTCAGCTATTTGTTCCTATCAATTCCAGTTAAATCTCTAACAATAGCATATAATTCTCAAAGGCTATTTTCATTAAATATGTACAGTCCTCATTGAGGAGATTTTAAATATTTCAGACCCATCTTTTATGTCTACCTCACACTAGCAGCCTGCATGAGAGTAAACTTTTAATATTCTTATAATCATCAGTAAATCTGGTTTCAGTCACTCACGAGCTACAGTGTCCCAGTGAGCATATCAGCTCTATCCTTTTCTTTTGAATGAATTAAGGTCTCAAGAAAAGAATACAACTCTATGTGTTTATACGCCTTTCTAAAGGTTGTTGTATATGGGACATCCCAAGCACAAGGAGCAGCCATCGATTCGCCTCCTGTGTGATCATTTCACAGATATTCCCATTTTGCTTTTGGATCCCAGCTTACATAGGCGTTTTGCTAATGTTCAACCCAAAAGAGTCGTGGCGGCCACCCACCACCACCCTTTCCTCTCTCTCTACTGAAGCCCCTGTTTACAGTCACCCAGGGCGACAGACGCCATGGCAACATTCCACTTCAGTTCATTCCAGCCCCCATCACCTGGGAGACTTGCAAATCTCAGACAAAGAGAGACCAAGAAAACCCCAAAGTGTCAAAAAAGGGAGGGTGTCTCAGCATTCCCCACAAAGTCACGCAGCCAGAACACCTGGAGGGTCTTTTAAATAAAGAGCTTTATTCAAATAAAGCCTGTCCTAAAAAACAGCTGTCACCACGCTATCTACGCTTGACCGATGTCTCACTTTTGTGATTTTCCTTACCCTCTCGCTGATTGCGCCGTACTTGATGGCCAGCTCATCGCGGTCGGCCCTGCTGTGTGCCAGCAGGTCCTCGAGCCGGGCCAGCTCCTCCTGCAGCACCCGGTTCTCCTCCTGGAGGGACATGACGGAGGACATGGCCCCTGCTGCTCACAGAAAACAAAAACAGCGGTTGGACCAAAGAGAGAGACAACATTTTCCATTCAAAATGTTCAATTCACGCCACTTAGGCCAGGTCTCTCACTGCCTTCGTTGAGGTTCTTTGTGACAATCTCTCTGACTCGGGCTGGCAGACATGTAGGGGGGGCATCAGGTGAAGGGCCCCTGACAGTCAGCCTCTTCTCTTCAGACAGAACACTCTCCTCCAGCCTCTGAGACAGAAAACACACGCAATTAGGCCCTTGGCCAGGAGGCATTAACAGCTGCTACCCAAACATATCAATCATATCTCTCCACTAACAAAAACGACCAAATGATGATGATGATGAAGTTACAACAGGTGCAAGCTGTGCCACAAGCGCTGCGTAATGGAAACCAAAACCTGCTCTCACGCACACGCATGCATGCTGTAAACGAGCGGCTTCATTTGTCACACCACGACGCCCGTCAGCACATCACGGAATAAACGAGGCGAGCCTGACCTGAATCACAGACTCCAGTTTGTTTGAGTCGGCTTCTGAGTTTTCCGCAGCGCTCATGTCTGCGCGTGTGGCCGCTACTTAGAGTCCTCTGGGGCTATGGGATTATCTCCGAGTGAGGGAGGCGTCTTCACAAGCGAAACGATTACCTTTTTTCTATCTCCAGTGGGCGAAGGGGAACAGGGAAAAAAAGCGAGCTTCAGCTGGGTTTTTGAGGATTTACGCGCCCGCAAAGTTTCGGTGGCACAGGAGCTGAGGGCGTGCGTCCTGCTGCCTCCTCCGACACAGACAGAGATTGAGGACAGCAGGATTAGCAGGCTTTAAAGTGCACCCCTCCACCTCCACTTCCAACACGGTTACTACGCCCCCACTGCTCACATCAAAAGCCTCCACAATCTAAAGCCTCCACAATCTACGGCCATCCATCCACACAGCCAAAGACAAGCCAGGGAGGAGACACGTCAGGTCACAGTCAGGAAAAGAGAGCCAAAAAAGAATCAAATGAAGTCAGATGACTGGTACAGTTTACAAAAGCTTAAAAAAACTTAATTAATAGTCATCAGACACATTGACTAACTAAATACTATTCAGCCAACATCAGCCACACTAATACATGTTGCATTCCCTTGAATCATACCAACAGGCAGTTTATAGGAAGAAAATCTGAAGTTTGTCAAACCTCATTTCACACTCATGATTGAAAAATGAACATGGACACCTAAAGAGATGCATACTGTGGCATTGGAGCTGTGGAGATTTAATACAAGTTTTTAAACAAAACAAAAATACATGGTATTGACAATCACTACAGAGTAAACAGTGTATAATATAATATAATATCAGCATTTCTAACTGTCAGTCTAACCTGCATGATGCCCCCCTTTTTTGCATATGCATCAACATCTGTATTAAACATTTCCCCTCATGTTTAAGGCAGTCTTCCATACAGCATATGCATGCAAGACATAACTATCATCTTTTGGTGGTTACGTGTCTGATGTCTGTTTATTACACAGAAGTCAGTTACTAACATGAGCTGTTTTGTTTTCGACTGAGGACTTCCCTACTTTGTGTTTGAGCTGCCATAGTTACACACAGAAGGATCTTTGTGTCATACACCAGACCCCCCACCCCCCCTCCTACAAACAAACATGACTGGACCCCACCCCAAAACTCCAAACAAGGAAGCCCTAAAAGATCCACAGAGGTACAGAAGGAGCTACCATTGTTGAAATGTTAATGTCACACGTTTATAAACTTTGTTAAAAAGTTTATTACCAAGGTGAATATGTTTTTGTTGTGTCCAATTAATTAATTAATGCGGACATTTAAAAGTGAGTCCCACAGCAGTGAAATACAGGCTATAATTGGGTTTTCATTAATTCTATTAAATCAACAACACTATTCCAATTCATTGATGCCAGCTGGATTAGTTTCTAATTGTTTGGTGTGTCTGAACCCACATGTCTGAGGCTCAGTGAATATCTGGGGCGCCCCCTGGTGGTCTGTTTAGAACTTGCACTGATTCAAGAAAAAACAAAGCCTCGATAGTTTGATACAGTCTGGCACTGTTCAGTTCCTCACCCGAACATCACAGACTGCGCCTCTATCTTAAGCAAGAATAGTTTTGAAAGTCGCGAATCCGAATAATCGTCAGAGATCAACGAGGAAGAGGAGGGCTGCTTCCTCTCCTCTCCATGAATCAGATAACTTTACGCATAAGGGGAACACGGGCAGCTGTGCTATTCATGCTCAATGTCTCCTTCATCCCCCTTATTTATTTGATTTTTTTACAACGCAATGCAACTTAAGCACGTCCAAAATGAAACGCCCAAGTTTTCAAAAGTGAGAGGAGTTTGAGGCGGGAGGAGGAGGAGGAGGAGGAAGGGGAATATCTCCCTCTGTGCAGCATCCAGTTAGATTTAGCGATAGTGCCATGCGCAATGCGAGATAACAACACGAATGTGCTTTAGAAATGTTTTTTTTTATTATTCATTTACAACCCCTCTGTTAGCAGCCACATCCACATCACTGTATCGTGTCCTCCTCTGATAAACATCGGCCTTTCTTTGGATCAACAGGCTCACCTCGTGCGTTGGGTCCGCTGAGCGTCATTCTGCTGTCCCTCCATTTCCCCGAGCGGCTTTTTTTTTTCTTCTTCCCCTGTCCGAGAAGGCAGAAGTAGACCCAGTCCAGCAGTTAGGAACCGATCATCAGCTGCACGCAGAAGCCGAAGCCCTTTCCGAAATCTCCTCCGTGCTTTTTCCGGGGAGGGACTTCCAGTTCAGGCCACAGCGGCTGTCACCAGAGGCTCTCCCACTCATCCGTCAGAGAGCTCCACCGAGAACACGATACGCAAAATCCACATGCAACAGTCTACCCCCAAATATTGTAAATGATGGGGAAAATCATTGTTCAATTCACTATTCTGTTTTAATAAGATTGAACGTTTCATATCCAACTGTAGTGAAACCAGTTCAAAAGAAAGTTGTTGTTTTTTAGCTCATTGTTTTGGAAATTTTGTTGTTTCAAGCTGAAGATGTAACTTGTACCAATTCCACATCCAGTAATTGAATTTCAGCAGAACTCTGACTTCTTGCTGGGCTAAGCTTACTTCTATTCGTGTTTTAAAGACGATATGTAGGTATGGTGGTTAACTAACATTCTGCATATCATTTCAATCAACTCCTCAGTTATTTTTCAAAATCCTTATTTGAGCTCAAGTGTTGATATGAGATGACGCCCTGAAGTTTTCACCTTGGTAAAGTTGTCCATCTCTGAACTGAAAGGCTGTACATCAACCCATTACTCTTCAGAAACATCCTGCAGCTGTGAGGAAAGTCCATGTCATGACCTCCCAACACAGTCAGACCTTTTCTTTTTCAACCTAGACAATAAATAATGCTAATAATAACTTTAAATAAAGCAAACAGACTGATGAAATATATGTACTTTATTTACAGAAGGACATAGGTTTATATTTTGTACACTTTAGGTCATTCTCAGGAAGGCACTTTTTCAGAGTTGTTTGGGAAGTGTCAGGACATTTAAGATGGGTAAAAGGCACGTTGAAGAAAGAAGAAAGACACAAGGGGTTTTGCATAAAGACAGAGAACATGTCAAAAACAACACGTTCATATTTCAGCGAGACAAACTATCTAGCTGGTGTTTCCATTGGATTAAAAACAGTCCCGGTATTTGCTTAATGTAAAACGAATCATCAAATATTAACAAAAGATTAAAGGTGTACTAAGACAGAATACAGGGAAATAAAAACAAATAACAAAAGAAAGGACGAGACAGACGCTGGTGTAAAGCTCAATAAAAACAGGGACTCTTAAGAGTATTTTCCCAAAAGTTTAGGAACAAAAAAAAAAAGCCTTGAGATGAGTAATGCTGGTGTAATGAGATCATTCTGAGATGGGAACACGTATGCATGGTTCAATGAAGACACAAAGAGGATGAAATCTGATTTTGGACAGAGTCAAAAGGACAAAGAGGCTACAAAAATATGGAAAATGTGATTTAAGGCAGAGGAGGATTTTTTTTCTTCTTTTTTTACTTGGTTAGTGTAACGAGTCGGCTTTCCCTTTCGATCACAGACTCATTTTAAAGAGCAGAGATGGTAAAACTCAATCCTAATGCACAGCAGAGGGTGAAGTAGAATAAGTAGACAAATGTTTGTTCCTCCACAGTGTGTTGGTCAGCGGGCTATTCTTTAGAGTGCGTGAGTGGAGTGTGCAGCGAATGAGCTAACAGTTCCTCTCTGAGCTTCTTTTTGTCACAATCGTCCTGTCCAAGGAATGTGTGGAACCTGAGTGTGAGCGCGTTTTCTCATGACTCAACTAAACTGCACCCATCCAGATTTGACAGCATCATTGTTGGAGCTGTGGGGGGGAGAGCGGGCAGAGGATGAGAGTGATGGTGGAGCGGGGGGGAGGCACAAAGATCTGAGGTGAGATGTGATGGCACTGAGGTGGAATGGTGAAGTCGTGACAGAGACTTACTTTGAACCAGCAGATGTGAAATCTCCCCACAAGTCGGAGCTGGGCTGGGCAGCTGGGGGGCCAGGGGAAGCAAAGTCCAACAGAGGAGCTGAATGAAGAGGATTGTGGGGTCAGTATTTAAAGAATAACATCGTCATATTAATTTAAAATTTTTTTCAAAAGTTGATGTCTATATATAATTAAAAAAAGATACCAGCGTTAGTGTTAGTCTGCACGGTGGGGACAGACTGCTGTCCTCCAGGGGGTGGCAGGAAACCTCCAGCCTTTGCTCCAGGGGGAGGGGGGAGCAGACCACCACCCACGGGTCGTGCTTTACCTCCACCTGCTTCTTTCTTCTTAATGTTTTGCTAAAAAACAGTAACATCCTGCTCTATCATTTGGTAAAGCCCATTTTTCGCTACCTCAATCCTGTTTTTAAGCAAAGCTTAATATAGAAAAAAAGACCAAAACCACCAGTAAAAACCTTAGGTGTGTGACGTCATTTCTTATAGGGTTAAAGGGTTCAAATGACCACATTTCAGTATGTGTCACGCTGAGGTCGCATTCTCACCCCAATGCTGATCTTGATGGTCTGACCCTCCTTGAAGCTCAGGTCCAGTTTTGGAGCTGCGCTCTGAGAGGCTTCCATGGTCGCAATCTCACCCTCTTGTTTGACCCACCTTTGGAGGTTGACAGCATATTAATTGTCACAAATAAGTCACTGGCTAGAGCCTGCATGAGTCACTGCTGTAGTCAGGTAGTTTTTTAAACGCTATGACAGAAATAAATGATAGGTCTGACTCTGAGCTTAATTGTTGTTATGGTTAGCATCTTTCTTTACATATGGTACCAGTGTGCTTCGGCACACACAAACAGGTGGATGTGACAAATTCTGTTTTGTATACACTGACACTAAACCCCAAAAAGGCAGTTGATAATAATAATTGAATATTATGAATTCTTATGAGACATTATTATCTACTAATGTAAGTATATAGTGCTTTTCCCCCTTTAGTTAGTTATAGTTGTAAAAGGGCTGATACAATGATAAATGATAAAATTCTCACACAGTCACTGGTGACTTACTTAAAATGGTCTTGTAAAGCAACGTTGAAGTCAAATGAGTCCCCGCGGTCAGCAAAACCCATACCGATGAAAGCATGACGTCCTTTAAAAAAAAAAAGACACGTGTACAGAAATTCAGTCAGGAAGCTTCGGGTCTTTTTCGTCACATCTTTGGAAAACACAGACACACACATTCTCTACATGGGTCACTGGGACTGTAAAAAAATGCAGCACAGAAGAACATTTTCTGTGCTGGAGGACATTTTCTAAAATTGTTCCTGTATGTATGAATAATGAACAGATTTACAGCAGTGTGCACAGTTACACAGAGACAGGACTCTGAAGTTGGTGGTCTTACCATTTCCGTCTTCTATCCGGATGACAAAATACCTGCTGGAGTCTGTGACGGCTTCAACTACGCTGCCTGGATACTGTTCGACCGGAGCCTGTGCAAACAGCTCTCCTACAACAAACAAATCGCTATGTTACTTCTCCCACTAAAAGTAAGAGCATGAAAACCACAAAAACAGCAAAGCTTTGGTAAGAATAATAATCAGTGTTGTTCATACGCTGTAACCATCATCATAGTGTCAAAGGCTTGCGTAGTAAACAAAAGTGGAAATATGCTGTTGTCTGTATGTCTAAGACCACTGAAATCCATTGGAAAAAAACATAAATTAAATATAAAACAAACTCACATGTCCAAAAACAACCAGAAAAAAATATCAGCATCTAAAACAGAAAATTTGCCACTGAAAGCAGCTATATTTGGCAGTTGATTTACGTCCGACATAAAAACTATTTACTAGATTAATTCTCTGGCTGCTGCGTGCCTTAGAGAAATGTTACTTTCATGCGTTGACCCCAAACATTACGTGGTTGTGCATGAAAAAACAGATAAATCGACCAAACGCACAATGGCCTTAATTTCAGAAAAAATTACCACTCCAGGATGTAACTGAAATCCTACTGAAATGGCTAAACTCAGATGACTTTCAATCTTGTCCAGAAACATTTAATTCTCAGCTCATCTGGTGTGAATCGGCCACCACGATCTGGTCATCGTTTACCTGTGTTTTTGTCCTCTAACTTGATGTAGGCCATCTTGCCTTTAGCTGTAATTTTCATCCTTCCGCTCCATGCAGGTTCATCCAGCTTCCAGTCGGCGGCCCTGCAAGAAGTAATACATAACTAATAAGGAAACACTCACTCAAGTACAAAAGAGGTTTATGCAATCCTCATGTATCGGAGCAGCTGACCCTGAGTCTGCTTTGGCAGCTGGCTTTCCACACAAGGAGGAAGTGAAATTGAAAGCTGTCAGGGAAAAATAAGAGGAGCTTAAAAATGAGCTCTAATTCTGCTGCTACTTGGGGACAGAAAATCTCCTATTGAGCTGTTAAAATGAGTGCTTATCAGATCTATTGGTCCATTTCTAAGTTGTTTACTTCGGTTTTGCTCCAACAGGAAAGACTAGTTCAAAATAAAAAGTGACACCTGTGGATCCTCTGAGGGGATCAGCAGGCCCTGGGGGGAAACGGTTTCACTCACATTAAACAGGTATTTGTGTACAGTCTGAGAAAAGACCTATACTAACTCTAAATCGTTTCTCCTGTTGACTGTGTCCAGTTCTGTTGTTTCTCAATGAAGAGGCCTCAGTCTTGGAGGACTTTTGGGGACTTTTTCCCCTTCTTAATTCCGACTGCAAGCTTTATAGGGACAACTTCATTTGATCTGAAAATGAGGTGAACTGTAATGAACTAAAAAGGTGTAACAGGGGACAGTCAACCAACTCGAACCAGCATGACAAGTTCCCTTTTTCCTTTGCTAACTTTTACTGACAGCTAACGTTGACACGGACATCCTGCATCCATTACCTGACAGAGCTTAAAAAGCCCCGACATGTGACGATGTCAGATCTATATCCTTTTTTCTGATTAAACATCTAGTTATACGACAACAGGTTTACACCGTAAGTCTAGAGAAATACAGTAAGATCTCTATGTAGGTGTCCTGTTTTTGCAAGCAGATACGCTGGTATTTCTAACTTTAACGGCTACTTTTGGCTTGTTCATCTGGTGTCTAAAGCTTACAAACGCAAGCTATTGAGAGTATTAACAGTCCAAGTAGTAATGACGGTAGAATAATAGACTTTGCAGACTTTTCTTAATAACTTATATATTATGTATTGTAGTTGACAGCTTGGCGTCCGATAATGGATGCACAGCCCAATGATCAACCTGCTAGCTTGGCTCGACTCGTCACCGAGTAATTTCTTACCGATATCCACGGTTAGAGGCCCGCGGTGGGATCTTGTAAACGTGAACCTCTGGCTTTACGCAGAGCATCGACTCATAACTGTTGTCCTCAGCCATTTTGACAAGTTTCACGAACCTAGGCACGACTTCCGACTTTCAATGGGAAGCTATGGCACCGCTCGGCTGGGCTGGAAGCCGCGGAGCTGGATTCAAACAGCGCCCCCTACGGTCCGGATGCTCCAGGGTCGCAGCCCCATTTCAATAACGTCTGTAGAAAAAAAAAGAAAAAGAAGAGAGGGCTTGTGTGTCACTTTCCATTTTACTGGACACATTTAGCGTAACGCTGTTACACTTCATAATGTAATAAGAAGAGTCGGATATTAGCACCCTTTGCAAGGACAGTGAACCAAGCAGCACTCAGGTTTATGGAAACCACGTCTGGGATAAACTCATGGTTTGTCAGAGGGGAAGGGTCCATGGCAAAAATCCTCACATTGTACACAAAGGTCAGGTTTTCCATGTCGCAACTGAATCATTCACATGAGACATTCAGAACAGATGTACTGTATAAAACTGGTGCACTTGGGGGCTTTTTCAGAAGTTGTAGATGACTCAATATCCAAGAGATGGTCCAGTTCCTTTGGACCATCAATGTCCCCTTTGAAAGATTCCCCACCATCCCACTCGTTAGTAAATAAAAGAAGGTAAAATGCGTACAAAATTCAAATGCACACCCATAGCTGTGTTAAATGTGAGCTCTCTGGATATATGCAGACTAATTTTGATAAAATAAACTGGCATAATTTCTTGTTCAACTCCAAAGATCAATGCCCAGTGGTGAAACCTTTGACCCTCAGAACTGATTTCAATCTCTTTAGTGCTCGCTTTGGAAATAGTTGGCCTGATTTTTTTTTCATGCAAAAGTTTTCCACTTTAATCAACATTACAATGAGCAAAATTTTGAAAATAACTAAACGTCAAACTGCGGAAATATACATGGGATAAATTCCTGGGAGACCCTGTAGTTGGCATGTGTGTGTGATCAGTGACTTGCTGCAGAGTGTAATTATCACCAGGATGCGTGTTCACACCAGTGGACGTAAGATTCCTGATAATGATTGTCTGGCACATCTTTGAATTTGTGATTTTAATCACTGACCTGCTATCAAATAATCGGGTCATAGTTCTCTTTAGATTAGAAACATATACAACAAATCATATATGCTGAATATTTTGTGATGTCACCTGTCTGTCAGTATGTTTTAAATCTTTGTTTTTAATTTGTCTTTTAACCTTTTTATGGTGTGCACGTATACAATAAAACTTTTTTTTTTTAAACAATGACACTAATGTACCAGGGTTTTTCATAGAAGACATACAAATGTGTAGCAAGGCTGTCATTAAGAGTGTTTATTAAAGGGTTTTCAAATTTCATTTGTGTTTTTCCAAGATTCACAACAATGACGTCGGATGAGCCTCACTCCACACAGGTCGCTGTGAATGACAACAATGAAGCATCACAGGTAGATCACACCGGTACATGTTGGGTATATGCTCACCAATTTAAGGTCAGTACAAATCCCTTTTGTATCAATACCTGAACCAAATCCCCAGAAAGAGAGTATTCAGAGAATGTATTACTGATATTCTCAGCTCAAATACAGATTAAAAAGATTCCACGTCAATTGTGAAAGTGGAGATCATCATATTACACAAAAATACTGAGACCATAAATTTCTTTTAATCTTCTGCTGAGGTTTGAAATTGCTCTTAGAAAGTGGTGCTGCTGTGCAGATAAAAGTCTCCTGCAGCTAACTGTTCATCATGGTCTCAGTTTGATAAACTGGAAATTCTTTGAAATAATTCAGTATAAAAAAAAAAAAGAAGCACACTGCTAGAATGACTGAATGTGGGTGTGAATTAATCAAAACTCTTGCCATGTGCAGCCACAAACAGTTCCTCAGCATTGTAGCATTTAATCAATTATATCAATAAGCCATCAAAAGAAAAGAAAAAAGAATCCACTAGCAGGTGTATGTTGACAAGTAGGATTCACTTAAGGCATAAAAGGGTCAAAATGCTGAAACCTCCAGTTTTATCATTTTAACAACCACCAGTACCAATAGCTTCTCTGTATTTGATTATATTGATGTTTCTTAATGACATTTACCAAAACCAGACCGTTAAAGGTGGCTTCATCTCAACAGAACTGGTTAAAAGGTGAGTTTTCCAGTATTTATCGAAATTCCGTTTGCAGTTTCTGTCAAATATTTCCCTGACTCAGCAGAGCGCCTGCCAACACTTAGCATAAGACGACAGCTTTCTCCAGGCTCTGCATGATAGTCATTGCTGAATTATTTATAAGTCAACATTTAACACATTAAAAATCCCATCATTAGCCCATTCAGCAAGCTCGCTGTAAGAAACTAGAACTTAGTTGCTTTGATTTTAAACAGCACACAAACACACACACACACATTGCCATGGATGCACAATTCATGACTTTTTCCCAGTGTGATCAAATTTAATGACACCTTAGATAAAGCTTCCCATTGCAGCTAAATCTACTACTGTCTTATGCACAACTGATCTACTCACTTAAATAAACTGCAACAGGAACAAAAAATACTAAAAGAATCAAAACAAAACATCAACTGCCTAAAAAAACTGAACATTTCAACAAAACACAGAGAAAGTCAGGGAAGTAATCTCAAAGTTATTGCTTGATTAAGCCTAAATTTAGTGACACTGTCCTGCCCCAGGCTGGTGGTCGACTGGGCATTTCATTTAAAGCCACCAGTGCCAAACACGGGCCTGTGGACTGTCAAACGCTCTGGTCTCAGCCACTGTCGAGGTCATCATCTACAGTATTAAACACATTATTGAGCGCAGTGCACTTTTACAGAAAAAAGTCCAGTCTGCAAAACTTTCCATCACCTTGTACTCCAGCCACGAATCATACATTCAAGTCTTGGCACCGTTAAGTGCTTCATTTCCGCTGACCCCAACAAACGCCACACACTGACCCGTGCTCCGCCGGTCGAAAGAAGCTCGGCTTCTTCAGCACTTCGGGGGGGGGGGGGATCTCCCGCAGAGTTTTCTTTATTCTCCCTGAAGAAACAAAACACCTGGATGCACAGGCTCACGCCCGCCCAATCGGACTAAAAAAAAATAAAAATTGTAGGGCACGTCATGGTACGTCACGTCACAGTATCACAGTGTGTGTGGCTGCGTGGTTAAAGCCTGTCCAGAGTGGAACAGAAAGGGGTTTCAGAGTGTCGACCTCTGCCAGCCAATGGCAAGATTCCACTGAGGGAATAAAACAAACAAACAAAAAAAAAAAACAGGCAAGAAGGCAAAGATTATACCAAGAGCACAGCAGAGAGAGGGTGGAGGGGTCGACTTAAGTCCGTGCTATGTCTTCATAGTTCTTCACTGTCAAATTTCATGCCACCATCCCACCACTCTGCCCTGGAAATCACTCACACAACCCCTTTATTTTCCACTTGCCATGCCCCCTCAGGGCGCCAGCTCTTTCCTTGTAGCAGACCGCTCCCATTTATCTGCAGAGTCGGAAGCCTGTGGTGCCATCTGGACCGGTGGGCTGGCGGGTAACCTGATTGTTGGGACGAACTGGCTCTGGTTGTTGCTGCACACTCATATGAGCAGCCCTAAATAAATGTGGAGATGCATAAAAACATATTTAAAATTCTATCTACAATTATCGGGTTCCTCATTTCAAATGGTCACGACTAAGACAGTTATGGTTATGAACATAATTGTGCCTCACCTGTCCGGGCATGGACTGTCCTGAGGAGTTTCCTCTGAGGAAGCACTACCTAAAATCCTTCTTCGGGCCTCTGCGTATTCTGCCTCCCTTTGAGCCAAAGACTTTGTCTGCTGAGAGCGACGAGAGGAGGACGCAGGGTTCCCAGCGGTGCCGTTATTGGAAGGACGCTTTAAAATTCGAATTTGAGGTGGCGGTGCAGTAGGAAGAGAGTCATCCTGGATTACAATAGCAGTTCGTACAGGTGAACCAGCAGGTTTCAAACTCGACTTCCTGCAAAGACAAGAAAGTGTGAGAAGGCTACATAAATAAAGATAAATACAAAACAACAAAAAACCATAGTTTTGGCTAATCACATACTTGGATTCCTGATTTATCTTCAACTTGGCCTCAAGTCTTCTCTCTATTTCCTAAGAAAAAAAACATAACATTACATTTTAGTGCTGTCCAAAACATTCAAATCTGATTAACCAAAAGCATTGGCTAATATCAAATTCACCTGGTTTACTGTTGACATTTTTGTGTAGGAGCAATCTGCACCCCACACCGGTGAATTTTAAACACTCGGTGGACACAAAATCAAGCAATACTATTCTCCATTCCTTTCTTTGGACGACCCCCCTTTAATCTAAGGGATATGAATGGTTTTCTTAGTACCACACAGCCTTCTTCATCCTGTTCCCTTATAATCACAATGAAAATAGGACTTCAGTCACAACATTGTCCCCAACGAGCCTTTAGTGCCAGCTTAAGACACGCAAGACGGTGGCTTTTTAAGTAATCAGATTAAAAAAGGTCAGCAATATTGCATAGTTTGAAAGTGGATTTCAGACGGTTTCTCTACAGAATGACGTTCATTCAGAGCAAATCAAACTGGCATGAAGACAGACTAGCCCCCCCAAGTCTGTCTGGACGAAACTGGAAGCCGGGCCCTGGAGGACCAAGGCGATCGAGCTGGTAAATACAATCGGTACATATTCGCATACATAATTTACACACCGGATGCCTGCAGCGTGTCTGTCAATCAGACATGAGCCGTGTTGTGTGCAACTTACCCCGCTGTCCGCTGCTTCCTCCCAGCTCTCTGCTACCTCTTCGTCCTCCATGTTTAACAGGACTTCGGCTGGCTGCCTCTTCGCTCAACCCGTAAATTAAATCCCATCCAAGCAGGGAGCATGTGACGGTGGGCAGCGGCCACGCAGACCTTCCGGGAGCTCTTCTTAGCACCGTTTTATTTATTTATTTATTTGATGGAGGTCAGAAGAAGAAAATCGTAAACGGGCTTCTGCGGTCGCACGCTAGCCTCTTAGCTTAGTGCCCCTCGGTGGGCAAAACTCCCTCTACTGACCGTTATTTTCCATATGGTGAAGCGACCACCTTAGAAAAAGAACTTCGCAACTGTTGCCCGGGCGAAGGAACTGCAACTGTACACCCCAAAACCTGCCGGCTAACTCTGATAAGATTCAAAACTTAGCTTCGCTACACCTCCTAAGTACACCATTTCAGACTGAGAAGGGGAAATGACGTTATAACGTCATTCTGCACTAGTGCCATCAAGTGACCGACTTAACTGCCGAGAAAACCTAGCGCCAAAGACCGTAACTGACTAAAAACGACCACCGTCAAAACCTTCCACGATAACATATCGTAGAATATTAAGCATCAAAATGACAGCAGCCTATAATTCATTCGTTTTTAGATGCTGTGCTGTGACGTGCCTGGCGTTGCGTTCACGGCAGCATAAAGATGAGTTCATTTGGCGTCGGAATTTTGATTAGCAGAGGATAGAGTAAATAGTGGGATGGTGTAGTGTATAAAGGTTATTATTTTCTTCATAATGTAGCAGAATAAAACATATCCGTTTATGTATATTTGTCTTTGAAGACATGTCATGTTCATAAAACGCACGTAAAGAGGATAGTTAGAATTTTAAAGGTGTTCCTGCAACTACCTTACCACAATTAATCCTGTCCTCTTTTTCCCAGTTATCCTAGTCTATTATTCCACATCTGCCATAATGATCAAATGGTTTAAACCATAGCCTCCTTTCTTTATGTCCTGATCCTGATTCCGAATTCTTATTCCAGCTCTTACAAGTAACACATCTGGACAGATCTATTAAAAAGTTCCAAATTCCATTAGATAAATCTTTCCTGCTGCCTAGCCTTCAAACCAGTATAGAAAAGTATACAATAATTAAGAAAATATTACAAAGATTGAAGAAAGACACAAATTGGACGGTTGTTGCAAGAAAAGTACGATCAGAAAGATACAAACCGATCATGATATTTATTTACTTCCACGTGTAAAAAGCAAAGCACAAAATAACAGAGGCTTGACAATCCATAAAATGCTAATTTTTAATACTGGTTTCATAATTTCTTTAATGATTTAGCACCAAAAATTGGTGAGCCAAGAAAGATGCCCCAAACCATGATAAAACTTTTCCCATGTTTTACCACAATGCATCTTCAAAATGTCACTAGAATCACATAATTCCTGAAAACAATCTGTTTATCACATGTGTGTATCATGTATAACATTATGCCAGAATGACCGCAGCTGACATTAAGTATTTTCTAAGCACTTGCTCTACTTTCCTGTGCTTTTTTAAAATCAGCATTTGTGTCTTCCTGTGCCTACGCAAAAGGCCCTACTTAGTTCAATGTGCTACATTTGTTTCAAGCTATAACAGCCACTTAGTTTCTAATCTGCCTGAACCTGCTGACTTTTGTTTTTGCGTTTCCTCTGAGATATAATTTTTTTTATCATAGTTTTAGTTTGGAACACAAATGTATTTAGTTTTTGCTTTTATCCATTCAAAATACTTCTGTGATTACCTGTATTCATTACTGTAAAAAAAAACACACACACACACACACACAAAAAAGTAACTCATAAGAATGTAATTAAGTGAAACAACCCATTTCCTCCTCTCAGGTCATGTGAAAACTAAAGGTAAAGTACAGGAAAAAATATCTCTTTTTCATGTCATATAATTATTTTTTAACTACATTTAGGGATTGCCCACTTCATTTTTATTTCAAAAGTCTGTTTTCTTTTATTGTTTAAAATAATTCTCCTATGACAACAACTGTGGCTATTTTTTACTCACCATAATAAATAGACTACCAAAAAAACAGAGGAGTTCTGATTGATTTCAGTGACTAGGACTTCATAAGTAGGTTCATTATCAACCATTCGTCCTTTTCAGTACAACAAATTGACAGAATTTTAAAACTTTTTTGCTTGAGTAATCCTTACATGAATTGCATCCAAATTCAGAGGACTAGCAGCAGCTGTGGAAGCGGTGTTTAGAAGGAGGACCCACCCTGCTAAGAGACCCGGAGCAGCGCTCTGCGGCGGAGGAGGAAGCGGCTCACAGCGGAAGATGGCGACTGTACGGAGGCTGCAGAGGAATCACCGGAGCTGATACGGGGAAGGAGGAGAGGAAAGAGACGCGTTAGACCGTAGAAAAGATCACGTCTAAAACAACGGTAGACACCAGGCCTCCGCAGTTACACAGGAAAATTGACATTATTTCAGGAGAGGATCCAAGCAGACTATCTGGCATCAAGGGAACACACGCACACACACAGTGCCCTGTTGATGCTAACATTAGCAAAGATTATCAACTGAAGAGAAGACTGGAGATATCAGCTAGCTTCTTAAGGATGTAACGTTATCTGATCTTGGCTGCTGACTTTAAAGGATGACATGTCGACAAGACAATAGCGAGGTGACGGATTTGTATAACTGGTCAAATAAAATCTGTAAAAGAGGCGATATGTGTTGCCGTCAACCGTTAGTCAGATGAAAAAATGGTGTTAGCTTCCGTTAGCTTTGATGCTGATAAGTTAGCCACTGTTAGCCAGCGCTAGCATACATTCACAGAATCAAACGTTGAATTCTTTAACGTGTTGTGGTCAGTATGGCTGTGAAATCGCCATTTTTTACAACATAGAAATCCTCATTTGTTAATTTCAGACAGGATATGTGAAAAGTGTCGTGGATTGTCTTAGTAGCAATAGTTAGCAGCTGAATATTAGCTTTAGCAGTACAATATTTATTTATTATATGATGGCTTGAGATCGCTTAAATAAATGGATATACTAATTCCTAACAACAGACCAAGCTAATAAACTTTCCCTAAGTAAAATATTTGTGAATTGTTCAAATTGTTTCAGCTTTGCAGTGTCATTGGGTTTCGGGGCACTCAGTTTTGTGTAAGGTTTCGTACCCAGGATGATTCAGTTCAAAAGGCATACAGAGCAGTTATGTGGTGGGTAAATTCTGGTAATAAAGTTGTGCAAAATAATTCCAGCACCAGTGTTATAGGCTTTAATAATACAATGGGGTGATTATGCTCAAGAACAACACCCATGCATCTCTTAACACATCTCCCTGTGTCTCAACAGACAATAATGTCCCGTTCACCTGACAATGAAGATGGATACTTTGTTGCCATGGATACAGAGGATGATTGTACAGAGACTCCTGGGATAGGAGAGGAATCGGATGCAAAGATGGGGTCCTGTAGACAAGAAGATAGCATGGATAATGGTGCCAAAGGACAGGGCAGAACCATGATGGAGTTGCCAGAGGAAGTTCTTGAGTATATTTTATCCTTCCTGTCACCTTACCAGGAGCACAAGACTGCTGCACTTGTATGTAAGCAGTGGTATCGTCTCATTAAAGGTATGTTTGTGTAATTATGTGCAAAATTGAAGGGGGTTGGGTTTGGAAAAGGGTGGGGGCTATTGTTTACCCCCACCCCCATTGTTTGTGCAATACTTTGTAAAACCCAGTATTTGGAACCCTGAAATCCAAACTAGTCGTTAAGAAAGGCTCATTGTCTGGAAATGAAATCACCGTTTCTGTGTCTATGTTTCTTGTTCACATTTCTTGGAACTAGGGGTTGCCTATCAGTGTTACCATGGTTTTTTGAGAGCTGTCCAGGAAGGAAACATCCAGTGGGAAAGTCGCACATACCCATATCCAGGGACCCCGATCACTCAGCGCTTTTCACACAGTCAGTAAATGCTGCTTCAATGAGCTTCACATCATAGTGTTATCAGTGAAACCATTGTGTCCCACGACACTGATCAAATTTCTTATAATGTTTGAGTGAACCGTGGAACAATTTTTTATTAATTTGGTACTTTTATTATTTTTGCTATCCATGGCTACAGCTAGTCGTGTCAGTTAATGCCCACTGAAATGTTTAGAAACATACCAAGCTGTTTCAACAGTTGATTTATTGAAAATAATCTGCATCCTTCTGTTTTTACACAGACACAATTTCACAGTTGGAAAAAAAGATGACACAGTTATCAGATGATCATTTACAAATAGTGTAAACAATAACAGTTGAAAGCACATATATTTATATAGGTTATTTTTTTCCCATCTTGTGTTAAGCATAGGATGATAATTGACAATCTACTATTAATATGTTGTTGATTCACCTTCTTTTGGATGTTGCAGGTGCGTGTTATTATGACTCAAATCAGTCCATGTATGTGTTTGGGGGATGCACTCAAAGTAGCTGTAATGCTGCCTTCAATGACTTGTGGAGACTTGATCTCAACAGTAAGGAGTGGATCCGTCCCTTAGCCTCTGGTGAGATATTTGCAGCATCATCAGTATCAGGAGCTGTTTTGTTTTTTCTTCTCTTCTGGTATATCTTCATTTTAATGTCTGCCTCCGCTAACCAACATCTCATTTGGTTTGTGTTAGATCAATAATAGATAGAAAGACAACACTGTGACTACAATAGTTAGATATATAATAACGAGTACTCTGTATTTAGGAAGAGGTTATAAAACCAGACCACTTGAAATTAATTTGAATGCAGGTTGTTTTTCTGTTTCATTTACATTTTATTGTTAGCTGAACAGCCTATAGTGCATTTTTATGAAACTGGAGACTGTGATTAAGAATTCTGTACTTGTCATCTCTGCAGACAGCATCAGTGTGAGAAATGCTACCTACCTAACATTTATTCTTGCACAACGCTTACTTTGTTTAACCTACAACTTCAACACAGAGTGATACGACAGATAGATTATTATACAAAACTATTTTGACATGAATTGGACTATTAAGAAAACAAACACTGTTGAAATTTTCATTTTCAGGGTCTTATCCATCACCTAAAGCTGGGGCGACTCTGGTAATGCACAAAGATCTGCTCGTGCTGTTTGGGGGGTGGACACGCCCCAGCCCTTATCCATTGCATCAACCAGAGAGGTTTTTTGATGAAATCCACACCTATTCACCATCAAAGAACTGGTAAGGTGGACTTCGGTGGATTAGATTGTAGTTTTGACAAATGATGAGAAAGTTAAAGGTTTTTTAATGTATTTTCTGCTGTCTCAGGTGGAACTGTATAGTTACAACACATGGACCTCCTCCTATGGCGGGCCACTCCTCGTCCGTTATTGGAAACACCATGGTAGTGTTCGGTGGATCATTAGGAGCACGTCAAATGTATGATATGTTCATTCTAAAAAAATATTGAACAAGTTTTTGGGAGTGGAAGGAGATTGTGTGTATTGTGTTTAAGCCATACTCAGCCCGTCCGCAATCTCTTCTTTATTGAGCATTTACTCTTTAATTCTTGTATGTGATTAACTGTTTTGCATACATTATATCTTGGGAATGTCCACAGAGTTAGGTCTGAACATTTGTTAGTTTTTAAACACAGGAAAAAAAACATTTCGACTTATTGACGCTTGTGTTTGAGCTTATTAGGCTGCGCTGCTCTCACCCCATGCAGACTGAACAGTTATCAGTATTATTAATCCATCTTCCAAAAAGTGAAAAAGGCATGCTTTTGGTCAAATGCTGGTTGTTTTGGAACCTCCTTGAAACAGGAAGCATACAATTATGACAGGAAAAACATTACTCATAGCAACTTACGTCAGAGATCAGCACACTCTCATTTTCATTGAATTAGCTGATAATGTGCAGTTACCTGCTTTGGTCTCTAAAGGGCTGGCATGGATGGTACTCTTTCTGTCTGTAAACTGTCTCATCAAAGTTTTAGCTCCAGAGTTTGTATGTGAATAAGAAAAGTTTCTGCTGTTGTCCCTCATGATGTTTTTTTTTTCTGTTCTGTATACTTTGGTGTTTATCAGGAGTAATGAAGTCTGGGTTTTGGACTTAGAACAGTGGTCCTGGTCCAAACCCCCCATATCAGGCCCATCACCCCATCCACGAGGAGGCCAGTCACAAGTAAGAAGGTTTAAATATCTGAACCTTGACTGATGAATCAGTTCCTGTATTTAGCAGGCTGTAAAGTCTATTGATAAAAAGGTGGGGAGATTGTTTTTTTTGTTTGTTTGTAACTCCATGTGTTCACAATAGACTTTAATAGAGTTTAAGTGTAAGTGTGAGTTTTTATAATGCACTCAAAATAACAAACTTAACTTTTTCCTGTCAGATTGTTATTGATGAGAAGACTTTGCTCATCTTAGGAGGCTGCGGTGGCCCGAATGCAGTAAGTACTATTACATGTGATTAAAGCAGGTTTTTACCTAAGAGCTGTTTAGACTTACCGCTCTGTGCTGTTTGTCAAAGCTCCTCAAAGATGCCTGGCTCCTCCACATGGAGGCCCCAGCCTGGAGGTGGCAGCAGCTGCAGGTGGAAAACGAGGACCACGGAGCCCCGGAACTATGGTGCCACCCGGCCTGCAGGGTAAGAGTTTGACTCATCCGGCAGTGTTTGTTCATTTACTGGTCTCTAATTGTTTCATTTTGTTTTTTTCTTACAACAAGGTCGGCCAGTGTGTGGTGGTTTTCTCACAGGCTCCTTCTGGCCGTGCACCGCTCAGCCCAAGTCTTAACTCTAGACCCTCCCCCATAAGTGCCACACCCGCCCCTCTGGGCCCCGAGCCGCCTTCCCTGCGCTCTCAGTCTCCCGTGCGGAGCGGGGCTGCTGGTGTTGTCCTGGGAGCTGCTGAAGAGGCTCCATGTGTGAACGGTCGATGGGGCACTCTCAGACCTCGACCCTCAGCTAGAGGCAGTGCCAGAGATGGGAGCCCATCCTCCTCCCAACAGCAGTCGCCTTCACAGGGCCCAGACAGCCCTCCCCTTCCTCCCCTCCCCCCTCTAATAAATGGCTCCTCTCCCTCTCCTCGGACCAGTCCAGCACAGGCTGCATCCCCTCCCTCTCGCCCTCACCTGCCTGCCTCCACAGACTATGGCTGGGAGTCTCCACCCTCTGCTGCTCCGCACCCCGAGGTTCCCAGCACGAACGGCCTGCACACGCCCCCCTCGGGCTCCCCACTCACGCCTCCGGGAGCGGTTTCCCCTGCTGCCTTACGACGTGGGCTGGAGGCAGTGAAAAACAAATCTTCCTCATCGTTACCATCGTCATCTTCGTCGTCTTCCCTTCAGACACAGGGGGCTTCTCCAATAGGAGGAGGAGGAGGTGGAGGAGGGGGAACAGGTCCTCCTGGAACCCCCCCATCTTCATCCTCCAGCCCGCCACAAGCTGTCGGAGCTGATGGACACGCTATCCCGCCAATAGCGCGGCGCCTCGGCCACCACCCGCCGCAGAGCCTGAACGTAGGAAAACCTCTGTACCAGTCCCTTAACTGCAAGCCCATGCAGATGTATGTGCTGGACGTGTCCCGCGCCAAATCTGCCGGAGTCGTGTCCTGGAGAGTCTACGGGAACGGAACCCCGGCGGCAGTAACGGGGCCTCCAGAGACCAGCCTTCACACCGTCGTACAGGGCAGGGGAGAGCTCATCATTTTCGGGGGCCTCATGGACAAAAAACAAAATGTGAAGTACTACCCTAAAACCAACGCCTTGTACTTTGTACGCGCTAAGAGGTAATGCATCTGCAGGTGTGATCGGGCAGACAGACGCTCCGCCCTGTGACCACATGAGGGAACTGACACACAAAGCCTTTTTTTCCTGTAGGAAAGATTATTAAAAAAATAACATAATCATTGCTAGATGTTTCACTTCAGAAATTCACTATTGTCCCTTCTGCCTCCTGCAAGCGTTCAAAAGGAAACACTTTAACTACACTTTGATAAAAATATTTGCTTGAATGAAAATTGTGACTGTAAGTTTGTGTGTGTGTGTGTTTGTGAGTGCAGTGATCAGAGAGAATTTTTTAAAAAATGTTCCCCAAAAGACAAACAACCGAACGAAAACATTTCAGTTTTTGTGTCATCATCTTCTGAGCTCTTGAAAATGGAAAAACTGGAAGAGCAAACGGTTGACAGAAACTGTTGATGACTACCTTTCTTTTGTATCACTCTTTAAGCCTGCAATGTTTACATTGAAGAGCGTGTGTGTGGGTGTGGGTGTGTGTGCGTGGTGGTGGTTACAAGTTGTTGACTATTGTGTGTCAGGGTCTGTGGTGGCTGAGAGATGGCACTGTACTATAAACATAGTTAAACAATAAAGGCCTCCGTGTCTGCTCTGTCACAGTCTGAAGGTTTCTGTGCGTCACAGCTGCTTTTCTTCTCCCCGTTGATAGGAGCAGTTTAAGGAAATCATTAGAATTTTGTTATTATTGTAAATCACAGCATTAAATGTAATATAAAGTCAGGATGGGTCTGGCTTAAGATTCATTCACCCCCTTCCATTTGCTTTATAGTTTATAGTTTCTTTATCCCAAATTGGACTAAATAAAGTGCTTGCTCATATATATGGACACTTAAGCACAAAACATCGGAGCTCGTATCTGGGGTTTTGTAGCCATCAGGTAACTGGCAGCATGATCTAAAATATGAATATGGTAATCTGGCATTTAATATCATAGAGGGTTATCAAAATTTGACTAGGAATATTGGGCACAAATGGGACGCTTTTCTCTGTACGTGTACAGCAATAACCAGACTGATTTACCACCTACGCAACCAGCTGTTTTGGTTTATTACATTTTCGTTTCTGGTTCTTCTTGGGGAGCTGTCTCTTAGCTCGGGACCTGAACTATTCACTTTGTATTAGCTTTGGTACCAATTCTACCCTTAGTGCGAAAAAGTTAGCAGAATATTGTTAAGATAATATGGAAACTATGTTTGTGTGTCTCTATGTGAGCCTGTGATGGACTGGTGGACCGTCCAGGATGTACCCCGCCTCTCGCCCACAGACTACTGGGATACGCTCCAGTCCCCCCGCAACCCCATTAGGGAATAAGTGGTTATGATAATGGATGACTGGATAATATGGAAACTATTCAACGGGATTCCCAGGGTCAGATCTATTATGAATTGCGAATCTCCATTTTTTTCTTCAAAAAGGTATCTACCAGTACTTATACGAGAAACATATAGGTCTCCATAGACTAGAAGGTCATTTTATGTTGGGAAAAGGTCCAGGACACAAGTAAAAGAGTGTGATTTGATGTTTTTGTTACCGACTTAAATATTCTCATCTGTACCATATTGTTTAGTTTCTACTCTTGGTGCCTGTGCTGCTTGCAGCCTCTAGTGGCTGCAGGCAGCACCAGCTGCTCTGAGTTTGTCTTTGAGAAAACACATTTAGACTAAAACAAAAAAACTCCAAGCAATCCTTTAACATGAACAAATCAGCCACACTACTGTTGTGTATTAGAATTGTTTTTCAGATCTAAACATATATGTAGCATACAAGGTAGTAAAACAGTTGTGTTGAATGGAGGCGAAGGTTTTGGTTTGTTCATTTTTTTCCTAGTTTTCATCCAGATTATACAGTTTTCAGTGGGTCAGCTTTGTTTTGACACCCCTGTCCTCCTTTCCATTAAACTCTCCACCCCCTCTATTCAAAGCACCACTAACCTTTTACCCAGAGAGTTCCTATAGGCCTAGAACAAGGGCAGTACACCGCAGAGCCCGCTGATTGGTGCATGCTAAGGACTTTGGTGAGGTGGCAAGCAAGACTTCAACTGGATTGGCTCTGATTTGAGGATGAGGGTGGAGAATTTGACAATGAGTGTGCTGAAGACACATGTTTACAATGATGGGGGACTGAGGTAGCATGGAGCTGCACTGAACACTGTAAGTTTTTTTGATGACGGTACCAGCTTCCAAAAATTCCACTTACACAAGTTCTTTAGTTAGTTTGTGTCTTAAACTTGTTGTCCAGCTGCTGTCTCTGTGCTGATGAAGTTTTTGAGCTGTAGTGCGCATGTGAATGGCTGGAAAGTTAAGCAGCAGGAAGTACTGTCCAACTCATTTCATGTCTGTCATGTGATTAGAAATCCTGTTGGTGTCTCTTCAGATTTCCTGTCACCTTCTCTTACAAAACAAAGATGTCCCTCCTCTTTAGCAGGGCGAGGCCTCTGTAAATGCAAACAAAACGTATGATTAGAGAATTGTTTCTGTAGTCATGAAGAACTTGTCTTGCAGATGGTGCCACGCTTGAGAAAACTGGCAATTGAGAGCGCTAACAAGCGTTACTACAGATGAACTCCAGACAGGGGCGGTATCCTGCTGTGTCAGAAGAGAAATATGTCAACCTGGTTGCAAATTATCCCAACAGCTTAAAGCATTTTGTTTGTGACCTCGCTGTACTATTCTGTACCAAGTACAATACACACTGCCCCACTTACTGATACACAGGAAGAACTGTAAGGACAGACTGTGCAGGTCACTCCCAGGGATGACCAGCGCCCAGCTGCTGAACTCCACAACCAAAGAATCGGTGTTTGGCGGTGAGCCCTCCCACAGGATGGCATCAGCCACGGTCCCCCAGAGTGTTTTCAGCCCCTCACCCACCACTCCGGCTGTCTGGCCTCCGCTGGATTTCGCCCTGGGTGCTCTGGCCTGCTGCGCCGCCTGTGTGTTCACCAACCCGCTGGAGGTGGTGAAGACCCGCCTGCAGCTGCAGGGGGAGCTTCGGGCTCGGGGGTCCTACCCGGTCCACTATCGGGGGGTCTTGCAGGCCCTGTGGGTGGTGGGCCGTACGGACGGGCTCAGGGGTCTGCAGAAGGGGCTGTCAGCTGGACTGATCTACCAGGGGGCCATGAACGGAGTGAGGCTGGGCTTTTACTCCTACTGCGAATCTCTGGGTGTGACCCGGTTCCACGGGGGGAGTCTGCTGTCAGGGGCTGGAGCCGGAGCTCTGGGGGCCTTCTTTGCCTCTCCTGCCTACCTGGTAGGTTTGCTGAAGTTTATCCCTTTTGACTGCAAGTTTTTAAAATTGAAATTTTATTTTTTATTTCCAAATATGACATAGAAATACAATGATTATCAGTTTAACATCACATTATCCATGTCTGTGACAGAGATTACCTTCTCAAGCATTTCTATGAAAAGTACTCTCTGTATCAAAAGCTAGGACTATACGGAAAACGCTGAGTTGATGAAAAATGTGATGGTATTGCTTTTCCAACTTTCACTTCCTTCCAAACAGCATGGGGGACATTTTTCTCTTCAAGTTCAGCTTATTTGAATTAGTTGGTACACATCCATTATTATATTTAGGGGCAGGGACAATGCAGAGCTATGAATGAAAAGGCAAAAGAAGACCTTATTTCAAAGAAGTAATATGTCCAGATGATTGTTATCACTATTTGTTACAAAAGTAGCATTTACAGGAGACTTTGATTGTCAGTGGAGCAAACGACGACAGAGACTCCCCAGTTTTTCTTGAAGAGCATGAAATGATCATTGAAACATCTGTAAACGAAATTCCTCACAGAAAGCAGAGATTTGCATATTTATTCCTCAATAATTTACCGATATTAGTTAATGTAGTCGGTAAATGATTCTGCGAATGGGACAAAAAACATTCAGAAAAGTAAAGGCTTTGAGAAGCTGGGATCTCAGATCTCTCAGATTAAATGGTGTGTTGCTGTAAACACATGGATCCGAGAGGAGGCAAGAAACCTCTGGCAGGCACCAACACATCATTATGTTTTCAAATGCCACTTAAAGTATTAATTTGCCTTAAGAAGCGTTATTTTCACTATCTGAGATGGACCACCACAGAGTAAAAGTTTTACTGTGGTCAGATGAATCCGATTTGGATATTACTTTCGAGAAGCAATGGATGATGTTTTCTTTGCACCAGGGATAAAAAGGACTACCCATTGGTGCTATGTGGCTCAACTGGTTTAGCTGGCAGTCCATGCACAGAGAATTTAGTTCCTTATCACACCTGGCCTGGGCTCGGAAAACATTCAGTTTCATAGATGGAAGACTCAGATGTCTTTCATCTATTTTTGTCCAGAACAAATGTTTTTAAGGAGTTCAGAATGTCATTCCACTTTGCATTTCACTCCTCAGACAGGTGCCACTCAGATTTGTCCCACACAGAAAGTACATGAGTACACACTACACATGCTCAACAACCTGGCAAGGCCGGAGCCTCCTGTAATTTTTTTGCTCTGAACACGCTTCCCCATTAACACCAGCTTCAGATAGCGATGTCTTATGATTTACTGCGCTTTCTATAAATGCCCCCTGACTGTCTCTTTTTACATGACTGGAGTAGTGTCACAGTTGTTTTTCTGGCTCAGCTGCCGCTCCATTCCTTCTGAGCTTTTTGCACTGTCATGGAAAAACAATATTGTGTGGTGACATGTCGGTTTGTATCTATGTCTCTGGATAAGCTTCCCACGTTGTTTCATTAGCTACTGGCCAATACATACATTATCTCATGTTCCTTATCCATGCCACCAGCAGGGTGAGGGTGAAGGTTATTGAATTTACAACCTACAAGATCCCGTCAGAAATAAAGAGGTAGCGTTTTCTTTCTAGGGTTTAAATCCTGCTTTTAAAGTACATCTTCCTGGTTTTTGTACTGTTTTATAGAAGTTATACGGGTGCATATTATGTAAGTCATACTGTTAAACATTTGCAGACATGCCTGTAGCTCTTAAATAATTCATCCTGACAACTGACACTTAGATTTTACGACCCAGTGGATCTTGTTTTTGTCTGTTCTTTAAACCACGGTTAGCACAGTATTATGGTTTAAAAAATGAACAGATGAATAAAACCTATGGCTTTGTTTTCTTGGTAGGTAAAAACTCATCTGCAGTCTCAGACTGTGAACACCATAGCAGTGGGACACCAGCACAACCATCTGGTAAGAAATACATGTACCAGGATCTGGGCTGGATCGTAACTACAAACTGTTTTATTGAACATGTTCATTTCATCAATAAAGAAGCCTGGACAACTATTTTATGAGCTTTTAGTTTGAATCTAAAGTCTGTCTAAGGTTCTTCATGTTATGTTTGAAGGACAATGAAGGAAGGAAGATAGTGATCGATCCTGTGTTTTGTAACTATGCCACCTCAGGCCAACTACTTGTTTGTAGTCAGCCATGAGCACTGACAAGTTTACACAATATGTTTCTAGTTGAGGATGAATAAAAAAACAGAAATATAACATTGATTTTTTTCAAACTGCCATTAATCTAACGGCATCATATTAATGATAATTATCAATATTGTCATTTTAATTATGATTATTGATATGGGTTTATTTCACTGCTATTACTCAAGATTATATGAATTAAAATGTGTATTGATATGCAAAAAATGTTAGAAAAAAAAACAATATGTGCTGCCTCCACCCATCTGTGCTTTCATATTTCAGGGAGTGTCTGATGCCTTTGTCACCATCTATAGAAGAGAAGGCCTTATTGGTCTTTGGAGGGGTGTGAATGGAGCTGTGCCTCGAGTCATGGTGGGATCAGCTGCCCAGCTGGCAACCTTCACCTCAGCCAAGGAATGGGTGTCACATACGCAGGTAAGTGCAATAAACCCCAACCATTTTCCAGAACACGGGACCCATCAGACACCATCTGTCGACAGTCAGATAGTCATCTGTTTCCTCTCTTGCAGTGGGGTAACTCGAACAGATGGCTAACGGCGCTGATAGCTGCCGCCATCAGTGGAGTTGCTGTAGCCATCACCATGACACCATTTGACGTTATCAGCACGCGGCTCTACAACCAGCCAGTGGATGAGTTCCACAGGGTGTGTTTGAATGACTCCTTTCCTTTAAAATGGACCTAACCTCACACAAGTTTTTAGGGTTTTCATATATCAAATCTATCAGTGCATTTAAAAACAAAAGTGTGGACTTATGTTGGTTTTGTCTGCTTTGTAGGGGCGCCTGTATCAGGGGTTTTCCGACTGTATGCTGAAAGTGTGCGAAGCCGAGGGCCTGCTGGGCTTATACAAAGGAATGGGCCCTGTCTTCCTTCGCCTTGCTCCACACACCGTGCTTAGTATGCTGTTCTGGGATCTGATGCGGCAGCACGCAGTAAAGGACAACTAGAGTTTGAGAAGAATCTGAACCAAGCAAAAACCTGCAAACTGTGTACCTGAGTGGATTCTTTTAAGGATAACTTTCCCTTTATGTAGGGAAACAGTGTGACATGGATATCTATATTTTTCCTTTCTAGTTGGAACTAACATGTAAAGACTGGTGAAGGACAGCCTTTTGGCTGCGACCAATAACTTCTTGAAGTTTTGAGTTGATCTACTCTGGACCAAGACAGAACCTAGCACACAATTGCCTTTTAAGATGGAAAATAGTTGTGTCAATTAATTTGCACAAATTAACTTTGAAATCAAAACTCAGTCTAACGTGAAGTTGTGGAACGTTGGAATTGTTGGGAACAGCCAAGCCATGTACTCCACTTTAAGTCATTTGGCTAATGCCTTTCAGTTGTGTATTTTGATTTAGTAAATGAATCAAAGATTCATATAGAACATATCAGCTTTCTAAAATGCAAAAAAACAAAACGCCTCTCTTTTGCTTTCAGTGAGTGACATTCTGCTTCAGTAGGCACTGAAGAAAAAATACACTCAAAGGCACTTAAAAAAGACCAGGCTCAAGTTGCATGAATCATACTGAGAATCTGCCATCAATATGAATTTTCCAGAACAGGTTTTAACTCTCAATACCTCAATGTATGTATTTTAAATGGATTTCATCGGCCTCTAACAGATAGGCTTGTCAGTAAAGAGTTCACAACAGCACATGTCTGGATGACAAAAAATGACCTATCTCTTCTATGAAAACAAAAAAGTCTGATGAGATTTTAAAAGAAAACACTACCTGGAAAGCCTGGACTGTAACTTTGTCAGACTTTTAGTCAACACTTTTAATCCAGGCATCTAAACTGCAAGAATAATTTATAATAAAGATGTTATTTGTTAAATAAAAGTGTTACGTGTGTTTATATGTCTTTTAAGGTGGAATTAGTCGAATACACTATTTACTATATGTTAGATAGCTGTACAAATGATATCATTTGAAAATGTGGAAACTAAATTGATTAAAAAATAATAATAAAATAAGAAATGGGTGAAAAAACCTAAGAAGTATATATCCTTCTACAGGCTCATCAATAGTTTGATTGTTTACCAATGTTGGATCTAATTTACTCATTGCAATTGTCATGGGGGTTTTCTTTGGATCTTGTTTAGACTGTTATTTTACTCTAAAAATACAATCATCATTCAGTCACTTTCATCAAAGAATGATTAGAATGATAGCTTCAGGCAATTTACATTTAACCTTTGGACCCCAAGAAGCATGGCCAATCAGCAGGGAAAAAATCCATCCATTATGTCTTTACCAAAGGTCTGTCTAAGAGTTTTTCAGTATTGACTTATGTGTATTTTGTGGAAAGGTTTGAGTTTAAAGTAGCATGAGTAGGACCTTATTTGACTGTCCCACTCAAAAAGGTGTTAAAAACCCATGAAAATGTTTTTCTCGTGCTCCTGGATCCTGGAACTCTTTGAATGGACACCTTTTAATTCAAATCCAATAGACAGCTTTTTTCAAGGTCAGTTTTCAACATGGTATTGTTATTATCGCAGTCACTTTTTTGGTCATTATCTTTAAAATATTTTTGCAATATAGCCAGTAAAGCATACTGTTAGCTTTAAGTCAAATATTGCAATTTTGTTTGTGGTGTTGTTTGTGTTGAAAAGGACTTGTCGGTGCATGTGGAGTATCAGTTCTCTACAATCTTTTGAGAGTTTACTACTTCGTTCAGACACACAGGTGAGACAATATTTGCAAAAGGGGAAAGTGAGCATGAATTTCTGGGGTAGTTATGAGTTATTCTCTGTTTCATTTCCTACAGTGATTCTAACACCGACAATGGAAGCAAACAGATGTTATCCTCATCAGGATATTCTTTAAGAAGGAATTGGAGAGCAGCTTTCCAATTCTGGTGCCTGACCTTCGTCCTATCACTGGTGGGCCCGAGGGTTTGTTCACTTATAGTGCTGGAGTTTTCACTCAGAGCCATTTCTGCTTGGGCATCAGCAAGACTAGTGAGTTCTTCACGTTGACAAGAAATTGATCTAACAGGACAGCTAATGGTTTGTGCTACGTGTTGTAGCTGTTGCTAATTTTTCAAACATGCTTCTGTATCTGAATTCAGGATGCTGGCGCAAGAGGTCAAGATGTGCTCCTAGTCCAGTGTCAGTTTTCCCTGGGCTGCAGCCTCACTTGTACCCTGGTTTTCCTCCATCAGGGGGCTCCACACAGCTCCCTCAGCTTGTTTTTGGCAGCTGCTCTCAGCTGGGCTCTGGCAGCCTACAGCAGCAGTCTGTTGAGCCATGTGGTCAGACTCTTCCCACTGCATAGCAGCAAGCATTACTGTGGAAGGTGCATCAGCCTGCTGACCTCCGGACACAATTTGCTGGCTTCGCTGCAAAGAGCGGTTGTCTTGGCTTTTGCTGTAGGGACTGTGGCTTCCTCAGCTACAGTTTTTCACCACTTTTTGTCCCACAAGGATGCTATAAAGTTCTGGACTCCACTGACGCTCTGTTACACTATGCTGGTGGTATACACTCAAGGTGATGGTCAGAGCTGTTGCGGGATCGACTTTTAATGAAAAATTACAGTGTGTTGATTTGAATGAACGACTTGAAAGATTACCTCATCTAGTCTGCATAAACTAAGTTAGAGAATTTAGAAATCTCAGAAATGAACAGAAAGTTTTATGAATTAAAAAAAGTAATTCATTGGCCATTGAGAGATGATGGAGAATGTGAACCGACAAGTACATTTTTAACTTCTTTAAAAAAAATCCAAGCAATGAACTAGCCATCATAATTGTGAATACATTTATATTTGTGGTATAAACTTCAATTGAAAAGAGTTAACCCACCAGCTTGAAGGTTGGATCTTTTATGTTGTTTGAGTATCTAAAAGAAGAAAATAAATTAAAAGTAAATGCTGGGCTAAAATTAACAATTAAGTTTAAGTCTTGGCACTAAGGATTCTTAATTAACATGCAAAATGACAGCTAAAAACCATGCGAACATATGGGTTAAAAGAACGGCTGTGGAGCTGTTAACAGGAATTCTTATCCAAAAGTTTCAATAAGCCGTCAAAAAGTATTAGCTAAATGGATATGACTAAAATGCAAGTATGCATTACTGGCTAATGTATACCTGCCAAAGGGTAACGTTATGAACACTACGTGGATAAATTCAAGCACAAGAGCGCACAAGTAGCACAAGTAGCTGCTAAGTGGTAGATAGAAACAATTTCCAAGACCCTTTTAAATTATTTTAAGAATTATCTCAATTTGTGTTACACTGGAGGTTTTTCAGCAAAGATTACAAGTCAGTAGGGATAATATGAAACGGAGGGTGCACTGTTTTAGAAAATGAAAATGTTCTAAGATAGCCAAATTAATTCCCATAGCCAAGAATAGTAAATAATTAAAGAGACATGTGGTCAGTGCAGGCAACACAATGAGAGAAAGCCATATTCAACAATGGCGACACAAAGAGGTAGACAAAGACGTTCTAGGAAGGGGAAAAATACATCAATTCTGATTAATGATATCTCACTGTAAAGGGCTGACAAAAGCTGTGCCAAAAATGAAAAAGAATTATATAAAACCCTGCCTGTGTTTTACAAAAAAAAAGGAGCCACAACCATTAGGCCTCCTGAGCTTTGACTAGTTTTTACTTTTTTCTTTTATTGATAGAGGATCAGAAAGGCCCAGAGACCCTTTTGCATGCTGTGGTGTTGAGACTGGGAGGTTTGCTGGTGCTCATGATGACAATGGGCCACTGGTCTGATGTTCTTCACATCCTCATCACGTTCCTGGGAGAAGCCGCCTGTCTGATGCCCGCTCAAGATCTACTTCAGGCTGCGCTTAAGGTCTATCTGACTCAAATCATTCAATTTCCCCTGTTTTATTGGGTTTCTGCCTACAATATGTATTTATAATGATGCTGTTTTAGAACATTGATTATATAAATGCAAAGATAACAAAAACATTTTTGGGATTCATTTTCAGGAAGAAGAAGAGACCACCTTGAGAAATGACGAAGACAAGTCTAGTCACAATTCAAGCTCCAGACGGAAATTTTTAAATGATAGTTAGGTGCGCTTCAACAAATTGCCTTTAATACCAAATACAACCTTGAATTTCCACATGTGCAACTGCTCACAGTTGCCTGCAATAAAACGATCCAATGACTAAACCTTTGCTTTATTTTTTCTGATTAAGACACATAAACTGAGGACAGTCTGAGATGATGGCTAACAGTCATGAAAAAAAAAAGTTTGATGAAAAACCTTTTCAGGTTATATAGGGATGGAAAGTATTGAAATATCAGGCACGTTTTAGATATGTTCGCACAAGAGGACCTCAGTGTGCTAATAATTGTGACCATATGCTAGCAGCTAAAGAGGCATTTCCACCTATTTTACTCATTTGGAGTTCACAGGGAAAGGCTTTCTCAATTGCTTTAGTTACACTGTTTCATGTTTGTGTCTTTGAACTCAAAACTACACCACTTAAACCCCTGAAAGTTTTATGCGCATGAGTAAAATCATGCCTTGGCATCATTTGCCTTGATAAAAAAGCACTCTTCCGCAGACAGCAGCTCGATTAACGAGTTTTTCAAATTCAGACTGGTCTACATGGGTTCTAAAACCAGAAGAATAACTTAAATCTTTGTGATCTTGAATAAGATGATTGATTGACCAAAACAAAAAAATAGTTTGTGAGTAACTTCTCAAACTTTTTAAGTGCACATGGGATTAAACAGTATTGTCCTAAGTTTGCATGACTTTTTCTCATACTCTGGCTTGGGAAACTTTAAACTGTTTAAAGTCTGAAAGTTTAAAAGTCTTCCAACTATAAACTCACCGCAGCGTATTTGTAAAAATTCTATTGTTTCCCATCTATTGTTTGTTTCTTCCTTGCTGTCCAGCTTCCTTTCATTCTTTGCAATCTCCTTTCATTCCCACAGAAAAAAACGGGCAATAAAGTCAGTTTACTTTGTGCTGTTGCTAAGTTAGAAGTGAAAAGTCATGCAGTTAAAAGCTTCTCAGCATTTAATGAGGATTTTGCCTGGTGGAGGTTGGCTTGTGGAGGTCTGGGGATTGTGTCATCACTGGGCATGCTCTCTCCTGCAGCCGTGACATCACTGTAGCATTCCTTTCCATAGAGCTGGAACAACAGAGACCCCCATCACTCTCCTCAACACCATCTCCTGTTAACCCTCTCTGCACATTCCTGACTCGCTCCTCTTTTACACAAACCCTCATAATACCAGGAGAGGTTGCTTTTTCACTCCATCCTCCTTTTTGGCTTTTTAAAACCTGGGCCTCACAAGACCTGGCCCCACAAAGTTAACATAATATTTGCTGATCACATATCTGATATAACGAGATCCCAGCGCGCAGACCCCTGAACTTACATAACAACACCCTCTCTTTCAAAAAGCTTCAACTCAATGAACTCTTACGCTGCTGCTCCTCCACATCACCCAAACTTCACCTGAGGAGTCTGATGAGGAAACCACATACTAAGATCACGCTGTGTGTTGTGGTCTGGACATCTGTGAGGCCCAATTGAAACTGATGCCATGGGACTCTGATAGTGAGTCAAGGCAAAAGTGATATTATGTTGTGGGGGAAGGGAAAAAGGAAAGAGGGAGAAGAAAAAGGAGGCAGACCCAATGAGGGAGGTAGGCAAAATAAGGCTTACAGAACAATAAGGCAGAGCGGAGCGAAAGAGAGAAAGAGGACAGTTAGAGATAGAGCTGCTAAGAAGGGCTCATATAATCACATCCTGCTGACACGCAGAGAGATAAAGAAGTGGGCTCTGTCCACATGAGGGGTAAAAGCCTTGTTCTGCAATAGTAAAAGGGCTAAATCTGTACTTTGGTATGACAGCGCAGAAGTTGCACAATTTACTGCTGGTGTGTTTTTGCCAAGTTTTCATAGCAGATGAATGTGTCATGTTTTTTTACTGAACATGCCAGAGATTAACTGTTCACCTTTTACGGTCGGGAGGGACATGGTATTGTCATTCAGCCAGAGAAGGAGGAGGAGTTGATGGCTGGGAGGGTGGGAGATAAAGGAGGAAAAGGAGTGGCTTTCTGCAGATTTGTAGTCATCCGTCTCCACCAGAAGTCTACTCTCAGAGGCAGCTCATGGGAGGGAAAATAACCCAGGGGTTTTGAGATACAGAGTAGGAGAAGGATAGAGAAGAAAAGAAAGAACTTCAAGCCACAATTCATTCCAGGTATGTAGCAGCAGAACATGGCCACTGTGAGTCAGTTTAAATGTAAAGGAGGATTTAGATTTGTGTCTTTTGCTTATTGAATGATTCATTATGAATAAAGGGAGTTCTCGTCTAAATCTGCCTCTCTAGTGTTAGAGTGAGCTCTCCTACAATGTTTACTGAGGGCGTTCACACTTAGTATTGTTGAGATAATGAGGAAGAGCTGTCTATCAGTCTATATTTCTTCTACAATCAAGTATTGCTTAACGATTTCATGTTTGTTCTTTCAACATTTGCAACTGTTGTGCTGCAATCTTCTCAGGCTGTATGAAGATTTAATACAATCATGGCATCAGCAGCTTCATCAAAAAGGATGGTGTCCTCCGTCTTCATCACTCTGGCATCTCCCCAGCGAGCCACTGGGACCCAGCAGCAGCCCTCCATCCAAATTTATAGTGCTCCAGCCCGAGACGAGCTACACAAACCTCCAAGAGTCAGCTCAAGAGAAGAAGTACCCGTCCTCAGACATAAACGAAAGGACGATTCACCTTATGACTCCCACAATTCTGTAAACAGCAAGGGCTGGAGTCATGGACAGGCTCCATATCAAGCCTTAGACCACCATAGTCCCAAACCTGCACAAAGTGGACCTGTCAAAACCCGAGTGGAAAAAGAAGAAAACACAAGACAGAGGAACTCTTCAGGTATTTGTTAACAAGCCTTTTTCAGGGTATAGTGAAAAACTTCAACAGCCTGAAATATATTAAGAAAATGGCCAATTCGCATCAAGGCCAAACCAAGTGTCATAGTTTTCCATACACTTTTCATTCTCTAATTTGAAAGGGACTTTTCAGTGTTGTGTTGGTCTTATTAGTGATATATATCATTAGTTGCAGGCCAATTATCCAAATGTGAAACTGATTTCTGAACCTTTCTAGAGATGCGCGCTTTGGGAAATCCAACACGTTGGACCAGAAGACTAGGCTGAAAACAAGTTTTTACGTATATACACACATAAATCCAGGTGGTAGGGTTCTGGACCTTAACCTGATTGAAATGCTGTATGGGGAGCAGTGCAGAATCAAATGCCAAAATATCACATTGAAGGGAAAAAAAATGTGAAGAAGAGTGGGCCAAAATTCCTCAAAAGTGATGTGAGAGACTGATAACAACATACAGAAACAAATTATTAACATGTTGATGTTAATTTGAGATAGCATATAACTATTTTTATTGTTCTGTTGGGGCCTGATTTTTAGTTCTGGTAAAGATAAGTTTACACAGGCATGTTGACTAAGTATATTGACGAAAATTTCTTTCTTTTTTTTTTTTTTAGAGTTTTTTCCCCTGCCTCCTCCTCTTACTCCTCTTACTCCTCCAGTTGATGCCTTGCCTTCATTTCAAGATGAAATGCTCCCTGAAGAATTAGCTCATCTGCCCCCTCCACCAGACCAGTTAGCGTTCCTCCAGCCTTTAACCCCACACCAGCAGCCAGTTTTCAACAAACAGGTATAAAGAACTATTTGTCATTTTAGAAAATAGTTTTTGCTATATATATTCGCCTTCATCTCAGCCAACTTTTTCCCTTTATAAATACTAGATTTTCCTGAACTTTGAATATACAAACAAACCATGGAATCAATAAAATCTCCTTAAGATGTAATGAGACTGTTGTCTTAAAGAGACAAAGGGTTCAGTTTACAAAAGGAGGACTGATGTTTTCTGGTTGTGCTTATTGTCTGTTAGTGACTAATTTTATATTCTGTTATACTTTTTCACTAAAAAGTTGGATACAGGGATACTGCAGAGATTCTTAAAAAAACCTCTTTAAAACTTTGCTCTGAACATTTTTATTTAATTTTGTAGACATGTGAAGACATTTGTGGATATTCTGAAGTTTGAATATCAGAAATGTTTTAAATATAGGTATACTAGTAGGTCAAGGTGTGTTTAAAGCAGTTGTAAAGCTTTGAAAAAATTGACACAAGACATTTAGTTTTTTGTCTCCCAAAGCCCCATTACTTTGTAAAGGTATACAAATATACATGTACACATATATATAAGAATGAAAATGAAATCAAACAAATAATGCACCGAATTGTTCATGATGTGACAGGTAAATTCAGAAAGGCTCTTTACCTGCAAGCTGAAAAGGAACATGTTGAAACTTTCTAAAGCAAAGTAAAACACACTAACCATGATCATGTAGTGGAACCAGGAAAGTTGTCCTATCTAATGAGCAAATAAATGTTCATGCAAACATGCTGAAGGCTTTGGATGCATGTTTTATATACATTTAATTTGTACAGTCAAACTCAAAGGTGACCTTGTTTAAAGTGATCTTTTGGACTGAGTAAATGCTTTTCGTTCAAGGTGAAAACAAGTATCCCATCTAACTTGTTGAACCAAGCGGTACAAACCCAAGGAATAACAAAAAACAGCCAGGATATAAGCGGAGAGAGCCAAGGTAACGTGATCCCCACTTTCACACAGGTCCTGACAACACACACATTGCCATAACCTGCCTTGACATTTGATGTTTTTTGCACAACCCAGACTTGTGCGGCTTTTGTCGGAAAACCATTGCTCTCTCTGAACCAGCAATAGAGGCTCTAAACAGGACTTACCATGAGGGTTGTTTCCAGTGCAGATCTTGCAACATCTGCCTGGCTGGTAAATGCTTCTACAACAAGGCAGGAATCCCTTTCTGTGAAGAATGCTACCAGGTAGATCAAAGTCATCATAACCTTCAATCAATGCATTAAACATGAAGTATTACTGACATAAGGTGAAATGCAGAGCAGCAGTGTCTTACATTTAATTAACGTGTTGTAATTCTCTGTGTCTTAGGCCAGTTTGGAACTTTGCTGGGCCTGTGGAGAAGTTATCACAGATCACTTAATCCGAGCCCTGGAGCGACCGTACCATCCTTCATGTTTCACATGTGCAACATGTAAATTACAAATTGGAGAGCAATCTTTTGCTCAGGGAGAAGTCGGAGAAATTTATTGCCTTCCAGACTACTATAGGTATGGTGGTTACAATTTTCTGACAAACGTTCACTGCAAAAATAAATTAAAAACATATTAAGGAGGGCGTTTTTACTTTGAAGAAACCAAATATAGATAAATTAATCTGAGTTATCCTGTCATTCCTTTCCCAATTTTTGGAAATGTTAAAAACATCAGTTAAATGTGACGTTTTTCCCTCTAAAATTTTTCCAACTAAGGAAATATGCACCAAAATGTAATGCCTGCAACCAGCTTATCATTCCAAAAGAAGATGGCACTGACAGCTACACTGTTGAATGTCTGGGGAACTCTTACCATGAGATCTGCTTCAGGTGTGAGGTAGGTTCCACAAGGTGAGATCCATCTGTGGGATGGAAATAAAACCAATTGCCATAATTGGGAAATAAAAAACATTGCATATTTAAAGTGAAACATTTGACTGGTAAATATGATAGGGGGGCTGCATGGCGATGAGGTGGTTCACACCAACAGAGGGTCCATGGCTGGTACACATTTCTGTACGGAGTTTGCATGCGTGTGCTTACTGAGGGTACTCTGAATCTTTAGCACTATTCAAAAACTTGCATGTTAGTTTGACTGGTCATTTAAAATCAACTGTAGAGGTGAGTTTCAACATGCATAGTTTTCTGTCTGGTGACCCGTCCAGGGTGTACCCTGCCTATTGCCCAATGTCAGCTGGAAAATGCTCCAGGTGATGGAAGAGCTAAAATCTTTACTATTTCAACACTGAATTAGCTTCATATTTCAATTTTCAGCTGAACTAAAGAGCTGTTTCTTGTTAAGTCTTATTTTGTTTTTGTTTTTTAACATTCTTTTCCACATTTTTGCTGGCATCAAATGAAAAATGAGAGATTCATTATTTTCATTCGATTTCAGTATGTCCTAATGTCATGATTTTGTTTGTTTCTTTTTTAATTGTCATGTGAACCATATATTTATTTGTAAGATTTGCATGCTGTATAGTGTTTTTGGCTTAGTTTTACACAGCATTGCATGTTTATGCCTAATGAACACATACAATTATACAAACCTATAGACACATTAATCCGATTTTTCATCTAATCTACAGGTTTGTTTCTTCGAGTTCTCCGACGAATACAGCTGCTATCCATTAGATGGAAAACTCCTTTGCAAATCTTGCCATGAGGACCTTGTTTCTGGGCAGCCCTAATCTCCACTTTACAGCTTTGTACAAACTACAACCAAGAGAAAGCTGCCACAAGTCTGTGACAGATTAATCCAATGAAACTTTGCTTGAGTATCTAGGATAAGTATACAAATTTCACACGCTTATTCTACTAGAAAAATGTATACTTTTACAATATAGCTTGCTATCATGAAACAATCCTTTTTTCCTTTAATACTTGATTAATTTTGCACTTAAGAAAAATGCACCAAAATATTTATGCAACTGACTTTACAAAAATCTATGCTAGAATCAGTAGAATTTGAACATCATACAATTAATTTTAGATTAGATAAACATTTATAGAAATGTAAAGTAATATATTATATCCAACAAACTTTATCATTGGCTCCTTAAAAATAATCATAACATGGAATGTGCTACACGTACAGCACACCATTAAGCAGTGTATTTGATTCACAACATTGCAACAGATAAGACGGATAATACAGGAACAAATGAAGCAGTGACAGAATAACAATTTTAAAATGCATTCAGATATACTGAAATAGAAATACTTCTCTTGGAATGTCCTGGTGAATTGTTCCCATTTTCTTTTCAGTGAATAAAATCTTTTTTGAGAACATGTGTTTAATCATTTGCGTTTATTGCGTATATTTGATAAACAAAGTGTAAGAAAGTTCCTGGTTTGAATCTCAGCTGGAGCTTTGCATGTCATCCACATGCATGTTGGCACTCAAGCATTTTCCCTCAGACAAAAAAACAACACGTTTGTCTGTTTGCATGTGTACGTGCATAATTGCTTCAGTGACTTCAAAATGTTGTGTTGTCCCATTAACATCCAAAGTCTAGATGAGACCGGCAGAGTTTGAGACTTTCTTTTTGCTTTTATTTCAGTTTCTCTGAGCATTATGGGATGTAGGTTTTATGACAGAGAACTGTCATAAATGCTTTCCACTTGTGGACTATCTTTCCAACTTCATAATGGTGAACTCTGCACTGTTGGGAAAGGGGGGAAATGTGCAATAACCCTTCCCAATATGATGGGAACCTTCAATTGCTTCTTTAAGATATTTTCCCAGACAAATTGCAAAAGCTTGTGGCACTCACAATTGCAAACATAATTTAATTAAGTGGAAGTGTAGTTGACTTGAAGTGACTTAGTTTTTAACACTGCTTCTGAATTTTGACTCTGTTGTCAAATTGTTAAAAATACTTTTTAACATGGGCTGATTCTGAAAACCTTATAACCAAAGAAAAAGAATATTTTCACAGTATTGTATTTTTTACTTTGTAAACTATGCATTACATTGGTCCTAATGAACCTTAAATAGTAAGATAATTTGGACTTTAGCACTACCGGATCTGGATCGATAAGCATCAACACAACACACTGATTTATCTCCTGTAAAAGAAACGGACTATTATGAATAAACATCCTCCTTTTCATTTTTGTTGAATCGCGTGCTCGCCGTTGCGCAGGAATGTCGTGGCCACGCAGCTCGTACCCATAACCACTAGGAAACCAAGCTGGTGCGCGTTCACGCGCTTGGCTCGAGGACGCAGCAGCTAAAGCTAAACGGGCAGCAGGCTACCAGGCCTTTAACGTTCACGGAATCAGCCGTCGGTCATTTTGTTCAGGCGGACCTCCGACCGGCAGGGATTAGAAACGTGCGAGATCATATGTGTTTGACGGGGGGAAGAAAAGCACAAAATGGTTCGGGAAACCAGACACCTTTGGGTGGGAAATTTACCCGAACATGTTCGAGAGGAGAAAATTGTGGAGCATTTTAAACGGTAGGTTACGCAAGAGAGACCACATTTGCAAAGCTGCGCGCGCTAGGCGGTGTTCTAACGTTAGCTCAACACTAAAGGTAGCCTGCTATCATGCTAATGTAGCTAAGTTTATGTAGAAACCTAAAACATAATCGTATAGAGTTTGATAGCACGATATCCATGTGCTTTAATGCGACATATTTATGTTTATCTGCAAGAAATTAGTCAATTTAGCCACTCAAATGTACATGTTGTTGGTTTCTATTCTTTCGCTAACTTTTGCTAACGTCAGGAGGCAGTTAGCCGACTCTGCTAGTCACCGAGCTACCACCCAGCCAACCATTTTGTGGGAAGTCGAGACGTTTTCGTGATCTGCAAAAGCCAAAAGGCAGTCAACGTTAACCCCAGAGCAAGTCAAGATCTATCGATGACATTGATTTTTATAAAAATCCCTTCGAGCCTACGCTGTTACTTATATGAAATTACAGAAATCCAGAGAAGCTAAAATCTTAAAACGCTTCTTTAGCTCACCGAGCTTATGATCAAATGTTAGCAAGTTGTTGTGCTTTTGTAAGTCGGCTAGTACCGTTTGAGCCATTTTAAGTAACATATTTAACATCGTGGTTTTGGAAATTGAGTTTGGAGTTTTTGCGATCATTGGATCAGTCGTTGATTCCTGTGTAAGGCGGCGTATCGTTATGTTTTCCATCTGAGCGGCTACTTGATTAACTGGTCTACAAACGTTCTCACAGCTCACCAAATGCTGCAGTTAGTGAAATGTTTTGCGCAACTTTATTAATGGCTGACTATCTGCGATTTGCTTTAGAATAATGCTATATATAGCTCTTGAAATTTTTACATGCAGCCTTTAGGGCAAGTGTAACACCATAAATATATCCTAAAAATGCACCTAAAAGTACATGATAAAACAAACTGCACTCTTGCAAAATAGTTTAAATCAAAGTAAAACACAATCACCTGTGAGTAAAAAAACTGTTTTGAATTCAACTTGGTTTGTTTTCAACCTGGCATTAAAGGTTGAAAACAACCTGGCATCCCCAGACTGGCATATGTGTAATTTCGTTTTTTCTCTCTCATTTTAATCTCTCAGGTACGGCCGTGTGGAGAGTGTTAAAGTTCTGCGAAAGCGTGGGTCAGAGGGGGGGGTTGCAGCCTTTGTGGATTTTGTGGATATCAAAAGTGCACAGAAGGCTCACAATGCTGTCAACAAGATGGGAGACAGAGACCTTCGGACTGACTACAATGAGCCAGGGTCAGTCCCTAGTGCTGTCCGAGGTCTTGAAGACAGCTCCCCTTCAAGCAGTCGAGACGTTACGGGATTCTCTAGGGGAACAGTTGGTCCAGTGTTTGGCCCACCTGTTTCCCTTCACACCAGAGAGGGACGTTATGAACGGAGAATAGATGGGTAAGTGGACACGGCGTCCCCCTAAAATCCAGGGCACTCTTGGTATCAGTTAAGTGATTTACCTAAACACATAGTGGGGTTATTCGTCAGGCTTTGATGCCTCAAGGGGTTAACAAAGGTAATCTAGAGATTGCTTCACTCCTCATCATACCTGGCTTGCTTGCCCGTGGGAATTACCTAAATTTACTACACAATATCATTTGCTAAGGTAACTATGTTTCACGGTTTGACATCTGGTTTGGATATTACATCTGTGAGGAATATCCTGGTGAGTTTTGGATTTATTAAATGGAGAGCTACTTTTGGGAGCCTTTGGATACCGTTTTTTCAAACTCGTCATGGAATCTAAACTTACGTGGAGTCACTTTGAAGCTGGAAGTAAATCTGCTATAAAGGATGTACATTGTCTCAGAAGAATGTATGCAGAAGACTCACGGAAATAGTTCATATCTGGACTACGTTCACCATTTTTATCTGCCATGGACATAACCCTTTTTTTGGAATAAAAGTTTTGACCAAATGGATGAAAGAACTTCACTGTTATCACACATTCCAAGAAAAACTGATTTTAAGTACATGTCTCAGGTTATCTTTGTTATTGTAGAATGATAAATCATAACCTTTCGTCACAAATATGGAAGTTATCCCAAGAAGACTTCATAAGAAACGCTCAGGATTTAAATAAGCAACTACTAAAGATTGGAGCTAATACATTGTTATAGGTTGGATGGCTATGAAGACACCAAGAATGGATCGTTGGGTTGTAACCTCCTGGAGTAATGTAATACAACACCCTATGCTGGATGTACTGATGCCGATCCTGCTGTGGATAGACGTAGCTGTCATACATTTGGATTACTACTATTATTACTTTGGATAAGTGTGGATATAGCAGTGTGAGATCTCGGTGAGGAGAAGTTTTCAAGTTGAAGGAGTAAGAAGAAAAAAGCATTTTTTAACTTAGCATGATATGATTCTACAAATTGAAGACTTTCAGCACTCACCAAATGGGATCCAGTGATTGTGGAATTAAGTCAAACCAAGCATCCAAGCGGATTAGATATATTATAGTACTTATCTCAGCGCCCCTTCAGCTTGTGCCAAGTTAAAACACTTTTAAATTAACCAGTGGAATACTTTTTTGTCGTATTTTTTCTCTCCAAAAAGCACAATCTTTGGAACATGCTACTTCCTTATTCTGCCACTACTACTAAGACTTCTCCATTTGGATATTTACTTTCCATGCAGACCTCATTGTACCCAATAGTTGACCTGGAATTTGACAAAAAAAAACTGAAGTTCATCATCTTTTTTTCTTTTTTACTGCATTTATTAATTTCTTTATAGAAATTTTATGTTTGTCAAATTTTTAAGCACATGTCCCGAAATCCATTAAGAAGTCCATTTCGCTGGTTGTTTTTTTTTTTTTTTTTTTCCTTTTTTCCCATACCTTGAAGAGAATTAAGTAGCCTAACTGGATTATACATCAAAACTGGCCTGGTCCCAAGTATTTGAAGATAACGTGCAATGCGGTTCAGGAGAACTTTTTTTCTTTATTAGAGCAAATGATTTTTCCCCTTGGTTTTTCCATTTGGGCTCTCACATTCTGACCACCTAGATTTGATTTGGATTAGTTTCAGTAACATCTTTCCTAAAAGGTTGGTATTGCTTTGCCCTTTGTATATTTTCTTTCAACTTCCCTAGTGATATATTGCTATAATAGTTTTCCCTTGTATGTTCATTAATTTGAGGCACAAGTGGACACATTTCAGATTTGAAATGCATATGTTGAATGTGTTCACGTAAAGTCTCAGCTTATTATTTCCTAATTATTTACAGTAAATTTGTCTGATTTATTAACTATAGATTCTTTGTGGAAATGTCCACTTGAATTTTCAGGAGACAGTGTTTATCCTTATGTTTCTTGCATTCAGTCTGAAACAATTCTTGTATTCTGAAAATTAAATAATTTTGATTGAACTAAGAAATGTTTTTTTTTCATTAGTGAATACACTTCACATAGATGGCTGTAAAAGTTATCTATGTGAGTCTGTAAAAGTAATCTACCCCAGCCTTGTTAATTAATGACCATTTCTGACTTTACAAAATAGATTAGACTTTTAGTTTTACTGCTTAGATATTAAATTCTTGCAAGATTTCAGTTTAGTTTTTAAAGCAGCAACATGTATGTGCTCTTTATTTTGTAGCTGGTGCCCGTATGCCCTAAGTCAAAATGATTCTGCCTATATATCAAATTGTGACAAATTTATTGCTTGCAAACAATAATGGTCAACAATTGATATTATCTTTTATTATTCAACGTTAAAATGTTTTTATTCTCGCTTGCACAATAGCTAAACATTTCCTCGTACAGTGAAAATCTTAGTTTTCTGTCTGCAAGAATGCCAGTCAGTCAAAGGTATAAAGGTAAGAAATTGAAGAGAAACTGCAGTAAAATACTATATACAAATAAAAGAAAAAAATGTGTATGAGTCATACAAATTTAAGTGTTTAAATGTAAACAGACTTTTGCCAGGGCTAACTGAATTTAACAGTCCTGATATTGGTAAATTAAAAGTGACAGAGCAGTAGACCGTCCTGAAATCATGATTGCCAAGAGGAACAGAAATACTGGTAATGCAGACTGTAGCTGTACCAAAATCCTGAATTGCAACCTGCACCATTTCTGATTGCATTGTTTCCTCTGTTGCTCTTTTTTGTTTTGGATTTAAAGTCAAGAATGAAATAATCTAACTTTTCTTTCTTTTTGTCTTTTTTTGAAATCTCTACCCTGTTTATAATTCACAGTAGCTCTGAAAGCCGTGAGCGTGCATACGATCACAGCCCATATGGACACCATGACCGCAGTGGAACTTTCGACCGGCAGCGTCACTACAATGCTGATTATTACCGTGACCGTGCTGTGTTTGCCACTACGGGCCCTGGGAGCAGTGCTATTGGAGCAAACTTTGATGCAGCCGACCCACATTTTGATGCCAGAATACGAGACCCATTCACTCTTACTAATTCAACACGACGTGACTTGTATAGGGATGAGAGAGGGCGACGTGTTGATCGGACCTATCATCACCGTCGAAGTCGATCCTCTCATTCTTCACAATCAAGGCACCCTTCCCCTCAACGGACCACGGGACAAACGCCCAAAACGCCTCATTCCCCTAAAAGAACCCCCCTGTCCCCTGGGAGAGGGCCAAGATCGCGATCTCACAGCAGATCTTCAAGTTCTGACTCTGTAAGCAGCACCAGCAGCACAGGCAGTGGCAGGTATGGCATTTGTTTTGTCCAGGTCAAGCCAATAGTTACTGGATGACTACAGATTTCCATGAAGAAGGCTGATATATTGATGTAATACTTTCTGATCTTTTTATTTTCTCTTATCCTTTGTTTAATACTCTGCTAAAAACAGCGACTCCAACAGCAGCTCAAGTGATGGATCCCGGGCACGGTCTGTTCAGTCATCAGCTGCACATGCACCTCCCACTTCTTCTATGGTGCTTGATTCTGAGGAGCCTCGTAGAAGCTTTGGAATAAAAGTGCAAAACCTACCAGTGCGCTCAACAGGTTGGTTTTGTTGGAAACAATGTTTCAAAGGATATACTCATCAAACGTTTTACTTTCTCAGGACTATTGAGGCTAATTTATGCTCAAAACTAAATACCTAGATGCGTATGGACATGGCATTCTATTGTTTACTGTTTTAAAGCTACAGATTATGTGTTGTATCCACAATGCTTGTTTTGACCTCAACAAAGGACATAAAGTGTATATGAGTAGATACAGTCTATCCTATAAGTGCCATAATATAAAATGTATCAAACTTGACTTAGTGGTCATATGGTGTTCCTTGAATTTTCTATCGAACCTGAATTGTGTGTTTGTTTTTTTTAATGGGCTGAGAAAATGGGAAAGTACAGAATCAGAAAATCATTTCAGTTTAATGGCCTGTACAGCATGATTATATCATGAATCTGGTGTATGGTCTTTGGAAGAAAACAGGAATCAAGAATAGCATACACAGTAATTTGAATGAAAAAGGTATCAATTTTTATGTTAAACTTTTGAACAAATTTAAGATGGAAGAAATTTCTTTTGACAGTTTTTATTGTATTTGATGAAAACCTGTTCCAGTGGGACCCTTGGCATTAGAGAAATACTTTTTGACTGTCTCTTGGCAGATACTAGCCTAAAAGATGGACTATTCCACGAGTTCAAAAAACATGGAAAGGTGACCTCAGTGCAGATTCATGGAGCATCGGAGGACCGCTATGGTTTGGTGTTCTTCAGACAGCAAGAGGATCAGGAAAAAGCCCTCAGTGTCTCCAAAGGAAAGCTGTTCTTCGGCATGCTTATTGAGGTCACTGCTTGGAACGGTCCCGGTATGTGATGACTATAGATGTGATGATCTGGGGAGATTTATGGGGATATTTGAACTGCTCTGGTACAGCTAAGTTATTCCATAAGAGCAATTATCTTAATTTTTGTTGAAGATGACCAATTTGAATTTGACCAGCATTCAAGTTTTATTGATAGGCTTTCTTCTTTCCTCAGAAACGGAAAGCGAAAATGAATTCAGGCCATTGGACGGGCGCATAGACGAGTTCCACCCAAAGGCCACAAGAACACTGTTTATAGGGAACCTCGAAAAAACCACCAGTTATCAGCAACTTCTTGATATTTTTCAACGGTTTGGAGAGATTGTGGTAAGTTGCTGTTAGTGTGTATAGTTATGGTAAATATCTTTTTCACTAATAGGCGTTTTTTTTTCTTCTTAAGGACATTGACATAAAGAAGGTAAATGGAGTTCCCCAGTATGCCTTCGTTCAATACTCTGATATTGCTAGTGTTTGTAAGGCCATAAAGAAGATGGATGGAGAGTATCTGGGGAGCAACAGACTAAAGGTGAGTCTTTTCTTCATATACCCGTTTTTCATCAGTGTATTGTATAATGTTCTGATGTATATGAGTTGAATGCCTTTTTTCCTTTTTTTTTGTTTGAAGCTCGGTTTTGGGAAAAGTATGCCAACAACCTGTGTCTGGCTTGACGGTTTGGCTGCCAACATAACGGAGCAATACCTGACTCGGCATTTCTGTCGTTATGGTCATGTTGTCAAAGTAAGTTTATTTTTTTCTTCCCTGTTTATGCGTTTCTGTTCTTGATTTAAATGATTGTCATATCTGTAAATGGGATGTCTAATTTGTCCCTGTTCTAGGTTGTCTTTGATCGACTAAAAGGGATGGCCCTCATCTTGTACAACAACACAGACTTTGCTCAGGCAGCTGTGAGAGAGACCAAAGGCTGGAAAATTGGTGGCAATAAGATCAAGGTTGGAAAAAAACATTTTTTTAAAAAATGCATTCATTCTAAAAATGTACTTTTGGACAGTTTGTTCTATGCATTTTATCCAACTTGTTTGATGTCACCGGCAGGTGGATTTTGCAAGTCAAGAAAGTCAGATGGCATTCTACCGCTCTATGCAGGCATCTGGTCAAGACATTAGAGACTTCTATGAAATACCACCTGAGCGACGGTAAAATACCCACATGGTTCATTCTGTTTGTTTTTTTCCCATATACTGTATTTTTATTTTAAGGTCAAGTAAATTACCATCATCTAATATTTGTTATTGTTTACAATAGCATTTTCCCCCCTTTTTTTTAAACTAAATTTTTGGTACTTTTTCCATTTTTCCATCTGTTTATTTTTTCTTTCTATCTGTTTATTTTACAGAGAGGATCGTAGAACTCCCTATCATGATTTTACAGCAGAGAGAGCTTACTATGAGAATATAAGAACCCCTGGTCTTTATCCAGAAGAAGCTCGAAGAGAATATGCTGCACGCAGCAGAGAACGTTTTCCTGAGCTGGAACATTATCAAGGGGATCACTTTGACCCACGATACCATGAAGATCCAAGAGACTATAGGGATTACAGAGACCCTTTCGAGCAAGACATCAGGAAATACACCTATATACAAAGGGAGCGAGAAAGGGAACGGGAACGATTTGAAGCTGATCGTAGCAGGTGGAGCCCATCTCATCCACGGCGCCCCATTACTCCCGCAGTATCACCCTCACCATCTGAGCGTGTTCCGAGAGAAGCAGAACGAAGAGTCTACAGCCAGTCCTCTGAGAGAAGTGGTAGTGTGAGCTCTGTTTCACCGCCACATTTTGACAAATCTGAAAAAACTCAGCTGGAGCATGTCTCAAAGAGTGAAAAGAGCAGTCAACCAGATCGCGCAGCAGGAGCTGAGAAAACCAAACGGGCAAAGCGAAAAGATAAAGCTGACAAAGATAAAACGGACAAAACAAAATCAAGGAAAGCAAAGGGCCAGTCCCCACCCAACCCACAAACTGAAACAGAAGTTGAAGCTGGTTTAGATGGAGGGTCTGAAAGAGGCAGGGGTTCAGACCAAGATGCTCATGAGAGACAGAAGTCTAAAGGAGATGTTGATCCTCCTTCTGTAAATCCATCATCAGTTTCTGTTCAGGACTCTGTAAAAGGCGAAAGATCTGAACCAACTAAAGGTGAAAATTCAGAGTTGGATGGGAGAACTCGACTCAAAAAACATCCAAAGCCTGATCCTGGAAATGATGGTAAAGATACATTGGTGGAGTCAGATCGCCTTGCTGCAAGAAAGCGACGTTTTGCCGATGGAGGACGGACTGTTCGTCAAAAGAGAGGCAAGCATGACGAGGACGATAGTAATCAATCTGCTGAATTTGGGGCCAATTCTGTTTATGTGAAGGAATCGGAGATGGACAAACACAAAGATTCACAGCGTAGAGATGCAAGACCTAAAACTGACAAAAGTGCCACTCAAAAAAATGGCCAAGAAGACCTTCGAGGACAAAAAGAGAAACCAGAGGGATCTATGGAGCTGCCTGAGTCCAAGCGACATCTCGGGAGTACTTCATCCAGAAGGTATTCGCAAGATGGAAATGTAGATCAAAGCACTGTAAGAGAACAAGATCACCATACTGTGCCCAACCTTAGTCAGAATTCTGAAACTAATAAAAGTGCCAAGAACAAGGATGACCATGTTGACATTGACCTCTCTCAGAGTTACCGTAAGCAGATGGAGCAAAATAGACGTTTACACCAGCAACAGCAGCAGCGCGAGTCTGACAAACACGACAAACCAGGGAGTCCCCAAAAAGGTGAAGCGGAAGACTTGGAACACCGTAGTCTTGTGCATGAAGTTGGAAAACCACCTGAAGATGTCACTGATAATTTCCCATCTTACAAACTAAAAAAGATAGACCAGATTGACAATGAATCTGGGACAAAGAGAGAGCGTGTCTATAGAAGCTTTAGACAAAAAAGTGAGGATCCTGAATGGAATAACACTCCCTCTCCAGGACATCTGCTCATTGCTCACCATGTGGATGAGGATTTTGTTGATGCTTCTCAGAAAGAATTGGGCAAAAATGATGAGAAAATCCACCCAGAACTGGAGCTGTTGGTTAAAAGGACACACAACACGCATGTTAACAAGACAAACACTCATTTACTTAGTGTGGAAGAAGAACAGCAAAAGAGATGGGAGAGCAGAGTTAAGCCAGAGTTGTTACCCAACCATAACTTTTCTAGAAGTTTAGGAAAAAACGTTCATAATCGCAAACGTTTGGAGTATGGCATTTGGCAAGACTTGGAGCCTGGGGAGGTCCGATCAGACTCGGAAGAGGACAGAGAGATCAAACCGCACTCTCCTGTGCCCTCCACATCCATGCCTTACTCTGAAAGACCGAGGGCTGAAAGGTTTTCAGACCCCAAACTAGCGCAACTTGAGAGGAACAAATTCTACTCCTTTGCTCTTGACCAGACAATTACACCTGATACAAAGGCTCTGCTAGAGCGGGCAAAATCTCTCTCATCTTCCCGAGAAGACAACTGGTCATTTTTAGATTATGATTCTCACTTTGCAAGTCTCCGCAATAGGAAGGACACAGAAAAAGTAGAATCAACACCAAGACCTACACCACCTTGGTACTTAAAAAAGAAAAAAATACGAAGTGGATCAGAAGACAAACTTGATGAAAGGAAAGAAGAGCCTAAACCACAGGAGCATGAACGCAGGGAATTATTTGCCTCGCGCTTCCTTCACAGTGCCGTCTTTGAACTAGATTCTAGACGACTGCAGCACCTGGAACGTAAACATGAAGAACTTGAGCATATGCAAAACCAGCAACTTGGTCAGCATGGGGTAGATGGTGAACTTGAAACCGGACCAGTTGTCCTTTTCCATAGCCGCTTTTTGGAGCTCACACAACTACAGCAACAGAAGAGTAAGACACAACATCTGCAAGAAACAAAAGAAGATCCCGCAATCAGAGATGAGAATAAAGAAGAAAAGTCAGATGATCAAGAGAAACAGGTTCTGCAGTCCCATGACACAACAGAAGCTGTAGCGGAGACGGAAATTAAACCCATCAGTCCTGCTGAAGAAGTTTTTTCTGAATCCAAACTCTCACCAACTCCTGTCAATCAGTCAGTGGTCAAGGATTTTCCTATGTCAGATGAGAAAAGTGTTTTGGTAAATCCAGCTGTTGCTGAATGTCCCCCTGTGTCTTTGATACAGGACGAGGTAAAAGAAAGCGAACTCGTATCCATTCATCACCTTCCGGCAGAGACACAATGCGATTCTGAACCCACAGAAGTAGCTGAACCTAACTATTCACTGACTAAATTTTCTCCATCTGAAGAGAAACAGGAACCTGTCCCAGAGACTATAATTTCCCAATTCACCGAACAAATATCTAGCCATGACTCTCAGGAAGAGTTTGCAACCAGTTCAGAACCAGTGCTGGATCTTGAAGCCATAAAATCAGAAGTTTCAGTAGATATTAGTCCAATTACACCTAATATTGTTGAGGGTGTGGAAACTGTAAAAAAGGAGATCCATTCCACTTGTAAAATGGCAGCAGAGCCAGAAGAAGAGGATAAACTCCAAGAAGAGCAGATGGCTGTTGATAGTGACACTAATGAAGAGCAAGTCCCCCACCCAAAAAAGAGTGAAGCAAAAGAAATTAAAACTAAAAAGGGTAAACAAGCCCCTGCTCCACTTGCTCCAGCTCCTATTACTTCCCTCTCTGTTTCCGAGAAGCAAGCTACACGCAAGAGTGAGCGCATTGATAAAGAGAAGCTGAAACGTGGCTCATCCCCAAGAGCTGAGTCGAAGTCCACAAGTAAGTCTCCTATTCATGGATCAGATCCTGATGGCTTAGAGCAAAGTATACCTTTAGGCAGAGCTAGAAGAAGAAATGTTAAATCTGTTTATGCCACCCCAGTTGAAGATGAAGCACCAGTTCGTGCTGGAAAAGAAGTACCTGAGTCACCTCGCTCTGCAAGAAAGAGAGGTACGGACAAAGAAGCAGTGCAGCCAAGTAGTGAATTAGAGCCACCTGCTCCAGCACCTGTGACAAAACGAGGCCGACCCCCCAAGAACCGTCGACAAGGTGAAGAGAGTTCATCTGTAAAAGTAGATAAAGCCAAACTAGACAAAGATACTGATCTCAGTGATTTAGTAAGTGGTGAACGAATTCCAAGAATCTCTAAAGGGAAAACATCCCCCCACTCCATAAAGAGTTCATCAAATCAAGTTTCTTCAGCCCATGGATCAGCATCAACTAGAAAAGGGGACAAAACTGAGGCTGCTGAGGAGGATCTAGAGATGGATCTTGCAGATCCAGATACTTTGGCTGGGGTGGATCCATCAAGTTCAGGGAAAGATCCATTGGTTAAAACTGAGCTAAAGAAAGACGAAAAAGATAAAGATGATCTCCATGAAAAAACTGCTGAAGGTAAATCGAATGGAGAAGAAACAGATTCCCTGGTTGTCGAAGAGAAAGATAGGATAGCTAGAGGAAAACTCAAGTCCGTAAGGATGCCAAAGTCTCCTGTCCTCAAAAATCTGAAAATCAGGCTAAATGTCACAGAGGTTAAAGACCATCTCCAGTTAGGAGAAGAGCTTGGGAGTCAAGATGACGCTACAAAAAAGATTAAATCTGGAGATATGAATGATTTAGTTTCAAAGTGTTCTAATGTTAACAAAGGAGCTCTTGATGAAGAAAAAGAAAAGGAAATTGAAACCACAAAAAGTTCATTTTCCCAGGAGCGCGAGTTAGAGCAGGCAGTAGAGAACATAGCCAAACTTACTGATCCCAGTTTTCCAACAGTACCCCCAACTCTACCTGCAGAGACAAAAAGTGACACAGAAGAAGAAAAGCCGTCTAATCCTGCCAGTGAAACAGAACTTATGGCTGCTATTGACTCAATAACTGCAGAGGATGTGGGTGCATCTCTTACCCAAGCACCTCCACTAAGTACCGATATGGGTTCTGAGCCTGAGATGCCAGATTTTGTTCAGTCTGTCAAGAAAGAGGAACAACAGGCAACTACATCCGCCCTACTGGAGAAATCTGACTTTTTGAATACACCCAAAAAGGGTACGAAGGGAAGACCAAAAACCCCTAAACGTTGTAAGGCCCAAAAGCAAGTGAGAAAGGATTTGAAGGAAGGGCAAGCGTTAGGCGAGGAACCAACATTGCCCTTAGTTGACAGCACACCCTCAGATGTCAAAGATGTAAAGATTGTGTCTGATACACCTCTATCATCAGCAGTTGCTGCAGTAATTACTCCCACTTCTTGGAAGCCAGAGTCTGAGCTGTCAGCTGCTAAGATTCCAGATGTAAACACAGACACAGCATCATCTTCGGAAGAGCAAATGCAACCTCTTAAATCTGTGTATCCAAAGTCAAAGAGTCCAATATGCCCAAAGCCTCAACAGTTGCCACTTGACTGCATCTCTCCATCTCTGTCTCCTCGAGCAAACAGACCAACTATCAGACCTATTCAACCTGGTAGAGTTGCTGTATCTCCACCAGACTGGCGGCATCAGCCCAAAGATGCAGTTGTTTCCTCTTCCCCCGTCATGCCATTAGCAGCAAAGGAAAGCAAACCTTTACCCTCTGACTCTGAAAATATGGATGTTGAACATGGCAGTAGTGATTTAAGACAGATTCTTATGAAACCTAAAAGTATTTCACTGGCAGGTAGTAGTTCTGTTGTTGGTAATCTGCCCAGCCTTCGAGACCAGAACCCATCTGAAAGTAACGCCTTAGTCACCGCCGTTGTGAAAAGCAAATCACCACCATCAGACAGTAAAATGCAGACTAATCCAGTCCCACCTGTTGTTCGACCTCCAGCCTCATTGACATCCCCCGAGACAAAGTCTGTGATTTCTGTTATAGCATCGACAGCCACCTCTGTTATCAGTCGTGTTGTTAACCCCCCAGAGCCCGAGGAAAAAGTGAACGTCAACCTTGGAAATCCTTGTGTGGACATGACTATACCAAAACCAACGTATAGACCTGGTAAAGATGATGCTGGATCATATCATGGCTCCTCTGTGGCAGATGAAGGGGGTGCTTCTACACGCTTCATTGTTGAGACTCCCACTGTTGGGTCCGGGTCTTGCTCTGGTCTGAGAGTAAATACATCGGAAGGAGTAGTAGTGTTGAGTCACTCAGGCCAGAAAACGGAGGGACCTCAAAGGATTAGCGCCAAGATAAGTCAAATCCCACAAGCAACAGCAGGTGACATGGAATCTCAACAGTTGGTTTCCATGCCCCAGACTAAACAGGAAATGTATGGTCATTCTCAGTCCGGACTTCAAAAGGGGCCTCCATCGCAGGGCGATCATGGTCATCCTGGTAAGCCACAGTCAGCTCTAGCCACTATCAAACAAGAAAGCAGTGGTTTGGAAAAAATGGATTACCAGTCTGGACCTCAAGGAGTGGTAAAGCGCCTCACCCAGGGTAATCAGCCAGTAATGGGTTATCATCAAGATTATATGCAATTAAAACAAAAGAAGCTGGATAGTTCTGATTCTCATGGCTCGGATGGGACTAAAGCGTCTTGGACTTCTGCTGTTAGTCCCGCAATTAGTCCTCATTTGCCCTCTCCACCTGGAAACCATGTAGGCTTTGTAACATCGGCAGGTGACAGAGCCCCTTCGCACCTCAGTGGAATCAAACAGGAACCACGATCCCCACGCAAGTCAGGTCATCCACACTCTCCATTTACTAAGGTGCCCTCGCCCATAGGCTCCTCATCCCCAAAGGGGATTCCTGTCATGCTACCAACTGGCCATCCTGCTATGCAACAATATATTACTAGTGTTCACCACCCAGAACAATCTGTTATCATGCCACCTCATAGTGTGCCTGGAGGCTTGGGACGGATGTCTCCTCACTGTGTTACCCAGTCGATTCCAGTGGGACATCTCGTTCAAGGAGACGTTAGAGTTAATACTCCACCTCTTTCAGTGATGACTTATGGGATGCACAGTGAGCCTCTCACCTCTCCCTGGTCTAGTTCAATTCAGCCACAGCCTTCCTCACCCCAGGCTGTTGGCAGAGAGAAGGTTCTCAAAGTTAACCCTAGTTCTTTAAGGAGTCATGAGGGTGAACAGGAAGAATCCAGACACTTCCATCAAACAGGAAGACCACCTGCCGCTCTGCAGCCGGATCCTCGTGGGCCTTTGAGGAGTGTTCCATTGGAAACTTACATGCAACAGAGGGATATGCGTGTTCTCATGCATCATCAGGCGGGGACCACCGACCCGCACTCTGGACACATTCAGGAAAGTCTGCCCCCCTCTATATCTCCACATATTTTGTCAAAAGGTGTGTCTGAGAAGGATATTACAAAGTCACTAGAAGCAAAAAGGCCTCATTCTCCTCTTCCTAAGGATGGAATAATGGGAATAAGACAATCTGGAGCAGCAATGGCGTCTCCTCAGCGAGGTCAGATAGTGCCACAAGGACCTAGTGGGTCATTCTCAGAGTACTCGGGAATGTACTCAAACCCAAGAGGTATTCATTCTCAAGTACCAGAGGCTTCAGTTGGACACAACCAACCACCATTGAATGTCGCTCAAAGTATGGTGAGTTAACTGCTCTTAGTTTATTGGTTTAGTGTGAATATGTAACGTATATAAGTTTCAGAATAGTAATGTAAAAATATTTTTTCGTCTAATGGGCTTTGCTTATTGGACCAGTGTAATATTTGCGTGGAGCAAAACTGTCACTGACCTTTGTATGCAAGCTTATTTTTATTTTTTTTACACTAATAAAACTGCTCCTTACTCTTGAATCCGAAGGGTGCAGACCTCCAGGCTAAACCAGATGCCAAGATGACGCAGCCTGTTAATATGGTGCAGTTGCTCACAGTAAGGCCAAAACGATGACTATGAATTGTGTTCACTTCACTCGGTGTGACTGAGCAGTCTTTGTCTTACTCACTTGTTTTTGTGCCATTCATTCAGAAATACCCTATTGTGTGGCAAGGTCTTCTGGCACTGAAGAATGACACAGCTGCAGTCCAGTTGCATTTTGTCTGTGGCAACAAAGCTCTGGCTCATCGATCCCTGCCACTACAGGAAGGGGGTGCACTGCTGAGGATTGTCCAGAGAATGAGACTGGAGGCTTCCCAGTTAGAGAGTGTCGCAAGAAGAATGACGGTGTGTATTTTGGGCTTCAGTCCAACTAATGACTTTGTGTTCCTTTTCAGAACAGAACCACATTGACCTTTTTTCTCCTCTGCAGGGTGACAGTGATTTCTGCCTCCTCCTTGCTCTGCCCTGTGGACGTGATCAAGATGATGTCCTAAACCAAACTCAAGCTCTTAAGGCTGCATTCATCAACTACTTGCAGACAAAGTTGGCAGCTGGTATCATCAACATCCCCAATCCAGGTTCCAATCAGGTGACAAATGGCAGACCATCTCGTCAGTTGCAAGTTTTGTACTTTATGTATATACATGCAACTAATGTCGGGCTCTGTTTTTCTAGCCTGCTTATGTGCTTCAGATCTTCCCGCCCTGCGAGTTTTCTGAGAGCCACTTGTCGCAGCTTGCTCCCGACCTTCTGAACAGGATCTCCAGCATCTCGCCACACCTCATGATTGTCATCACCTCTGTGTAACTGTCACCCCCGGGACCCGTCCGATCAACTGACGTACTCACAGTTGAGCCTCAGGAAACCAGAGGAATAATTTTTTCTTCCCCCCTACCCCCGGACACAATGGGGAATGTGTAGGATGTACCCTGTCAATCAACAGTTTTGATTTCTTTCTTCTATTTTTCCTCTCATCAGTTTTTTTTTTCCATTTTGTTTCTCCTGTCTGGTAAAATTGTCCTTCTCAAAAGAACTCAGGGATGGAACAAACCAGAATGAGTCTTACATGACCATTTCTCTGCTGTATCTCTATTTATTGAAGTTTTATTTTAGTGTTCAGAGATGCTCTGAAGAAAAAGAAAATCAGGACATTCGAACAAGACTTGGTGATCTGTCTGGCTGGCGTGTTTCCTACATTTGTCTTTTCATCTTCATTTCTACACAGGAGGATCATAGCAGCTGTTGCACCTCAGTGGCTGAAGAGACATTTCAACTAATTTTAAATGATTATGTACAGACATCCTCACTCTAGCTTTCTTTAGAGGAGGAACAATTAACTTGTAAATCTTTGGAGACCCTGATGAGGACCATGTAGATGTAACGGCTCCTTTAATTCCACCACCTCTGCTCATTTTCTCACACTACTGAAGCGACCGCACCTCTGGCCCCTGCCTTTGCATTGAACAAGCTACAGTAAGATTTGGGATTTTTTGAATACGAGACTTTGTAAATATTTTAAATATTTAAGCGTCAGCAGAACCTGGAAAACTTAAGAGACTTTAACTCTGGGACATAACAGCGTGGGAATTTAGATGGATCCTTAATTTTTGGGTGTAAATACTTGTAACACAGGAAGGTTGGCGAACTCTTTGGAGTTGGCCGATGGCACTTCATATTTTGTAACTCAAATAAAACTCCAGAAAACATGAAAATTTAAGATGGTTCTTTATTTTTCTACTCAAGTCCTGAAAATGATTAGCGGTGAGCTAATTTGACAACTTATGTTGAACAAACAAGAGCAAAGGGGGACAATAAGTGTATATTTACTGGTTACAAAAGGAAAGAAAAGCTACAGTTTATATAAAGTAATCAGCGTGTGCATTTAACTCCACTGTGACTCTCCAGTAAAGCCATGCCAATTTGTGTTAATCTCTTTAAAAATGGCTCTGCCTTGTAGAATCATCCCCGAAAGCTTAGACTGTACTTTCGTTACACATCTGAACCTCCTGTCTTAAAAGTATAGTACAACATTTCACTGGTCCTGGGACGCGTTCCGTTACAAGAGTTTTACTGTGCAGGTCAGAGCTGGTCATGTCTTTACCTCCAGGGAAGAGTTGATTTAAGATGCGAGTTTATTAAACACTAGTGTTTTAAGTGATCACTGGAGCCGAACAGTGCCACCAGCTGGTCTTCATACTGGGAGATGTTCCTCTTCATGATGTCCATGCAGGGTCCTAACAAACGCTCAAAAGCCTGGATGTCGATTACTGGAAGAAAAAGGCGGCGATTGTGTTTATGTCGGCTTTCAAAGGTCTTTCTGAGAGCTTCAGATTAAAGAAGGGCCTGCAAAACACACTTGGCCAATTGTGGGATTGCTGAGGCGGCAATGTCTTCATTCTGAAATGATACCTACCTAAGCATTTGGTTTGTCCCACAGCGTAGACTGATGCTGCACGAGGTTTGCTGGTTACCAGCGCCAGCTCCCCGAAGTACTGGCCCCTGGAGCAGCGAGCCACTTCAACCTCTGAGTTGTTCTGCTGGCCCGACTTGGTCTGTAGCAGACACACACAAAATTTTGTGTGGTGGTTCGTCAATCGAACAGCTGACAATACAGCAGTTGTTTGTTGTTTTTTTTAATCGAATACTGTACTCACTTTAGTTTTGATCATAATCTTCACCTCTCCTGACTCCACGATGTAGAAACAATCAGCCTTTTCCCCCTGTGGGCAGCAGCAGAAATGCTTTATCCACATGGCAGATACACTAATAGAAAACTGCTGATCTAAAAGACTGTACCTGTGTTATTATGCAGTCTCCATCTTTGAACACTCGCACGCCCAAAACATCAACAATCTTCATCCTCTCAGAGAGCTGCAATGAAGCAGGACACAGGTACTAAGCAACAGAGGGAGCTGAAGTGTGCAGGGACCACAAATGTTTCCGTACAACATCTATTTACAGCTCATACCTCAAGAGACTTCAGGAGAGGAACGCACTCTATGAAGGCCTCGTACATCCTCCTCTTCTTGGCGTTGTTTTTCACGATCAGCCTGTGAAAGGTGGCTCGATCCTGGTGGGGCAGCGGCAGAGAAAGTTTCAGGCTGTGAGGACTGTGACGGGCTTGGGGACGGACGGCATGCTGTGTCCTCTCACCAGGCCCCACAGGGCGCCGTCCTGGGTTGCTACGATGGTGGCGGCTCGCGGCGTGTTGTACATCAGAGCCAGCTCTCCGAAACTCCCCTTGTTGTTATACTTCCCAACACATATACTGGCTCCATCCTTGAGCACAAAAATGTCATAGACGCCTCTGGGAAAGGTGAGAGCCAGAGAAGAATCAGGTTTGACAGCCTCATTCTGATTTTTTACTGAAAGGAGAGAAAACTGAACCATCTTACTCACTTGTCTATGACATAGAAATTATCCCCATCATCTCCCTGGTCTATGATGTGATCCTCAGGTTTGACCAGCACCTCAAACATAGCATCCAAAACCTCAGAGAACTGCTCCTGGAGGATGTCAGAGAAACAGGTAGAGGTTTTGTTTGTTTTGGACAGACATATTTAAAGATTCTGGAGGTCTGCTTGAAAAGTTGCAAAACTTATGGATATCTTTCCCTGTGTTTTGGAACAAATATGACCTGAAGCAACAGCAAAATTAGAGATTAGAAATGTAATCAACTATATAAGTCAGAACTGGTTTGTCTTTGATATGATACTATGATATGATACTTCCTTCCCCATGCTTTACAACTAATGTTTACAGTTCAACAGAAACTTATATGTGTATCGCATACAGTTAAAAGCACAGAACTTTGCTTTCTTTGTGGTCCTTTACACAGGAAAATACATTTGACTGTATTCATAAACTTTTGTAGCCACATCTTGTTTAGTTTTGATTTAAGGACACAAACTGGCTCAATAGGAGTGAATGGTTGATGACGCAGCAGCAGATCAGAGATGTTTAACTGCTGCCGAGGCACCATGTATACGTCAGCCTAAAACACCAAAGCATCAGAGGGGCCACCACCTCCCCCCGTCAAGCCTTTGAAAGCTCATTTAAAGCGTTGTACCTTCTCCAGAGTTTTAAACAGAAGGATATCTTTGCAGGCGTCCTGTAGCCGCTGCCGCTGCTCGTCCGTTTTGGGATGCACGACCTGAGGCTGCGTGTCATCGTCTTTGTCGTCATCGGGGTTGTAGGCCTCTGCACAAACTGCAGCAAAAATATTCAACGTAAAGGTCAGCGCCCTCATACCAACACTACTCCGTGTTCACTCCACACGTTGTTCCTCTGACCTGCGACTCTGCGGCTGTATTTTCCAGGGGTGGGTTCTGCACAGAGAAAACAGCAGGTCACGCTCCGAATGGGGCCCACAGAGCACAAGCTCAGAACAAACGGGACAGTCTTCTCGGCTCATTGAATACTCACTGATGGTGTCCTTCTCCTCCTCTTCCTCCTCGTCCTTCTTTGGCTTGTTTGAGTTGTTCTTCAGAGCGACGCCCTCGGGTTTGGAGCCGCACTTGTGGGCTCGCTGCTCGGGCTTCTGGCCCTCCAGAAGTTGAGTAAAATACTGCACGGCAAATTCCACCAAGTTGGGGGGCCTGTGACGGAGCACCTCCACTGTGTAGCCCTGCAGCAGCTCCTTCAGGCCGGCTGGGATCTCCACGTTACTCATGATTACGGTTCAGAGGTCAGTGGCCGAGCTCTGACAGTCTGAACTGAGCTCAGTGCGTGAAACGTGAGGTATGGCAGCATCAACAGCAGCGAATGATGCGATTCCTGGTCTGCTTTTCTGAAAACTCGTCACAGGACAGAGGGACTCCTCCCCCTCCCGCTCCACTGTGCTCTTTATTGATTTCTTTATTTAGCACAGCCTGTCGGAAAGTATTGACCTAGACTTTTCACATCATCTGTAATTAATGGCCGTCCAGTGGTTTACATATCAGGATGTGTAAGTTGGACAAACAAACAGCTTAGTGGGAGCAGTTTTGCGTCTGACACAGTCAGACAGATGGTTTGAACTCACAGGGCTCCAAATGACCACACATCTCACACCTTTAATCTGACAGCATTTCACTGTACAGTTCATGGAGCTCTAAAAGAATGGCCCCTTTTTTCACATTTTCCAAAAAGTTCCACTGTGGATCCTTCAGATGCTGGTGAGAAAAAGACAACTGGAAACTTTTCTTAGTCAATGCATGGGTCATGATGACTGGCTGCATCGTAACCCCTGCTGCCTGCCATGAGGTCATGATCCTCCCAATGAATTACTTCATGTTTAAGAAATCTTTTTAATACACGTCACCTAAAAGATGATTTCCAAACTGCATAATAATGTGTTAGTCTGAGTGTAAAACAACAATGTTCGTAGCAATACTAATCGTATTGCTAAAAAGCTAAGCGAGAATGGACGGTTTTAAGGGCTTACGGACGGAAGCATCTTCTCTTTCAAAAGCACATGGTAGTACATCTTAGGTTATTAAAGTTATTTCTGAGCAAACCACGAGACTTCTGGAACAATGCCCTCTGGACAAAATAGTCACGATGCTCGCACCATGTTTGGAGAAAAAACAAACATAGCATATCAGCACAATCCCCCAGACCAATGGTGGAGAAGCTGGGGGGGTTGAAGATTTGAGTTTTTTTAGCAGCTACCGGACATGGAGCCTGTATATATTTCCTGTGATAAATGTCTGGCAGCTGGAGCTTCGCTGACACTGGCTCGTAAAACAGGATAATAATCTCCAAGGAGCGGAGGCTGAAAAATACAGAATTAAGGTGTTGCAATGACCCAGAAAACAATCCAGACCTCAGCCTGACTGAAACGGTGTCATAAGACCTAAAAGGAGCTGTGGTGAAATGCCCGCAAACCTCAATGAATTGAAGCAAAGTTGAAAAGAAGAGTCGACTGGATTCCTTCCATGAGGACTGATAATTATCAGACATAAAAGTGATGACTTGCAGTCACTGGCTCTACAAACTCCTGGATCATGGGGTTCAGTTTAGACTCTTTTTTAAAAAAGATGGACGCATTAAAATCCATCACGTTGTTCTTCGTCTGACTGAAAAGTTCTCATGTTAAGTGCGATACTTTTTAGTGCATTACCTTTGTTTTTAAGGAGCACAGAAAACTGAACGTCTGAATTTTCTCCGCTTCTGGATTTCTGTTAAGTGTTGAAAAAAGCCCTGACACCCAAAGCTTCTCCATTGTAAGTCAGCTAATGCAAGACAAACGACTGGAAAAGTTCATTTCTAAAGATGGCTTCTTTTAATTTTCTGTACATGGTGACATTCTCATAATCATCTTTGATCATTGATTATATTCCCTCTCATGATTTGGGATCAGACAAACAGAGAGTGTATTAGTGGTCTCTGCGCGGGTGTACAGGATGCAGACAATTCAAAAGGCATGTGTTACAGAGAGAGATGACCATTAAAATGCTACAAAAAGCATCTTTTCCCTGATAAGAACAGCGGCTAATTTATTACAGAAGGTAAGGCACAGGATGTATAACTCACTCCGTTTCTAATTAAAAAAAAAAACTTAAAACAAACAGGAGGTAAGTAAAAGGAGTGAGAACATTCGCCTGTCTGGTTTTTGTGGGTGTGTACTGGCACCACTGCAGGGTCATCACTGGACCTTCTGGACATCCGTGTTTCTGCAGCCCCACGATGCTTCAACGACAATCAAATACAACAGTAGAAGAGTTGCTAAAATCTCTCGATTCCGTCCAATCTGCATGCGTGTGTTTCAGGGATTCCCAGACGAGGCCACTCCCGGGTTTCATCACAGGTTCGGAGCCAACCAATTCAGAAACTTCATCGCCAGCTCAAATCCTAAGAAACAGGCCTGAAAGCAAAGGACACAGAAACAGCAGTCTTTAGGTTTTGGGCAATACCGACCGACAAAAGCATTCAAAAGCAGCAGATGCGCATTACTAATGACCGTCTCTCCTTTGAACATACTGCCTTTCTGTCTTTCTACCTCTCACATGAGCAGTTCTCATGTGGGATTTACACTGTTTCCCAGGCGTGAACTTCAGGCTTCCAGAAGCCGTTAAATAAAGGTTTCTCCCTCCTGATCGTCTGCACACAGGCCTGCACATTGTGCCGTCTGCGTCTTCCCCGCTGCAGATAAGGCCGACCTCGCCCTCATGTCTGACTCAACCAGGACTTCGGCCTCTCCTTTTCAACTCCACCATTTTCTTTCCGCCACAGCAGTGCTTTCCCTTTGAGAAGCTTTTCACGAGTCCAGATGCAAGACCCCAAATTAAACACATTTCATTACCCTTTCCCCTGTAAAAGAAGTCAGGGAACCCACATCACTTGTCCAACAGCTTTGGAACTGTGCATTAAAAAAATAAGGGAATCTGGTCCTGGAATGGTGTGCTTTGAGTTAGGAAATAATTCATGTACTCTGTTTACAAAGTTTATAAAAGAAGAAAAAAGCTATAAATCTTCCCAAAGAGAACGAGGGTGCCTCGTTTATGTGACAGAAAGTTGGAACTTGCCGATTCAGTCCTCACTCACAGGTTGTCTTTACAGATTCTACTTACATGCTTGTTGTAGAACTATACTTAATGTTAATTAATAATCAAACATCTTGCTGGATGAAAATGGTACCATTGAGACACCCCATGGTCCCACTGTGTATTTACAGCACATTACGCTAGTCCAAAAACCAGGACTGACATGACTAACTGGCCTGGAAAGACACTCTGAATCAGGATTTCTTTTATCGTTTCTACAAATATCAAAGTCAATGGCTGAAAAAAGGCCATACAAATATATTTAGAATGTTTCCTGCTTCAGCAGCGCTCGAACACTCATTCATCTCACTTTGTTGTACAACCATTCAGGAGAAGCCAATGAGAAAATGCCACCAAGAAATGTAACATTTGTGCACCTCTGCATCTGTAATCAAGTATGAATGACCAGAGGTAATCACCGGCTTGGAAACCGATGCAGAAACTGCTATGAAAGGCAGAGGGGAAAAAAACCAGCTTGGTTTCTCAGAGTTTATGCGAGGTGACCACGATTTAAACGTTCTCATTGAGACGCCTTAATCCCACATTATGTGAGAGATGTTATTATTGCAGCTCTGAACCCTCTTCATCCTCCCTTCAAGGCAAACACCACTACAAGTCCAGATGTTCATCCAGCTGCTCTGAGCAGACAGCCAACTCACAGCGTTTGCCGGGAAGGCTCGGAGCATGACGGCGCTGAAGCCTTTGTACAGAGACCCGATGCCCTCCTCCCGGATGAGCTCCCGCAGAACGTCTCGGAAACCGTTGGGATACTTTCCCTCCGGAGCTGAAACACAGAGAGGCACCTTAACAGAGTCGGAGGCAGTTTTTTTCTACCTCATAAAGAAAGACAAATCTAAATGTTGCTTTTATCCCTATGGCTAGGAAACGAGAGGGAATAGGAAAATCAGTCAGAAGGTTTCCTTTAAGAGAACTTTCAGTCAGTACGTCTACATGTCTCTGCAAATTGGGGACAAAAAGGTCATCACAGACCTTTTTCTGTAATTTCCAGTAAAGGCAAACCTGTTTGGAAGCGAGACTTCAGCACGTCAGGTGGAATTGCAACAGCCCAGTTACAGATCCCGGCCATCCCTCCAGCGAACAGCACGCTGGGAACGCTGAGCTCGTTGGGGCTGCGGGGAGAAGACCACAGATCCAGCTGCTCAGAAGCCTTTTTTTGCAACACCCTGTAAATGTGATGCAGAGTAAAGAAAATTCACCTCTTTCCTTCTGGTGTGAGGAATTTCTTCAGCCACTCATAGGACATGAAGTACATCCCACTGGCCGGAACATCTGAGTTACACAGCGAGGAAAACACGGCAAGCAAAATTCATTATGACTGAACACACATCTATCGTCCTAAAATGAAAACAGCCAGGGGCAAACCAATGCAACTGGGGGGGGGGGGGACTAACAGCGCAGCTGCAAATGATTGACTCCAGTCGGAGACCTTCAGAGCAGCCGATAAAAGCTGCAGAGCTCCACAAGTCCAGATGGGGCTGCTCCCTGCAGGTTGTCAACCCTTGAGTGACTCAAACCACCGCTGCAGTGGTGCGTTACATCACTTTCAGCTGCTTTGCCTACGTTGCCCATAATGCAATTCAGCTGCCGGAGCCACGCCTTTAAGGAGCGCTAAAGCTGACGAGTCTCCAACTGACAGGCAGAGCAGCTTTATACTTTTATCCAAATATAATCAAATTAAAAAAAAATCTCACCATTCTGCAAACGTATTACTGTTGGAAAGTGTGTAAGCGTCTTATATACAATAATACAGCTTTATGTTACGTTTGCCTACAATTATTTTTCATATTTGCGCCTAATTCTTACTAAAAAAAATAATTCGTTTATATTCTTTTGGAGGATGCTTAATCTCCATCTAAGATGTGTGTTTTTTTATTGCAGTTTATTTCACTCCACTTTCTAGCTGTTCATGCAAATAATACATATTTAAAGTCACTTACGCTACAAAAATAACATAGTGTTTGTGGTATATCTAAAAGATAAAAAGGTTTTGAAAGTATACTGTACCTTTTGACATTTAACATTTCAATATTCAAAATAAATTTGTTTAAAAGTGTGATATTAGTCACTTTTTTTTTTATTCATAGCACTAATTTTATTTTCACTCATAATTTTAGAGTAGTGCATTTTAAAGCTAACCACAAAAAAAGAACACAACTTTTCAATGTCTTTTCTTTTCAGTATTTACACTTTGAACCCCTTCATTTGCTAAGCCATTTAGGTGACAACTACAACTTTGATGCACTCTTTAAAACCGAGATAACTCAATCTCCACTTTTTGTGGCAAGTTTTTTGGTAAGGACTGAAACCCTGCGAGCACAACCACAAAGGACTTAATGTCACTTTAGGTGAATGAAATCATGCTGGAAAGAGGTGCACAGGGAGTGATGAAAAAGAGCTAATCACACTTCCACTCAGAGCAAAGACGCACCCCTCATGAGAGTCAGAGCTGTGCCTTTGTAGATTCCTCTGATTCCCGATTCTCTGTACAGCTGTTTGACGCAGTCCATGGGTCCCGCGTACTTTAACTCTCCTGTGGAGGCCTGAATCTGCAAACACGCAAAAACACAACAACTATGAAGGCATTTCACGTCTGCGTCGAGGGGGCTGGGTCCGATTTGATAGACTTCAGTGGGTATTTGTGCACACGTGCAGACAGAAACCGCTGACCTGTAGGAGACATTTGATGCGCTCTCCAGGAGCCATGATGGCTGTGGTGAAAATGCCCGACAACATGCCGGCAGCGAACAGCTGTGGATACCTGCAGGAGACGAGATGGAGAAGCTGACGCAGGGCAGAGCTTCAACACGACCGCCTACCACTGAGCAGCCAACTCACGTGAGGATATCATCAGGGGTTTTCTGTTGTAGCTTCTTTCCCAACCCAAATCCAAAGAAGCAGACGGCAAACATGGGCGTAACTCCGATAATCGGGGCGGCCATTCCCTTATAGAGTCCTTTCACACCCTGCGTGTGAACAAGAGAATGAGAAAACACCAGCACAAGCATGTGGAAGAAACTAAACAAACTGAAAACACATGTTTTTTTTTAAAGAGTTTATGGAAGCAACTGTCCTCACCTCTTTGGCTAAAGTCTTTTTGAAACAATCTATGGTCCCGGCATATGCAAGCGTCTCTCCAGGTTTGGGTTTGGTTTGAGTCTGTAATCGCACCTGAAAGAAAAAGGATGTCAGGCAAAAAGTAGTTTGCGATCATGTCGATTTACAGCAAAGTAGACTACTGAAACAGTCCATAATCAATGATTTTCTCGTCATTGTCATTGTTTTTACTAATATTAAATTAGAGCTGTTAATATAAAAATGCCCTCCATGAATTTCTGGGAGAATAAAAGAAAATTCCTTTTAAAGTGATGGGATGCCTCAGCAGTGAGAGGAAACATTCTACCATCACTTTTTAAGAATAAAACAGTTTTCAAGGGAACAATACATTCATTTGAAAAACATTTAGAATATATGCAAAGTGTCATGTCATTGGTTTATCATTCCTTGTTCCTGCCGCTTATTGCTCACTTACAAACAGGTCTTAATCTATAAAATAAGAAAGCATCAGCTTCTGCCACCTTTGCCTTTTGGCTTACCAGGAAATGGGTGGCGGACAAAGCTAGCCAGAGACCACTGAGGAGCGGTTGTCCTGTTTACTGATAATGGACACTTTTATGTCACAGTTGTTCTTAACTCTTGCTTTTCTGGTATGTTATTGTAAACGTTTGAATAATGTGTGTACTGAGAAAGACAAATAAATAACTTGCCAGGGCACTTTTAAAGAAATCAACCAGCCCAAACACTAATCTTTATGATCTTAAGTAGACCTTACTCCCTGACATGAGTTGCAAATGCGCCCAGCGTTAGCTATAACTGCTCAGTGAGTTAGCCGGGAGAGAGGATTGCATGTGGGGCTCAAGGTGAGGTCCACACCTAAGGTTCTGGGTCTCACACGACACCAAGAATGTGATACAGGAACCAAACACTAAAGTCCATGATTCAATTTGTTGATAGGGAAGCCTCTGTTTGCCTGTCTCTGCATAGTACCTGGATGCTGTTTTTTTGTAATAGTATCGGGCGACAGTGTGACAATTCCCAACACTAATCGTGCAACAATAATTACTTTAATGGTGTCAAGTGGGTGGCCAGCGAAAACCAGGCAAACCCCTCCAAAACCTCCTGCGAAGAAGTTCTTCATCGGACTAATCGGTTGCTGCTGTTTAGCCATTTTTGTTTCTGGAGGAAAAAAGCAAGTAGTGAGTAGGACCAAGAACATAAAAAGCGACACGGCGACAGTGAACGAAAGTAGGTGTAAGTTCTCACCTATTTGGCTCTTTTTCGGATAAGTGAATATGAACGCTGCTGCTGCTGTCACTGCGGTCTGCAGGACCTTTGACCCAATTCATTCACCCGGACCTTTTTGACTGAAGCACAACCCTGCTCTGGCACGTCTCTGATTGACGTCCGGGTGGAAATTTTCAGAGTAAACCTTGATAATAAACGAATAGCCTAAACTAAAAAGAGAAATTTAAAGAATGAATAGAATAATTACGTCCTCAAATATTAAGGGACCAAGCTTCTATTCGATTCCATATTCACATAACATGTAAGAAAAAAATCACAAACGGGAGAATAAAAGTTGTTTTTTTCCTCCAAATGACCACGATTACAACATCAACACTAACACCAATAATGTGTGGCTCAATCCCGTCTAAGGAATGCAAAGAAAGAACCAAATTGTAACACAAAGTCCTTGAAATGAAATGCAAAAGATCACAAAAGGGGGAAAAAATCCACACAAGGAGGCGAAAATAAGATTGATGAGACTTAAAGACAATGCCACTCGAGGAAACACAACACGACCAAAACTGGGTCACAAAACAATCCAAAAGACTAGTTGTCTGTATCCTCAGAGAGATTATCTGGGTATTTGTATACATCTTATCCCCAGGGGTTCCTCTTTCATAATCCTTATATTTGTCTTTAATACCCAGTCATAACTTACATATAATATGTCTGTGCTTCTTGTCCTCTTTGTCTGTACTTCTGCTCTTCAGTTTTTATTTTTCATCACTAAACCTCAACAAAATTACTTTGTTTTTTTATCGGATTAATAGAAAAGGAAAGCCTATCCAAAATCAAAGCATACTAAAAATTAGCACAATCTGGTATTAAGACAAACGTTCATCTGATTGTTGTGTAACAGGCTTAACAGTCTGATACGCTGTTCATTCAAACTTTCAGCTTTGATCATGTTGTATATTCCACAACACCACATGAAAACGTTCACTGTTAAAATATAGCTTTATTAGTTTCATTATTACACAATTGCAGCATGTTTGCAGACAGTTATTAATGGAGATGTTCACCACCCACACGTCTTGTAAACAGACCCAATTAGTCAAATAATGTAGACACAGAGATCAACTAAAATCCAATATTTGTTCAGGATTGTGACAGGCTTTCAAAGCCATGCCAGGGACAAGATTAAACAAGGAAAGGCGTTAAGATGGAAAAACGTCAGTCACAACATTGTTGGGCAAAAACAAGGGAAATTGAACTGAAACCACCAGGAGATAAAAAATAAATGCCCTGCTTTTCCATTTCACTGTCTTCATTTTCAGCAGGAAGATGAGATTATAGTGAACAATGCCGTGCGATGTATCACCGCAGATAATAATCACGTAACATCATGCATCAGCTAAGGCTTGATGCCAAAACAATAGTTTGACTCTGTAAACAGTCGGTGATGGTCAGGGAGCTTTGAGTTTGCAAATACAGAGCAATTTCTGTAAATGTAAGGAAAAGTCCCATTTAACAGACTGAGATAGCTGCAGATGCAAAAACAGCAGGGACTCGATATGGAGCAGCAAGATACTCAGCTTCAAGCTTAACAATGGCAGCAAGAGTCAGGGTGTGCTTTGTTCATCTCACAAGAGAAGTAAACTTTTTTAACTTATTCACATTTCCCTAGCATCTTACGCATAATTAAATGTTGGTTAAATTAAACAGGAAGTCAGTTTTAAGAGTGCAGTACCGAGTTAAGAAAATAATACTCTCAGCAACACAGAGTAGTTTGGTCCCATCACAAGGGAAGTATGTAAAAGTTAAAAGTACAGTATTCTGTAAGCACTGAAATAACTCTTTTATGTGCATGCAACCACAGATCCGTCTCTTTCTTACAAATCTTTACATAGTCTCGGGGACCCATTTGGTTGAAGTCAGTTTGGTTAGAATAAGGTGCAGCTGTTGCTTTTATAACTTTTATGCCACAATCTCAAGCATGGGCAGCTCATATAAGGTTCAAACGGTTATTATTGCTAAGGATTCACTTTGAGAGCAGCTTTAAGGTTTGGCCTACAATTCACTGTGATTATTTCTATGATCTAAATGCTCTAAAGGTTGAGAAATTTTTCTTTTTCATTCTCGAAAAGCTGTGAAAATATTGATACTGCGTGCATGCTGCAGCCCTGCAAAGTCCAGAAAAAAACACTGCTCTGTTTTTCTCAGCTGGCACAGAATATCAGTTGTCCGCAAACTTCAGATCTTCCCTTTGGCAGCTTTACCATACCTCCTCACAGTAGATGGGAGCAGACTACAGAGTGTGTGCCTAATACTGATATGGTTAGTCCTGTTTCTCACAGATCTGTGGAAACTCCTTGTAGATCTGCTGTACTATTAGCTTATCCATCTGTTTGGCTGTGGCACTCCCTTCATCCTCTCCTGGATCTTCCTCCTCCCTAAGAATCCTCTGCAGGGTCCCCTGCAGGTCAGACAGACGGTGCTGGTGCTCCAGGTAGTCCGTCGAGCGCATTATGGAGTGCATGAGGGACAGATACTCCATTCGCAGCTTTCCCAGGAAGGAAAGTAAGCAGGTGTCATTATGGTTAATCTCAAATGTTTTAGGAAATAGTTTAAAGCTAACCTGATTCTGTTAAGAGATGACACAATTAAACTCACATACACCACTGTTAAACACATTATTTAATCTCACCTTTTCTCCAGGTGAAAGGTCAGATATTTGTCGTACGGCGATGTCGATCATCACCATCATGTCAGTGCGGTAGAAGATGTCGGAGGTCTCTCGGTCGGCAAAAACATCCTGCAGGAATTTGAGCACAGAGTGCGGTGCCGGTGGGGTGTGTTTGAACATACACACGGGGTCATCTGTAGATGACATCATGGAATATTTTATGAAGCAGAAGAAATTAAAACACAATGGAAAACAGGTTGAAAAATAAAAACACAATCTACTGCATTTTACCGCCTCTGTTCAGTAGCAGCAGGACTTTCTCTGTCAGGATCTTGACATTTTTCTGCTTCAGCTCCTGCATTATCACGTTGTTGCTGGGAGCTTATGGACAGACACACAAAGGACAAACACTGAGTTGGCTCGTCAAAACTAAAGACCACCTAAAAAAGGATGGAGGAAAATTCCTCACTGCCTTTGACTTGTCAAACTGTTGAGAAAGTGTCTGAGGTTGTTCTCACATGTGTGATGCAGGTTAAAGGCCAGCAGGAGGTTCAGGAAGATGTCAGGCAGCTGCTCTGTGGGATCAGAGGGAAGACCGTCCTCCACCACACCCAGCAGAAACTGAACAAAGTCGGCATTCAGGTGTTCTGAAGGCAGGATAGGGAAGGGTAATATCTGTTAAATGACTTCCTCTTCACAGCAGTATGGGAAAAAAGCGTATAAATAAATCTTACCGTAATGATGATATGGCACCTGCTCACCCATGGAGAAGATCATCGTAAGAACCAAAGCTGTGTAGCACATCTTCTGGTGTTCTGGTGAAAATTAAAAAGACAAACACAAAACTGAGATGTGTTCTTTTCTTTTTCTTTTTCAATAGATTTACGCAAATGTAAAGCCAACATCATAATTGACAGGATCAAATGCAGTCAATTAACAAAACTGGTCAAGTGTTAACACTTTCAAAATAAATCAAAGGGCATCCCTTTGGAGTTAATTCAGTCTGAGGTACAGATGTGGGGAGCTCTAAAATCTGAAAGTAAAACACAGTATTTGGGTAAATATTTAATCTGTGCTCTGTAATACAGTCAGAGAACTTTATTTACCAGAGGATTTTAGAATAACCCGACAGAGGAGGTCAGAGAATAGAAGCCACCATTTTTGTTTAATACACACAGAGCAACATTCCACAGCATCCTAACCAGATACCAAAAACTGTTCTGTTTTTAACAGTCAGATACCTTGAAGACAAGCATAACATACTGTCTCGCGATCATGACTGCCATATTACAAATCTGATGATCCAGCTATTACGCAAGCTAAAATAATCTCAGTGTGATGATGTGAGTTAGATGATGCTGACAGCTAATTCTGAACAGCTGTGATGTTCAGCTTTCTCGGTTCACTGGCCAAATGGAAGAAGAAAACTTCAAAACTATGTAAGCTCAATCAAGTTTCAAGTAAAGAACACTAAAGAACACTTTTGAAAAACACCATAGGTCAAGAAAAGTTTAATAAAGTCCTGACAGGGAAGCAGAAGAACCCTCACCCTGTTTGTCTGTCTGTAGGTCCCTGGCCAGCTCCATGGGGAGGATGGAGTTGAGGAGGGTGGAGATGAGAGCAGCGTCCAGGCTGCACATCGCCCCAAACACTTTGAGCAGAAGCAGCCGCAAAGACACTCGAAGCTCCTGCAGAAAGGCAGGGATGAGCTCGTGTCAGCCAGGTGTCCTCATTACAAAGACAGAGCAGTTCTACAATAATACAAATGCAAAGCTAAGAGCGGCTTCCTGGTTCTGGGTGATGGTTCCGAAAGAGGCATTGAGAAAAAAAAGTATTTCATGCCAAAGCATTTAATGCCAAAAGTAAAATGAATATTATTCCTGTTGACGGAAGATTTTAATTCCGAGACAAAACCTGTTGAACTAGTTTTAAAAAATAAAATGTAGTTCGAACTTGTTTCTCACCATCTGATAATATGAAACCAGCGACAGCACATTCTCACAGTCATCGTTCTTGCACATCCTCTTGCAAACCTCGGGATCGGCATCAGTCTGTGAACACAAACAGCAGCCAAATAAAACAACAAGCTGTGTAGCTTCATCATCTGTCAACAATTTCTGGACACACATCAACACGCAGGGGTCCAGCAGCACCCCACAAACACCCATCTGGGATGTGTGTTAAACTGGGTTCACATTAGATGTAAAAAGCATTGAATTCAGGGCGAGGTGCTGCAACACACAGTGTGTCTTAAGCACAGTCTGGTTAGCAGAGCGGCCTGAGCCGCTCTAATCCCATCAAACACGCCTGGTATTTGCAAACAACATCTGGACAGGTCCTGGGTTCACATCCCACATTTATCTCACATGATAAACACGATGGCAAAGCAGCAAACCAATCTCATCACATCCTCCTGAAAGCAATCGAACACACTAAACAGAATCTTGGGAGATTGCATGTTAAAGCTGATGTTGGCTGATTTTTTGCGAATCAAAATGTTCATTTCTCGAGAAATATGCAAAGAGTCCAACCCAATGCCTGTTTATTTAAGACAAAGAAACCCAACAGCTGTAATCCAACGTTACCTTCAGCTTTATCTGTCCCTGTTTCACCTTAAAGCGGATAACACATCTGTTGAGAAACGGGCCTCACAAAGAGACATGACTTGATTACCAGTATCTTCAGCAGCTCCTCCAGGTAGCAGGAAATGAGAGCGTGGTCCTCATGAAGCGCCCAGCTGCGCTGCTGCGAGTCGTCGCGGTGGCGGGTGAGGTCACTGAAGATCACCTCCAGCCGCTGTTCATCGTGACACACCTGACCCCGCGGCAGCGCGGCGCTGAAGTCCTGCAGAGGCACAGCATCAGCACACGCCCAAGTGTGACATCACTTGTAAAACCAGTAGAGAGAAACAACTGTGATTTTTTGGTGGGGCGGTTCCCTGTGCTTCTTAGTCAAAAATAAAAGCTTGTTTAACTTCAAAACAGAACTCAGATTGCTTTCTAAACCTTTGTTTGGCCACATGAGCACCCTATCTAAACTGTTAAACTGGTGTCATTTTCACCCAGATGTTATGATGTGCAGCAACCTGCTTTGTATAATGATGTCTTTTGCGTCTAGATATTTGTTTAAAATGACAATGTGGCATCCTTTAAGTCTAAATTCCTATTTTTAAGCTATAATTTATAGGCAAAAAAAAGAAGAATCTCACTGTTAGAAGGATAATTAGAGCGTATTAAAGAAATGTTGCTTATCCATGGCACCTATGGGTGCTGAGATTAGGCTCCCAGCTGACTGAGCCTGCAGATGTGTTTTGGGAGGAAGTTTCAAAGCCAGACAGAGATACAGCGGTCTGGTTTCTGTGTACACACGCCACAATGTAAATGAGAGATACGGCCAAAAGCTGCCTGCAGTTACGATCTGAGCTTTAACTGAGGGGAGGGGGAAAAGAGAGCGAATGGTGCAGTGTGAGGTGTCTGGAGCTGAAGAATGGGAGACGTGTCAGCTGAATACAAACTGCAGTGTAACACTAAACAGGTCACGCTCCGGGATGCTGAATCATGATGTAACGAAAACAAACCTGACCTTGCTTTCCACCAGCGAGAGCAGCACCTGCTCCAGAGCGGACGAGGCCTGAGGCAGAGCGGTCTGCAGGTGGCCGACCACCACGGCCACGGCCACCCGCGAGCGCTCGTAACTCAGGTCCGTGTTCTTCCGCACCATCTCGATCAGCTCAGCTCCGATGCTCACGGGAACCGGCTGAGCGGCGGTAGGGCTGCCGGGGGGGCTTTCGGCAACAGAAGGGGGGGCAACCGGCCAGTCTGTGTCCGGCTGCTCCTCCACTTTTGGCTGGACTGGACGGGGGGGCTCGGCGGGCTGAGGGGGCTGCGGCGCCGGGCTTTTCTTCGCAGGAGCCGGCTGGGGAGGAGAATCGGACGGCAGGACGTCGGGAGGGGGAGGGGGGGCGGGGGGCTTCACACGGGACGGAACGGGGGGAGGAGGGGTGCTGGACACACTTGGCAGACTGACATCAGAGGACACCAGGGAGTGGGAGGAGCCAGACTCCAGAGAGGTGGTGCTGATCGAGAGGGAGGGGGCGGGGGACGGTGGGAGAGAGGACACTCTGGAGGGGACCTCCGGCTCTGCAGAGAGGAGGGAGCTCCGGTTACAGAAGGGAGAGCGTAAACAGGGGTGACCTGTCTAAGAATAGAGTGTTTGCGCAGGATAAAACTGCAGCAGCAGGTAGCATCAGCAGAAACGCCGTCTGAGGCGGGCGGCGAGTGGAGGATTTCAGACGGAACTCACCTGGGCGCCGGCTGTTCCGCTGTTTTTCAGGGGGAGGTGGGGTGATCGGAGCCGCACGGCGAGGCTGAGGGGGAATCTGCAGGCAGGGAGAGACTGGATTACCACATCCACTTCAGTTGTGGGGACATGACTCCATTCTAATGTGTTGCCGGCGTCCAAAGTCCCACGATTTTGAGTGACTGACATTATGATGAAATCATTTCAATTGACATTGTTCTGCAATTTCATTCTTCATTCATTGATATTATAGTTAATACAAAGCAAATGAAAAAATGGACAGTGGTCATTCTCCCTGATGTTTGGAAGTAAATCAAAGTCCTTCTTTTCCTCTAAAATTCCTCTAAATTTGAAAAGTGAACAAAAACAAATAAATCTGTTCCACTACAAGGACTTCAGTTTAAATGAATGCAACCTCAGATAAATCACTTGCATTACACTGTGCCATTTTTCTTCTATTTCTTAATATTCTAAAAAGTAAAACAAGATAAAGTAAAAAGTAAACCACATGATTCCATATAAAACAGGAAACTGCAAAACTTTGTAAATCCACATTGTTGAAACATCCAAATCAATAAGAATAATCACAAATACAAAGTGGTGATCTGAGGTCATCTTACAACTGAAAATAAACTGATGTTGAATACTTCATATATGGATTTAATTTAAGGTCTTTAACTTTCATTAGTGTCTTTTATCTGTATCATAACATGGGGATATCTGCAGGGAGGGTGGACAAACGACAGGACTGTGCCAGCTGAACTTAACTTTGAAAATCTGCGTTGGCAGATTTCTACCTCAATAACAACCATGATCTCGTTCTGAACTTCAGGATTGCTTGGCCAGTGTAACTGCGTACGCTCTGAGAACAACTCGACTCCATGTGACTCAGAACAGACTGATCAGGTTTTGGGGTGAGAGTGAGCGTGTTACCTGGTAAAAGCCCTGCTCTCCGTGCATACTGTCCATGCTTCCTGACAAAGGCACGCTTCCCTGTCGCCCGTAGTCTCTGTTAAGGCCGTTGGGGGGAGGAGGGGTTTGACTGAGAGATATCTCGCTGCTGGAAGATGGGAGGCCTTGTTTGTGTCCGGCGGAAGAGGAACTTCGCCGAGCAAGAGTTTCCTTTCTGTGATGGATCAGCTTTCTGTGACACAGGGAAATAACAAGTCTCATTCATAACAAATGTCAGAACCACCGTCTTATATCCTGTTTTCAGAATCCACTGTGACTCACTGGAGAACGTCTCGCTGCTCGAGATTGTATTTGCCCCCATTTTTTAAGGCCACATTATGGATTCCCTCAATTGCTCTGTCGATGGACTGCAGCACGTCATCCTGCTCCGGAGCCTGCCGCAGAAGCAAAAAATAGAGGATGGAGAGCTTAAATATTCATTAACATTGCTGAGCCCACAGTAATTAAACTTTAAACTTAACAGGGCATGGCTTGGGGACATGTGCGACTTCAGGCTGAAACAAACTGGGACAGTTATCTAACAACAGCCTTTTAAGCAGTCACACATGCTCGGTGAAGCTTCAAATTCAGGCTCATTAAAGCTCCACTGCCTGCGCCATTAACTGCAGGAGAGAGCATTCCTCTCCTGCCAGAGCTTATAAGTCAGTGATATACACATGACAACACACAAGCTCTGACTCGCTCACTGCAAGTGAGGTCTTCGGAAAGAGGAGTCTCCTCATTACTAACACCCTGTGGATGTGAAGGAGAAAAATCCAAAGCTGTGAGGAGGAATGCATCAGCTCATCAAGCAGGAATCCAGCATCAACAGAAAAATACACAGTCACAGCAGCAGACACATCAGGTCTCTTGTCTTTGAATCTGTCCCGTCTCTTCTCATTTTCTCTAAATCACCACCCTCTGCAGCCATGTGCCGACCCTGTCCCACCTCGGTCTCTCCTCTCTCAGTGACAGTGCAGACAAGTCCGAGTTCCTGCCTCAAGCAAACTCCCCAGTAAATTCCTGTTCTCCTCGGTAAGCGTACATGTTCAGCCTGAACACGGCCTGCACCGCAACACTTTACCCGCAATGGATGGGTCCGTCTCAGTCTCCTCAATGCATCCATCGCCCTCACTACGCCCTCTCTGGGTCTCACTTCACCCCAGGGTGCAGCGATGATGGTCACCGCCTCATCCCAACATCCATCTCCACACAAATGGAAAGCTATCTCTTTCTTTAGCGTACGGTTTTACCTGTATTTTCTCGATGTATGAGGCAGGGATGTAGCCCGTCTCCCCCGAGCTGCACCGGGACCCCAGCCACCAGTGTTTGTTGCTCCTCTCAAGGATTAGGAAGCTTTCTCCGGCCCCGAAGTGCAGCGAGTTGGGCTCCGCGGATCGGAAGGCATACAAAGACCGGTACATGCTTGAATAACCTTTTAATGAGGCTAAATGTCCAAAGTCACCCACGAAATGTTGATCTGGAGGAAAGGAGTACCCGATCGCCAAGGGTCTGTTCAACTGAAAGTGATTTAAAGAGACTAAGAAGGCATGGCTTCGTCGTACCGCTGATGTCTATTTACAATGCAGCTCGGATCATCTGACCGAAGTGTTACCAGTAACCGCCACGAGGGGCGCTGTTGGAAATGAACACACCCACCGGACATTTTAATCGAATGCAGAGCTGCTCCTCCACCAAAGACCCAAAACACAGGCAGATCAGCTCATGGGTTATCTTGTGAATAATACACTTGCAAAATATATTAATTAATAACTCATCAAACTTCAGAAAATCACATATATAATTTTTTGTTTCAAAAGAGGTTAATTTTTTTATGTAATTTATTTAATATAATAATAAATATCGATAATATGAACCATAATTAAATTACAGTGCAATTATAATATGATATTTTAACCTTTTTTATGGGTTTATATTTAACCCAACACGGTGCCTTTTAGACTATCTTGTTCGATTTTTCAGGACGTGACACCGGAAACGCTGGTTTGGTGTTACAGAAAACCTCTTCCCCACTGTGTGTTCGGATAATTCCGTCAACATGGCCGCAGCAGTCTGTGGAAGATTCCTCCTTCAGAGATCAACCCAAGGGTTTCTGTTCTCTTCCAAAGCAGCACCAGCCTTCTCCAGGTGGACCAGCATTTTGTTAAAGGATTTACATCAGTTTTATTTAAAAAAAGAACCTGTAGCGCCTAATTAAATTAAGACATTGATATTTTCTCCCCCCATGTCTCTGGCTTGGGACATGACATTTAAAGGGCTTGTACCGGTAATAGTTATGAAACGCTTGAAGTTATCTCGAGAGTTTGTTGTACGGATTAAATTTACTATTGTAATCTCGTATGAGTTTTAAGATATTTTTCAAATGATACTTTAAAGAACAGTCATCTTTATGCTACAACAAGGCTGGATCTGTCTGTGTCCTGTTGGGAATACATTCAGGTTTTGATTTCGTTACTAGTTAGATTAGTCTAAATTGAATACTTTTTTAGAAAAATAATCTAGAAGAAGACAAAGCACGCAAAAATGTACCTTGAGGGGGAAAAAACTCGAATAACCTACAAGTAGACAGCTATACTCTGTGGCTCCACAACTGGGTTAGAATTGTTTTGTAACATGCTATTTATTGGATAGTCCCAATTTAATTGGATTTAGATCAGCTCTAATTGTTCTGTGGTAAATTGTCAATGGATACTATAAAATGTTAGTATCTTTAACTACAGAATTTGTCAACATTCTGTAACTTTAAATATCTTATCAGCAAATAGCCTACCTCCTAGTTAAGTTCACATGTGAGGATCTCTAATCCTTTATTCCACATCAAACAAAATAATAAAGACTAAATGGTAACATACGAAATTACTTCCATCTCCTCTTGGGAACAATAAAAGTCTATTCTACGATCAGAGAGGACTGTCAGAAAGGCTGATCGAGTTTTTTAGGTTGTACTAATGTTATGTTGAACTTCCATAAACATTTGCATAAACAAACTGCTAAATGTACCATAGTGTTTGTTTTTATGAACTGTGTCCCAAATTGATTTTGTGACCCCATTAGATGAATTCATTTTTGAGCAGTTTGTTAGGACTTTCCGAGGATAATTTTTAATTGATCTTTTAATCACGTCTCTTTGTGTGTGTTATTTTCATGTAATTTTCTCATGTCCTCGGTATACAGTTTTTTATTTAGCAGCATGCTGAATTTAGACTTAAGATATCTGGGCAGATTTCAAGGAACATAAAAGAAATTGGTGAGCCTATCTGAGATTCATGTAAGGCTATGGAACAAAGTGTAGTGGCACAAGCTGCGGCTCCTCAGAAAGGCCGAAATGTCTGTTTCTGTCTTGCAAAAACAAGGTTACTGCTTTTGGCGGACAGCCCTCTCAGTGGGGTGGCATGGGATTTTTGGCTTTAAAACTGGGTCATTTGGCTGATGTGAAATGGTGCTCAGTTTTGTGAAAATTAAAGGGACAGAGAAAGTACACATAATTGAATCATACACAGTCCCCCACTGTGTTTCAGACACATACAATCTTTGCAATAACATGACTAACGGGAGCATTCACAGGTATTCTGGCTCTAATTATTTTTGTATCTTTTGTTGTAGCCCGTTTCTATGCCGGGCTCACAGATTGGAACCTGGTGACGATGAGTTGTATCAACGAACCACGGTGTCGGTCATGAAAAGGGAGCAAGACAATGGCATCCTGATACATAGCTACAGTCCAGCAGGATTCAATATTGATGGAAACCGGGTGTTTGGGCCCTGTGCCTTGGTGCCTCCTGCCATCCTGCAGTGGAACGTGAGAGGAAAAATTTGATAATCCCCAGAATTCTGACTTTGTTGCATTGTGGCATCTGCGTACCGATTTTTGTGCAATGAAGTGTAATGTCCTTTCTGCAGGTTGGCAGTTATAAAGACATCACAGAAGAAAGCGTTTCACTCTTCCACATGCTTGAACCAACAATAGGTACAGACGGAAACACATCAACACCAAGTTTAGCTTTTTTTACAGTACAGAAAAACACGCATGTCCTCATGATAGTTTGTTCGTTTGTTTTTTCTCATCTTTTCTTTTCTCTCCGGCTCCTACAGAGATTCTCATACTGGGCACCGGCGCCAAGCTCGAGCGAATCAACCCCACGGTCCTCGCTCTTCTGAGGAGGAAAGGCATTGCCGTGGAGGTGCAGGACACGGTAAAGTGTCTCACTACTGGCTTTAAAGGACTTTAAAACAAAAGTTAAAGTAAAGAGAGTTTTCATTAATGACTTTTCTGTGTTTCGTTTGCAGCCAAATGCGTGTGCCACCTTCAACTTTCTGACCAGTGAGAGGAGAATGGTGGCCGCTGGCCTGATCCCTCCCTCTCCCAGCACGGCACTAGAAGTTCAAGAGGACTAAGTGTTTGGATGTTAACCACAGACTTTAAATCGAGGTTCACTAAAAAGTGACAAGAACCAAACTCCATTTCTGACATTTATTTATATGGATCGAATACGTTAAGCAAATGGCTGATGAGCCATTGGAGTATCTAGTTTTATTGAGTTATTTTTTTAATGGATTTCTTCATAGATTGTAAAGCAGTCAGGATTTGGTTGTGCTCAGGAAGGATGTGCTGGGTTTTAATGAGACAATCTAAATCTTGGCCTACAAGTCCAAATTTTCTTTCTGTTGATGGCGCCTGTGCTAAAAATGAACAAGAGCAGAAGTGTATGTTGGGAAAATAGGACACCAATGATGGACTGTAGATGTATTCCTCTGTACAAATACAAGTCTCGGTTGTATAGAATGTATAAGGTAAATGCTTAATATTGAATTTGATGCATTTATTATATTTTCAGCATGTACCTTAGATGTCTATCAGATCATCACAATATACTGTATTTGGTCATTTCTGTTCTTGTTGGTAAAAAGATGTATAACTAAATAGTGCACATGTGTAAATATGTTCCAGCCTGTTTGGACATGAGGTGGTGTTGGAGGCGACTGTCCTTCATCTGGATAAGCCTCTTTACTGCGTGCGTCTGTCTGTCGTCCTCCATCAGCAGCGCTGCCTGTGCAGCATATGACATAATTCAGTGGCTTTGTCCTTCTCACACTTAAGCCCCATAGAGATGAGAATCCACAAATCCTTTACACATCACTGTGATTCCTCTCTAATCATCTGTATCAGTGCATCATGTCCAGAGTCAGTCAGTGTTTAATACCACAGCATTCATCCGTAGCTAGAAAACATTCTCAAACAGGTTTTAGTCAGTTTGTCTTCATATACAGGACATATATATTCCTACTAAAGTTAACTAATAAACATATGGGATAAGACATTACATTGTCTCAGCGAAATGATCACCCAACACTGCTTTTTGGTTTCAAATGAAGTGAAAAAAGTGGTCTAATTTTATTCAGATAAATTTGGAAAGAGCATTGAGGTTCACAAAACAAGGGCCCATGCCTCACTAAGGTATCAACGATAAAAACTATGCACAAAAAACCTTTACTAATTATGCAGTTACATTTTCTCTAGCAAAAACATTTGAGATGTACGCAAATGAAAACATTTAATCTGGAAAAAAGGATCTCTGAATCTTCATGCATCATCACCATGTTTTGCAGAAGTTCACAAAAGGGAGAATCATACCTGACGCATCAGAGATAAAAAAGGAATTGCCAACATTTAAATACCAGACACGCTTTCTCGCTCTACTTGCTACATCACACCCTCTGCTTCACAGCTGTGTAGCTTCACCCTCCTGTTTGTTCCGTCGTGCATTGCAGGTGAGAGTGGCCATTCTCAGTCGTCGTCGGAGTTGTGAGACTGGTGTCGAGAGCTCCAGAAGCAGAGCTCCGTTCCCGTGAGCCGCTTGTACATGTCTTTGATGTCCTCACACTCTGTCTCAAAGTGGGTGGTTGCATCATATGAGCGGGACACAAATATCTATGGAGAAAATCACCAACGTTAGGCCTGACAAACTTTATCCCCTTTGTATACATTTTGGGTTATTTTCTGGTGAGTCCCCTTGTTACCTGGCTCTTTCTCCCATCCTCATTTGGAACAAGCAGGTTGCTGACAGACACAAATCTGTAACCACAAAGTAATTTGAACCTTTAAATCGATCCAACAAAAAAAAAAAAGCTGCACGGATAAAGATTTGGAAGTCTCACTAACTTCTGCACGATGGGCTCCAGAAGCTCTAGCCCCGGCTGCACCTCTTTCTCCGGGTTGCTGGTCTCTGCAGTGGTGCTCACAGTGGCAATGTACATCCCATCAGAGGCCACACTGTGGCCAAAGGCCACCACAGATATATAGATGTCTACACCCACAAAATCAAAGGTGACACATTTGGTTTGAGGGATCAAAGATTGAAGTTATAGTGTGTAGCATGCAGGCACACATGAACTGATCAGCATCCAAAGCAATGTTTAAATACCTGACTTCCTGTTGAGCTGTGTTTGAGGGATGATGATCTGACAGGAGCTGGCCTCATGAGTGTTTTTAACTGGATGGTTTAGTAAACAAATCACTCTCACTACACGTCCAACTTTCCTGACTCTGTTGGGGACGTAGCTGGGGTCACAGATCAGCTGTTTGCAGTGGAAAAGCTGCGAAAAGGGCAGAAAAAAATGAAATAGGCTAAATAAAAGCGGCACTTTTGGAATTTGTCTGTTTAGCTTCCACTTCACCTTTCCATCAGATTTCACAGCTTTCACTTTGCCGTTGTCCATCACAATCTCATCTACTGTCCTGTTCAGCAGGAAAGTTCCTCCATACTCTGCATTGAGTCTGAAACACACAAAAGCACGAGATGTAACACAGGATGCTTTCAGGGTGCGTGCATTGACATATTCATGCACTATTTTGTCATTGTGTTGTCTGAATTGTTCTATTCTAAGAAGAGTTATTGTGTCTTCAGTTTTACAGTCTGTTGTCCAGCGTTTTTATGTCTTGAAGCTCAGGGTCGCATCATAAATCAGCAACGATTCTGAGCAGATCGAAACATCGCAACTCAGGAAGCGAGGTGCTGATTTTCGTGCACCAATGGAAAAGTGAAACTTTACTGTTTTTCATAAAATCCCCCGTGCGCAGATCCGAGTTGCTCTGTTAATTTACATGAAACTATTCAACCATACATCACAGACACTGAGCCTGTATGGCACCTGGCAAATCCCTGCGGTAGTTCCCTGAGCCCGTACAGGGGGTAGAGGTACGGGCTGGTGTTGTGGCGGGAAGAGGACTCAGAGTACAGTTTGATCCGGTTGATAGTATCCAGACAGGGCTGGTCCAGGTAACTGAAAGGACAGGAGTATACAGGACTGGGTCGCTTGTGATTGATTCAGTATCTCTTGACTTGTTTTCTTAATTTTTATTTCTGACCTCTCACTGCTGTGTAAGGCCATGGCATGACCTGTGAACTCTATGACGTCTTGTCCCAGATCAAAGCGAGTGAACAGCTCCCGTGTGGTTGTTTTTTCAGGATCCACATCCTGGTGGGTGCGAGGGTTCCTTGTATCAAAATTCAGGGCAAAATGCAACAGCTTCTTGAACCTCCTCTTGTCAAACATGCCCAGCAGATCTGAAAATAGATGCAACTTTTACCAACTTATTGGCTAAGTGCCTTGAGAGTGACATTAAAACATGCATTTGCTTTCTTTTTAGTGACCTGAAGACTGGACATCTTCCTCTGTAGCTGGTACTTTGTGTAATTTGCCTGTTTTGTAGACGTAGCTGCCTTCAACGACTTTGAAGTCCAGATAGCGTGTAACCTCAGTGTGCACCAAGATTTTTACCAGCTGGCCTAATGTAAACACAAAGCTTTTACACTGATACAAGAACAGTTAGATACAAAGAAAGAAATTACACCTTCACATGAATTGTGCTCTCACCAGTAGCAATAAAAAACTTGGGAACAAGGTCAACATTCCATTCTTTTCCTCTGCGAATTGATTTAGGAGGACCAGAGACTTTAAACCTCTTGTACAGCTGAAAAAAAATAGGACATTAGATGTCAACAATACACAATCTTGTTTTAGGAAAATCAACATTTTGTAAAAAACACAGATTGTGACACACCTCTTCAAGGGGAGAAATAGATGCACTTTCTCCCCCATAATATGGATTCTTGTCAATGTGCAGAACCTTTTTTCCGCTTTGAGACATCAAACCAGAAAGGACACATTCCTGAAAGGACCCAGAAGTTAATGTCGAAGTAGGTTCAATCAAAATCAGCAATTATCTGTGCGTAAAGGGAGATCAGCGCTAGAACGATGAAGTCATTGTTACAAATCCCATTTGACAGCCTGTGGGAGCTCAGTGGGTCTGCAGCCTGTTCTGCCTACAAAGTAGTCAATTTATTAGATTAAAAAATAAAAACAGCGTTTATAACATTTGTAGCATTTCTAAATTTACAAGTTGACATGTTGCTTAAAGATACTTTCAGATCTGATTTAAAATGAGTCTCGGCCATTGACAGATTAAGTAAATAGTACTGGTACTATCAGCTTTAAATTTCTTGTTGTCAGCTGGTCTTAGTATGAGTGAAGTGGTAAGACTTTGTGTGATAGTTACAGTAAACATGTTGTTTCCAATTCAAAATTACAGCCTATTGTACCCAGAACAACGTACCATAGACGACAGTTCACATGCGTCTTAAGGATAAATCTCTGCAAAGATTCAGTGATCCGTATATCTGCAAGGTGCCGTGACTGTCTGAACACTTCTACACTGAGTGTAATTTGCTTTTTTATTCGCTGAAGGTTTGATTGTACAATAAACACAAGCTTTCTTACCTTGAGTCCAGTTCCAAGGACTATAATATCATACTCCTGCATCCTAAAAGTGTTTCCAGTTCAGCTGTACTGATCGCTGAGTCCCAGTCCTTTTCCTGCCTGTTCCAGTGTGTGTGTGGGGAGAAAAAGGTGTGATGATAATAGGTGACACTAATTGTTATGTCTTCCCCTAATCCATAATCCTCTTATGACTGGCACAACTATGCATTGTGTGCATGTGCACATTTGTAACAATAAGTGAGACGCATTGATTATTAGTTTAACAGAAAAGGAAAAGTTAAATTATTTGTAAGAATCCCCATTATGTCAGCAATTTAACATTAAAAGTAGCCAGTGTTAAGTACTTAATATTACAGTCGGTTCGTTGCTATCTTTGTAAATGATAATCAGCATTGTCTAAAAGGCTTTAAAATAATTAAACTATGTGAAAAGATTTGAACTTTTCACATAGTTCTACAAAGGCAAAACAGTGTGGACGTGTTTTCTCTCCTTTTTGGTTTTTGGTTTTGGTTTTAAATATATGCATGACAATAGAATATTCCATTAAAATAAGACACAAGAAGACTCTAAACTCTAAACTTCGAGGTGAATATATATCTTGTTTAAATGTTAATTTTACAATAATGAATTTAATTTGTTTTTGTCATTATGGAAGGGACATTCATTTATAAGCCTATCCGTGGATGGTTAGCGCTTCTCCGTTTGAAAAACTTCATTACCCATGAATCAACGAGACGATCGGCTCTGGGACAGGTCGTCTGAGGAGTAGTGGTGCTTGTAGTTTTTACCAAGACATTCGTTAGGCTCGGTGCTAAACATTTAGGCCGTCTCCGCCTTCCCCTGACGTGTTTCGGGATACGCGGGTGTAAAAGTGAAAGCGGACAGCACCGAGCAGCCGTCTGAGTGCCAGTTTGCTAGCATCTCAGAGTTTAACAAGCCAGAAAAATGTCTTCAGGAGAAACCGTGAGTGGGCTGAGTTACACTGTGTCTTTATATTTGATAAACGACAGCTCTTCAAGAGTTGGGTATTTGCACTCAACTCAGGGGTAGCACTTTAGCCTAATGTCTATTTAGCATGTAACTTCATCCAATTAATAGTGGTGTTTCTGCTCAGCGTTTGCCTTGTTGAACTATGTCAGATAGTGACTCTACTTAGAAGTTCGCAGTTATGTGTTGAGATGATTGATTAGTTTGCTGATACGTGTTTTTATTTAGACATTAGATGTAGGAAGTGCCAGAGGTGTGTCAATGTTTCACGCCCAAACTCCTTGTGTTATTGACTGTCCTCTGTTGTCCTTATAATGAAAAGATGGAAAGGTAACATAAAATGTGTAATTGTTCATTTTTACTGAATCATTCAGTGTTTTGGAGCTGCTTTTGAGTACTGCTACTGCTGTTTTATGCACTTTTGAGTTAAACAAATCTAAAGCAGAGTCTGTGTAAAAGGGGTGCAAAACACTCCTTCTCTTGGGGACATGGTTTTAGATAAGTAGGAAATTCTGTGTAATCATTCTTGTTTGTTTGCTGTTTTTGTGCATATTGAGCTGTTGTTGTTCGTTTCAGTTTTCAGGAAAAGACCCAGACCAGCACAAACGTGTGTCAGTAAAATCCAACCCAGGATTCCTGGAGCGCCTGAGCGATACAACAGGAGGAGCTGTTCTAGGCGTCGGGCTTTTTTTTCTGTCTGTCTATGTTCTCTTCACCAATGAGGTGAGAAACGGGAACAAAGTGATGAAACATGTTCCTTTTAAGTGTCTCCTATCAGCTGGAACAATTCATTTACTTGTTCAATGATTATTTTGACACATTAATTTCTATTATACTGCTTGTATCCTCAGGGACGAGCTCTGCGAATAGCTTCCTCCCTGGACGAAGGCCTTTCTCAGGTTGTGTCCCTGGGTTTTCACTCCAGTCTCAACCTGCAGAACGACAACAGTTTAGTTCACCTGTCTGCACCGCTGAATACTTTGCAGGTTGGCTGTCTTTTGTGTAGTTTTTAGCATTATTTGAACACCTCCTTTTAGTCACTAATTGTCATGTCTCTTATCATCACAGCTTAGCTGGGATTAGTTCCCAAGAGTTCCAACATTTGATGACCATTTGGTCAAAGCAAAAACTATGGTCTTATCCCACAGCATAAATGACCAAATGTAAATTTTCAAAATTGTTTATTTGTTTTTATAGTTGCAGCAAAGCACACAAACATTGTGTTGTTGCATGTATGATGATGCTACAATGGTATGTGGCATCTTCTCAAGCATTGTGGCATAGCCCTCAGTGCATGGCAGACATATTCCCAGATTAAACCTTCAGCAAGATGATACACTGACAAATAATATAAATGTTCAGGAATGATTTGGAAAGCAAAACAAAAAGCTAGGGGTGCTGACAGGTCCTCTTAGGTGTCGAGAACTAATTCCAGTAGAGATTCTGTTTGATGTGCTTTGTCTTAACTAACAGAGCACCTTCAACTTTCAGAGGCCTCCCTGACTCTGTGCCTGCTCAGTTGGAGCTGTATAGTGTTAAGTAAGAGAAATTGACACATAAAAAGCTTCCATATATTTATTTTAGGTAGTTGATGAGCAGTAGTTTTAGAATGCGAGACATTTGCTGTGATAAACAGTTGGTGGCGCCAGTTGTCCAGTTGAAAGCCATCATTATTCCATTTGAATCAAGCAAGTGTAATGTAGTTGGCAGGTGTTCCATTCAGTGACATGTTCGTCTGTGTGTGTTTGTGATTGTGTGTGTGTGCAGCCACTGCATGACCCCAACTACAGGGTGACGGTGCAGGCTGTGAAGCTGAGGAGGCAGGTGGAGATGTATCAGTGGGTGGAGTACAGTGAGAGCAAGTGAGTGTGTGTACTCTGCTCCAAGGATGGAGTTGAGTGTAAAGATGTGGAGGATGCAGCACGACTCAAACTGATTGCCGTCTATTTTAGAGACTACCAGGAGAACGGAGAAACCAAAACCGAAACCACGTACACCTACAGTGAGTGTCTTTGTTTTCTGCAGTTTGACTTTAGCAGCTCCTTCTGATGATACTCCTCCTTTTCTACAGACACGGAGTGGAAATCAGAGCTGGTCAATAGTCGACACTTTGATCGGGAAATTGGTCACCAGAACCCAAGGTAATAATTAACTAATGACCTTTTTTTGTGTTTGTGCGTGTAAAAGCGTGCCAGCATTTTCACACTGTCCTTTGTGTCCAAGTGCCATGGCAGTTGAGAGTGTGACAGTGGTGGCCCCTGAGGTTCGAGTGGGACCCTTTACTTTATCCAAAGGTATCTGTACATGCAAACGTACATAGATGCCTCATTTAGAGTGGAGTCTTATTCCCCCAGCTTTTTTCTGTCTCACGTGCAGGCCTGGTCGAGCAGATTAACAACTTTAAGACGCTGAGCTTGAGAGATTTTCCAGTCTTTGAGCTGAACCCATTCCTCTCCATTGATGACGATTATTTCTATCACACTCAGACCCCGCGTAGGCCGGAGGTGAGCAGCCGGAGCTGAACGTTTCTAAAGTATTCTTGCTTCATGAATTCCACACACAGGCAAATGTTATTAAAATTTGTGTGAATGTTTTTTTTTCATTCACGAGGTTGGAGATGTGCGTGTACTGTTCTCCTTCGCTGGACTGAGCAGTGAGAACTCTCGCCTGGGCCCGCCTCAGACTGTAGGTGCTCCTGATTGCCTTCTGCAACATTTAGAATAATCACTGTGGGTGACCACAGTAAAGGTTGCTGTGAATTGTTCTGAGCTGTGTGGGTGGCATGTGGCCCCTTACCGGATCCACGTGTTTATCCTTCCTTTTATCACCCTCACCTGTTTTCCTGTGTGTTTTTGAGGGCTTGTTAGTGTATCAGGTCACATAAAAACCACTCAAAAAGTCGACTATATGGTCATTTAAAGTAGTAATTAGAATTTTTAAGGTTTCGTGTGGTGCTGTGTCTTTAACATGAGCAGCCCAGTGACCAAAGCAAACTGCGTTAATGTGCAAACCTAATTTCTACTGTTGTGTTGTTTTGATTCCGCGGGGTCCTCTCCTGACCCACACATGTGATTGTGTTGCTGTTCACATTCGTCATCCTTCATATGATGACCTGAAATCCTTACAAAATGAAGCCGCAGTTTAGCTTTTTTAGGTAATACATAGATGATTAGTTAGGCAAATAATCATTTGGACTGTAAAATCCTCATTTTTTGTTAACTTCACGTGATTTAAAAGTATCACACCGGATGTCTAAAGGTTTGTCAATATGTAAAGATAATCATGATTGTGTGTGAGCAGCCCAAATAGATGGCTTACCAGTGCAGTATGTATATTGTTCATTCATAACTCATCCTTATGTTACTTTATAAGACCAATAAAAGATTCAGAACAGAATGACATATCAGACACAGAAAAATGACCTCGCCTTACAGGGAATGAATCAGAGAACATTTGCGACCAATTTAATTACAAAAATGTTCCCATTGATTTAATTTCAAAATAACTTCATAGGCTGTTTTTAGCTTTAATTTAATGACGTTCCTAGAGTGCACTGACTGTTTCAATTTTGATGCTGGCTGAAAATAGAAATGCCCTGTTTCCAGGTCAGCATTGTCGCCATGCAAAGAGGAGAGAAGCTGATGCCCTTTAAAACCAAGTCAGGGGGCACGCTGGAGATCCTCTATCTGGAGGAGCTCACTGCAGAGGTCAGCATGGACATCACTTCTCAGTTTCATAACTTTATCTCTGAGCGGCTTTCTCACACTCTGATTAAAGCACATGGGTTAAATGTGGGGCCGGATTGATTTCTGCAGGAGGTGTTTGCAAAGGAACACCAGTCCAACAGCATGAAGACATGGGGACTCCGGGCAGCCGGCTGGGCCCTCATGTTCATCAGTATTCAGCTGGTCATGCGGATCATCTACACACTGGGTACAGCAACACCGTGGGGGCACAGCCACATCAGATATTGCTTTTATCTCTCTGCATCTGCCACTCATGCCCCCTCTCTCTCTCTCTCCCACAGTGGACTGGGTTCCCATCCTCAGAGAGCTCATCTCCGTGGGCCTGAAGATCTTCGCCCTGTGCGTTTCCAGCTCGCTGTCCCTCCTGGTCATCGGAGCGGGCTGGCTGTTCTACCGACCGCTGGTGACGGCGGCTCTGGCAGCGCTAGCTCTGCTCCCGGTGTTCTTGACCCGCTCCCGGCTTCCAGCCAAGAAAAATGAATGACTTTTGAAGTGAGGATTAAAAAAGCCTTTTGCTGACCAGCGACAGACATCAGAGATGTGCAGCGGTCCGGTTTTCCACGTTGAGCAACAAGCTTGAAAATAGTCGCAAACTTTGGTTGATGGTCTTTTTTCTTTTCTTTTTCTTATCTTTTTAAATGTTTAAAGCGCTGGTCTGTAAATAGGTATCATTGTTTTGTGGCTAATGAAGGGTATCGAGGTACAAAAGGAAAGGATTTGGCAAAAGTTGAAGCTACTGTTGTCTTCAAATGTTATCTGATGAGACCTTTCAGAGGAGCACCAGGCATGAGAACCCTCTGTGGTCCTCAGGAGTAAAAAGCTGCTCATAGGGAGCAGCAGAAAAAAAGCAGTCGATTCATTTCGACTGTAGAAGGAAATTGCCAAAGTCGCTCTATACTAAATCTGGTCTCTTTTGACAATGAATGTAGATTCCTGTTTCTAATGCACCCCAAAGAGGCCTGTGGTCCGTCAGACTGGTGATGTCACTGCTTGGTGTGTTTTTTTTCTTTTTTTCTGCTGTAGCACTTTGTTCACAGAGCAAATCACAAGACCAAATCAGTTAAAAAGGTATCATGGCATTCTCTGTAACAGGACTAACTGAATGGTTGTCTTAGACCTTATTAGTTTATCTATAACAGATTGTGCCAACTAGCTAAATTCGGACTATTTCCGAAAGTAAATCAGTTTAGAGGATGGATTCAGACCACTGAATGAATGGAAAAATGGTACACCTTTAGCACCAATGTTATGATTAATACTTAGAACCATATTTGTACAGGAATGTACGTGAGCTAGCCAGGGAAAATGATTGTACATAAAACCTGCAATGCATCAATGGTCAGTGTATTTACAGCCCTACTGCAGAGAACAATGCAACTGCTCCTCAGGTCAGACGTTTGGCCCATCAGGTTGTTCACAGCTTGAAAATTGTAAGACTTGAGGTAAATCAAGAATAACTGAGACGTGTGGGGTGGAATTTTCCCAAATAAAGCTTTTTTTCCTCCTTTCTTTGTAGACGTGGGATGTCAGAATGTAACCTGGACTCAGAGACAGACACTAAATCAGAAACAGCAGACACTAGTTTGTCTGTCAGAGAACTAACGGTTTTATTTTTCAGATTTAAATGTCCTGTTTCAAACATATAATCTCATTTCATTGATAAGTTTTGGGATATCCAAAAGTTTTACCTTAAAAAAGAAAAAGCCATCAGTTAGGCTCTGTGAATGAGACGAAAGCCAAAAAGTGGCTCGTACTAATGAGCAGTGCCCTCCGTAAGTGCACTTGATCTTGTTGTTTCTGACCATGATCCCGAGACCTCAAACTAGCCACCGAGCAGTTATGTGTCTAAGCTGGTTGTTGAATGACTCGTACAAGTAAATGCCATTTATCAAGATTCTGACAAAGTAATTTATTACACAAAACACTTGCATTTTAGCAAAATGAGTTTCCAGTCTCATGTTGTGCATGTTATCATAATGCAGCTAGGGTTTGTCAATGTGTAGGCTCGCACACAAGTTTCTGCGTCGTGTGTGCGTCAATTTGTGGGACTAGTTGAATACAGGAATACAGGTCACAGTGTGCAGGTACCTCACCTCAGTTGGCTGTGGACACATTCCTAAGATCAGCAGCAGGGCTTAAGCACTTGACTGTAGTTGGCAGGTATGACACAACAGGTCCCCTGGCTGATCTTTTTAATTACATACATGTTAAAGGAGGTCTCATTATGGCAAATTTTACTTATGTTAGAAGTACAAAAAAGTATTTTCCATAACCTCAAAATTGAATACTGACAGAACCTGACTACTTTTGCTTAAGACAAAACAGTAAAAGCATTACACCTTTAGTAAAAACAGGGAAAACAGTCTTTTGTGTGGATGTGTTGGGGGGGAGGGGGGGAGTTGGATTGACCTAATTTTCTGCTTTCTTTCCCCCTGCAGGAAGCAGTCCCCGTGCCCCCGTTTACAGTAGGACGCATTTATTGCTCTTCTTCCCCCGCCTGGCCTGTAGTGCAGCCCTGGTGGCCATCTCGAACACTTCCCTCACACCATCCTTTGTTTTCGCAGAGCACTCCATGTATCCAAAGGCACTGATCCTGTTAGCCATGTCCCGGCCGTCCTCTGGTTTCACTGGTTCCTTAAGAAATTGACAAGATGGGGCTCTTAGGAAAACGTGCACGTTTATGTGGGGTGCTGACATGTGTCTGCTTTGTCTGAACTTTTACCTGCTTCATTTTGGCAAGCTCTCTCCGAGTGTGCTCATCGTTCCGCAGGTCCTTTTTATTCCCGACCAGAATGATGGGAACATTAGGACAGAAGTGTTTGACCTCGGGGGTCCACTTCTCAGGGATGTTTTCTGAGTAGGATGACACAATGCAAGAGCAGCTAGTAAATACGAGAACGGAAGAATCTGTACATTTACATGTTGATGAAATGCAGCCTTGTCTGTAAACTAATTAACTCTGTCATTGCAGCTTTAGATGAAAGATGGACTAAATTAGTCAATGAGAGCATTTTAATACCAAACTCAAGACATTTGCACCTACAAACAATCCAGATTTTCTGAGTAAAGTCCAGTTTGGTCCAGATGGCCAATCTGTGTTTCCTTTAAAGAACATCAGAAACAAAGCTCCCTGCCTACTGTTTACATATTTATGTCACTAACAGACATGAACACATCCACGGGGCACATGCTCTGTAAAGCATGTCAGATTCCCTGATGCTGCAGATTTGATCAGAAATTAGGCTGTAAAGTCTCTGACAGAAGTCTGGATTGACCAATGCATGTGTTACGAGTAAAAACAGCCTCAGGGGCTTTAATTACTATGGATGATAAAGCTAGCTGCAAACGAAGTACTTAGGATTTTACGTTTCAAAATATTTTTTAAAATTCTCTGACATATTGATTACGTATAATCAGATTGCAGCGAACAAAATTCTCCTGTTTCAAATTCATTAGATTAATTATTAATGTCTTGTTCTTATCAAATAATTTAGGCCACTGGGACCATTTTCTCTAAGATTATTCAACAACATGACACTAAATCTCAACGAAACGGTAGACTGTTTTTCCTCTTAACTTTCACAAAGTTGTAGATGGCTGCAAAGACCGCCAGACTTAATCGAGCTTCAGTGTCTACACTGGAAATGGTAAATGTGACAAAACATAGTCAGAGCTTTGTTTTCGTTCTTTTTTTTTTCTAGTTCTTACCAAGACTGTCGGGACTGTCGATGGAGAAGCACATGAGAATGACATCAGTGTCTGGATAAGAGAGCGGACGCAGCCTGTCATAGTCCTCTTGACCTGCTGTGTCCCAGAGCGCTAACTCAACCTGCCAAAGCAAAGTTTATGAGTTATCAAACAGAATACGTCAGCAGACCTCTGTTAGGCAACGGGTCTGACACTGAAGGAACACAGGCCTGTGCCTATCCTGTTCCAGACTTCTGATCAGGAGCACAAAAAACTAAAATACATTTGCTTGTTTCAAGTTACATATCTATTATGACAGTGTGCTAACTTTACATTTAGCCTAAACCTGGTGGTGTCTTGAAATGACTTCCTTTTGGTTGCCAATCACTACGTAGGATTTGTTTTATTATGAAAACAAGTGTTTTTCAGAATACAACGAGGTACTCAAATACAAACATCTGTCCAAACCTTAAATTATGATGTTACTTGTGATGTAATCGTTTATTACAGCACAGAGAGATTTGTTTATAATCACTAAGGTGACACAAGAGTTAGTTATAATTAGAAAACCGTCATTTACTTTATTGCAGAGATGTCTTATTTTTCTAAATATTAGAGGTATAATTTAGTTTGGAGGATTGAGCTCAAATTTATATCTCAAATTCATACCACAATCAAGAAATTTTTTGTGCTTTACAAAAAGTACCCTACCCCAATCAACACTTATTTTCTTAAACAACAGAATATTCAATAGAATTACGTGGCAGGGGTGACTTTATATTATAAATTCAATCAGTTAGAAATTCTCTGATTGATAGCAGGTCTACATGCTGCATGCATATGCGATTCCAGGCCAAACATATTTTCATTTATGCAAGTTACTCTCTCGACCAAAAGATGACTTTTACAACGGTTTATCCACTCTATGCATGTTATTAAGACCAACACATGCTTTGGTAAATGCCCTTGCACTCCATGAGCCCGTAATCAATACAGACCCTACGGATATGTATATTTCATCGGAACTAATCAACACATCACCTCTGACCCCAGCAGCTTTTCATGAGAGACCCAGAGATAACACGACCAACAAACAGCTGCTGATATGAGAGGTAAAGGCTTTGTTTCTCAACTGTGGAGAAAAACTAGAGTGAATCATACCTGTTTGCTGTCTACTTCAATGTCAGCTACGTAGTTCTCAAACACGGTGGGCACATAGACTTCAGGAAACTGGTCCTTGCTGAAAACAATGAGCAGACAGGTCTTCCCGCAGGCTCCATCTCCCACTATGACCAGCTTTTTTCTGATTGCTGCCATAGCTGCAGAAGAGAGAAAGAGAACAGGAGAGGTTACAACATTTAAATGTTTGTTTTTTTATCAGTAACGGGGCGGGTCATTTCCAATACACTGAGGAATTATGCAACTTACAACACTACGCCAGTGGGAAACGACGAGCAGCCAACAACCTTCAGCTGTGTTGTCAAAACCCCAAACCCCGTCTTGAAGCAACACCCGAGGCTAACTATTCAGCTTTCCGTGACAATATCGGCCCCTTGGCTGTTTGTGGTCCATTTTGTCAAGCGTTTAGAACTCACGGTGCGGCACACGGCCGAGAGCCCACGTCTTATGAGCTGATTTCGGACTGAACTTGTAGTCAGACTGAGGAGGCCGCTTTCCATTATAATACATTTCCGCTCAAGCTTCTATGGCCCACCCAAGCTTCAGTAATTATTCTGTTTAACCCCCTCGCCATCAATTACTGACAGACTTTACGGTACTGTGTAACTACGAATTGCAACAACGCTGTCTGACCTAGATTTAAACAAGCCAGGTAGATGGTCTGTTTACTAAAGACTTAACGATAGCTACCGCAGCTAGCCAACTAGCGTGAAACGGAGGATGTACTTTTCCTCAAAAGACCAGATTTAAAGTGTGTACAACTGCGATATAATCGAAATTAATTTTATATAACAAGCACAACTACATTATGTTTGTTTCCGGTCCAACACCACCACCGAAATCTGTTTTCCTTTTGGGCAAAAAAAAAAGTCCGGCACAGCTAGCCGGCTTAGCTTAGCACAACGGAAGTCAAAGCGAGTTTTATCGGTCCGTTAGCTCGGCAGCTAGCCTCAACAGATTATGGAAGAAAATGTTGATTATATATATATAAGTAAATGCGCGCCATGGGGCGAATAATAATTTGGAGAAATATGATCGATTTTCTGTGAATACCACAAACTTACCGAGTGATTGGTTAAAAAATGGGATCAAACGAAGTCAAAGTAGCGCTTTGTTAGCCTCCGTCGCCGCTGCCTGCCTGCGCTGCTGGAGGATTAACCGGAGGGAAGTGAGGGGGTGGGGACGGGAAAACAATACTGTACAAAACCCACAAACGAGCCCTTCTGAGTACACACCACCATTAGTAAAATGATCACAATTATTAGAATAGTAGTAACATAGTAGCAGCTGCATAAGTACTAAATAACTGACCACATTGGCATTGTTATAAATAATAATGACCATTATTAATAATTGATTGAATATTAGAATTTCTTGGACCGAATCCAATAAATATACCCAGGTATTGGCATTCCTTTAGATTTCTTAATCAAGACTGGTTTGGGATCAATTGAAAATATTGTCTCTAACAACATCTTCAGCATTACAATTTACTATTTGTAATGACAGCACAATTGGCCTTTTGAAATAATTCTTTAAAGCACAAAAATGTTTTTTTTTAACTGCAAGTGTCCAAATCCTCTAAAATTACAAAATCATCATCTTACATATTCAGAGTAAATCATGAAATACACTTTTCCAAATACACAATTTTGTTTATTTTGTTGTTGAGTAAATCTTACACTTTATAATAAATCAAGTGAAACTGTATATAAATACAAATACAAGAAGAATAGAATACAAATAGAAAAATTAAAGAATAGAAATTCTGGTAGAGATTGTGTTCCATATTTGCCAGCTTTGGAGTGTACAAATACACGGTTTGGCCTGCCAGAAGAGCTCTTACCATTCAAAGCGAGAACCTCAGTAAAGGAGTTTTTCCAGCCCTGAATGCATTTACTAATGAGGACTGGTATACTAAATCTTAAAGTGCCATGCTCTATACTGTAAAAGTACAGCAGAAAGTAACAAGCTGATATAAAAAAAAATAATTTTCAGACACATGCTGATTATTAATTAAAATACTGTTAACTGTCTTTGACATGCTGTGTTAAAACAGGCCTTTTCATAGCAAACATGTTTTGAAAGGAGGAGTAAGCATTGTCAGTGTGACACTCGAGTAGCTAAACCAAATATAGTCTATTGCAACATCTTCTGTGGAAAAAATGCTTATTAACTAAAATGTCAGTGTTCAAACCACATCAGGCTCCTGATGTGGTTTTGTGACTGTACATTTGAATTAACAGTGGTCCTAATTTATCCTTTACTTTCTTGGTTTTCGTAAAAAAGTGAAAAGTAATTTATACATTTTTTAATAATAGTTCATCCCACAGAATACAATCAGTTTTTGCATTGTATTCTTGCAGAATATAGGCTGAGAAGAAACACTGCCTTACCTGGATACATTTAAGTGTTTACTCACTGAAACAACTTTGATTTGAAATTATCAATCAGATGCTTTAAATGTAAATAATCAGTAGAAAAATGTGTCACTATAATCAACAGGAACCTGATCTTAAGGGAGGTATTGTTAAAAGTGTCAGAGAAAAGCTGATCATTTAACTGTGAAAAAACAATTTTCAGACCAGTCGGGTTAAAGCTACAAGCCAGACCGACATGGTTCATAATCAGCACAGCAGTGTATTAATAACTGTGGCTCTTACTCTAATCCTGCTAAGAGGCTTTCTCAGTGCTGCTCAGTCTGAGCTCGTGGAAATAAACTCAGATGCATTTCCATGAAAACAGATATCCACATTCATATCTACGCTGGTGTGGCCAGTCGCTAGAAATAAAGAATGCCGGATTTTTTCCCCCTGAAATCCAGAGGCAAGTTTGATCCGATTCTCAGAATAATTTTGAAAAAAGGAAGCAATTTAAGCAGAGATTTCTTTTTAAACTGTTGTTCTGGATGAACAGAGTTTGATGCCGGTCAATAATTCAAAGTGAAAAGGAACATTTTTTCCAGCACTCACGAGAAAGATATCCAATAGAAGTTCAGGACTTTGCTTTTAAAAAGAAACACAAAATATTCACCGTAACAAATTCTTTATTTCTATCTTTTAAAAAAAGGCTTGTAAACTACAACAGGTTCTCCAGTTGGAACATCATATAGCAATAGTCTGATCAAATTCACTTACATTTTCTTCCTTGACTTCATTCTTTGCAAAGGAGACTTTTTCAATAAGCTCCAAATAGCAGATATTTTCGATATCCAAACCTGACCCATTTTCTACTCTCGTCACATTTTCACTGATTCAATCATTTATTGGTTGACTGGTGACTGGTGGTAAATTAGACATCAGAAATAAAGTAAAAACGCACACATTGGCATTTCACGTTTCACAGTGGCTAAGGCGAACATAAAATAATTTAAAGAAAAATTCTGTGCTGGAGTAAGACTGAACTCATTCGTGAGCAGTGAGGTCACACTGAGGTCTATTGTGCTTGAACCATTTCAGTCTTCCCCTCCCCTGGCCATCCTGTCACGCAGGGTCTAACGCTATCACAAACTCACAGCGTGTGGTCATGAAGAGTGACCCTCACTGTGTGACTGTCTTTCTCTGCCCCTCGGAGGTCCTCATACAGAGAAGGGGTAGTTCCGCAGGAAGCGCAGCAGAGGCTTTGGGAGGGGCAGCTGCTCGGGGGATTTTGTGTGTTTGTTGATGGCGAGACGTGTCAGATGCTGCAAAGAGGGGAAACCCTGCGATCTGTGCAAAGGACGCACCAGCTTCAGAGGGACTCCACTGTCTTTAGCGTCAGTCTTTGTCTGAGGGCGGATCGCTGCCAGGTCCCGCGACGTCTGGCCTGAGAGGGAGTAGTGTTGGACCAGGCTGAGGACGTCAGGGAAGGACTTCAGCTGGGGAACGCCGGGGGAGGTGGAGTCCAGCCAGAAACAGCCCCTGTTGTACTCTATGCGCACGCTGGTGGGTCCACAGCAGGTCTTCACTGACAGGGCCAGCATGTACTGAGGGTGGGTGCTGTCACGCACCAGGAATGTGCCTTCAGACTTCGTCAGGAGAGCTTCCCGAGCTTCGCTGGCCGAGATCGAGCCCCAGTACCAACCTGTGAAACGAGAAATGTTTCAAACATTGGCCCGTATTTTTGACAAATGCCTGTGTTTATAGATTCTCATGGATGAGAGACGTGGAAGTGTTCATCAGTTAGATGCTGTCCCTAACCCCGTATGGTACGCATGTAAATAGTGCAATCACTCCATTCTCACATATTGAATTAATGATGTGAGCTGGACTGCAAATCTGTGCTGGACTACCTGAGGTCTGGAGGTACTGGAAGTTGGTGGTGATGCAGCGGAGGTCCTCTGCCGGGTCCCAGAGTGGAGGAGGAGGTTGTGGTGAGCAGGAACCTCCTTGTTCCCCGTGGTGCAAAATGGATATGGACTGGGCTACCATTTCTGACGTACAGCAGACCTGTCAAAGTTAATATTTATGGTGAAACAGGAAAATGACTTATTTTTCTAAACAGGAAAAACTGGAATTTCTGAACATGTGAGGCTCAAAATGTTTTAAATTCACACAAATGTTTCCTTTGTTTTAGAGAAAGATATATAAAAAAATGTTTTTCCTGTTGATTCTTCAACATCTGTAAGAAGTTAAAAATCAAACAGTCTAAAAGAAAATAACGGACAAAATGCATTATTTAATGAATCCTTATTAAGATAAAATAAAGAGTAAAATGGCTCAGTAAAGATCCGAGTAAATAATTTATTCACTTGGTGCCATACTGCTGTTTTGGGGGGCAACTGGACGCAAACAGAGAAGTAAACATCAAATGGATCCAAAACTAACAAAATGCAGAACCTCAGTGAATATAAAACAAAAAGAAATCATCACCAGTGTCAACAAAATAAGTGGTATGTATGGCAACATACGCAAAACAAATACATAGATAGAAAAACCCAATGCCCATAACCACCAAAGAAGCGATAGAATAAAATCTTACCTCAATTCGAGAAAATTCAACACGGTGGCAACCATAAAATAAAAACGAATCTTTGCAACGAATTTGAAATAAGCATAAAAGTCAGAAACAGAGAAAAAAAAGCGTCCGTGCGCTCTTCTGGTGAAACGGCGTCTGGGTGAGCTCTTTGCAAAGTACACAGCGCAGATCAGGCCGACGCACGGATTCTTGGAAGCTGTTTCCAGGAAAGGTTTTGTGTTTCAGCGCCCGCAGTGACAGAAAGGTTGCAACGAGCAACAGCCCAAGCCGCCGTCAACACGTCAGGGACACCACTTCCGGTTGACGTGTCACAATAAAGCGAAAAACGCCACTTCCGCCTCTTGTGAGAAAAGATGAGTAAATGTCCAAGTTGCAGATGTCACATCAGGTCATCTGGCCAGAGGAATGGTGGCATTGGCCTCCAGCTTCGTTCTATCCTTTGTCTATCTTAACGTTGCAATATTCAGGAGACACATCCAGGGGAGAACCCTGATTTTTGGGTAATGACATCTGGGATAGGCCACAGAACTTAAAAAGTACCTGGATATGATCAAGTGGGTATAGATGTATGGATAGATGACAGGAAAGTGTATAAGATGCATTACAAAAAGAATCATAATGCAAATTATTTCAGCTCCTCATCAAAATGAAATCAAATTAAAGTGAACATTTCTATACAGAAGTCCAGAACGAAACACAGAGCATGAACCGATAAACTGTGTGAAATTTCACATAAAAGACTTAAAAATGACCACTTCTATAATTGATATTTGTTTTATATGTGCACTAAATAAGCAGAATATCTATCCGATGCATCAATGAATATTCAACAACTTCATTGTTTTTTATGTGCAAATAATCTGTTCCACCAAAATAAATTCCCAATGTAATCACTTTACATTATTTTCAAAATATGTTTTGAACCCTCCATCAGATCCCAGACTCCAGCTAAATCAGGCAGGGACCTGTCTGTTCCGTCATGCCAATGCAGATGTTTAGCAACTTTTTACCTGAAGGTCGCCAGCGGTACTTCCGGTTTATGCATCGATTTGGAACTGACCACCGGTAACAGCGGTGAGTTTCATGTTGCATTCAAGTCCGACACAAATGCTGATAAACATGGAGTGCTTGAATCCCAGTAATGTTCTCTGACTTTAACTCAGTAAGGGTTACAAAATCTACATGAATATACCGCTAAAATATTCTATACGATTTTTAAATTTGATCACTAATCTCTCTAAATAATTTTTAGCAGGTTTATGCCTTTTTCATGGTCAGAAAAGGAAAGAATAAACAAAAAATAGCTTGAGACACAAATTGAATCTCTTGGAATTTAACTGTCTTATCTGAAGAGGACATGTCTTCATAAATTCATCCTAACCCACGCCTTATTACCAAGTAACGAGACAATGACCACTTGAAAGCTGCTATTCAGCACTGAACCCTGCTTTCCAAGAAGAAATCTTTATATCAGTTTCCCATGAGTCATGAAAGCAGCAGAGAACACAGCTGAAGGCTTCTGAGTAGAGCGCCTTCTTGGAAAACACACTCAACCCTGTGACCCCTGCTGCTGCCTGCCTGCATGACTATGGGATATCAGTCACACGCAGGCATTTAGAAAAAGAGGAAACGAGGGCACGCTCACTGTAGCAGCGACAGAAACTGTTTTATTGTAGAACCATGAAAAACAACATCCTTTAGCTGAGTGCTGTGGATGCTGAGAGGCAGCAGCAAATTTCTCGCTGATGAATTTGGATTTTGTAAAGCCTGAACATTCTGCATGTTGTTTGTCTTGAATACATGACTGATAATCTACCCTAAAGCAGAAAATCCACAGCAAGCTAACCCTTTTTAAATGATGTTTCTCAGTTGAATCAATTATAGATTGAATAAAAAAAAAAAAAAGAGAGCTAAGGCAAGAAAAAAACAAAGATGGAGGGAAGCTGGTGATTGTAATTCTACCTGGAAAAAATATGTCTATGTAAAAAAATCTCAAAACATCTCGAGTCAAGCTTTACAAGGTTGGCAATAGGTCTGAAATTATTATTTTTTGGTGGATTAAAGCCAATCAGTTTGCTGTTGCGGTTTGATATTTGAGAAAAAAAGACCAATTTAAATATAATTCAACCAGATTACACAGAGTTTAAGATTAAATTTTAATATTTGATGGAGAATTGGTTTAGGTTTACATGCCCCAGTGTTATTAGTTTTTAAAATATTACATTCAACTCTAACTTTTAACTTACCACTTGATGTGTGTAGAGTCTGATATATGTTCTGTACTCTGTTTTTTGTGGGGCAAATTCTCTTAATAGCTGCACTGTCTGAGCTTGGGCAGAGCTTGTTCGCATGTCTAGTCCTGGGAAGATGACAACCATCTTCATTGAATTCAACTTTTATTACTGTAGAATCATGGACACTGAGTTGTTTGTAAAGGGCCTTATATCCCTTCCCAGAATGATGGACGGCAGTGGTTTCATGTCAGTGGTGACATCTTTCCTCCTTGACATTTTGTTAACACATGTCCAAATGCTCCTGACCTGGAAAGAGCCAAAACCTCTTCCTGATTACGTGGAAATCAACTCCCTTTGATCAACAACACTTGGCTGTTACTTAGCCACTTAATTCTGATGGAACCATTGAGGGTGCACTTAACAACAGACATTGTGGTTGTTAAAATATGGTCACAGTAACTACAGAAACCTCTGAATCTCTCTGAATTTAAAAAAATGTTTGGCTGCATTGCATCAACATGTAGTGACTTACAGAGTTTATAGAAACTTTAGACAAAATCTGTCTGCACAATGACCTATCATTGGAAACTATAAATGGATTAATTCAGTTTCATTGTGGATGCATTTCCCTCATTTTCATCCTGTAATGTGCACATTGACATACAAATTCATTATCAAAGACTTCAAGCTAAACACTCAAATAACAAGTCAATCCTTAAATATCATGACATTTATTTGTGTAGGTGTGTGCATGTGTGCCTAATTTTCTTCCCAGTTCTCTCCCACCCCTTTGATGAGGCGTTTGTTGCCCCTCTTCCCTCCTGGTCCACGGGGTTTAGCAAAGGCCTGCTTCAAGGTGTGCTCCATCGGGTGGACCTCCTCATACAAGAAGTCCTCCGTCAGACCATCGCCACTGTCAGTCTCCATCTAAGCACACATGCAGGTGAGTAATATGCTGCTTATATGTGCGTATAACACTGCAGTTTTAGCCAGTCTTTGTGTTGATGTACCTTCTTGGTCACCTCCAGCTGGTAGTCCCGCTCCACCTCATCCAGTAGCCTGTTCTTACAACTGGAGTACAGCATCCGCTCCTTGATGCTACAGGTATATCCAGGCATTGAATAGATGAACACTGAAAAGATGTGAAATTGGGTAGAAGACATTTGCTGCATCACAGAGATGTCTTACCATCAATGAAACATTCATCATCACAGCCTTATTGCTCCTGAACTGACCCAAAAGCCATTAGAAAAAGACCTTTCTGTATTTGTCGTGTTGAGATTACACCCAAAGGTTTGCTGAAGGGATTAAGATTATCTGCGTGTCAGTTACATTCAGTTCGTTGTGGCTTGGTCCACACCTCTATCAAGGTATCAGATTTTCTTGTGTGCTACAAAAGTTTTTTTCTTTAAAAGACACGCAACTGGAGGGAAGTCCAGAGATGAGTAATAATTTTCTGCTGGTGCATCAGCATGAGATAACCATTCACATCACACAGTCATTTCATTCATAGTTGATATGTGGAAAAATACTCATTTGCAAAGGTTTGAGTCTGGAGTTGACATCTTGACAAGGACATGAGATTCTGGGAAAAATTAACATGCCCCACAAGGTTTCAAGTAAAAGTGAATGCTTTCTTTGCACGCAAGTGGGATTCAAATCAGTCTCAGACATAGAAAGCAAAAAGGGTCTGTAAGCACCTACTCTTACTTCATTCTGTAAAATACAATCTGGGGTTTTTAACCAATTTTTTTTTATTTTGTTTATTATTTCTCATACTTATTTCGTTGTACTTATATTCACTGGTTATAGGCTACAACTGGAAGACATTTTGCACTATCCACTCATCTAAATCAAATCAGTCAAAGCATTTGAGGCATTTATATCATTTCTAAGTGATTACTTCCCGGTGTCCCTGTTTGACACTGAGTGACGTTGATACTTTTAAATGCAAACCGGACGGCGCACTGACCTAGCGCCTCCTGCAGCTGGCCTTGGTGGGAATGTTTGAAGACAAAGAAGTGATATCTTGGGGAGTCTGTGGGAATCCTGAAAGGAAGCTCGTGGGTTTCTGTCGGTTTGGTGTGAACCAGCTCAATGGTCTCTTTCTCTACATCCAGCCTCTGCAGCGGCACAACACGCAGACACAAGCAAACTTTGTTCAGACACCAAATCGTTTACAGCCACTGCGTTCCGCTGGCAAAAGCAAATCCTTTAAGGTTCTTTGCAGAGGGTTTGTCACACTAAGTGTTGCATGCTGCGTGATGACTGGTAGATATTGTTCTGCCAGAGCTCACCAGCTGTATGTAGTTAATGCGTTTCTGCTTGAGCTGCTGCAGTGCTCGTTTGGCCTCTTCTTGTAAAGGGAATGCAAGGCCCTGAAGAGTCTGGGCTCTCTTGTCTAAGCCAAACTCCATCGTAACCTGAGGGGGAAATACATAAAAGATTCTGTAGATGTTTTTTTTTCCAGTCTGCCACATTACACAGCCGCATAAGCAGAACATGTATCTGTATACAGAGCACTTAACAAACCCTGGCTCGTGCTGTTGGAGTCCCAATTCGCCTGCATTCATCCTGCCGACATAACAAACAGTGTTTATCTCTATAAAACATTCCCTTGTCTCCAACACATTAAAAAGGATTTTTTATCAGAACAAAAATTAACTTACCCAAACAACTTTATCCTGCACGGAAAAAAGTTGAAGCGCAAAGGATGAGCTCATGCATGCCATTCAAGTTTTGAATCTAAATTTCAGGCATGCTAAATCTGTCATGTGTACCTCTGTGACTCTGATTCGTTGAAGCTCCTGCTCAGCTTGTGTCAGTGGAACTGGCGAGGAGCAGGAAGAGTTGTGGCGCAGGTATCCCTGAAAGCACAGGTCATCCTGCAGACCGAAAGATCCCAAAAACACACAGACTAAATCACCAAAGGAGGAAAGCTAACTAATCAGCCATTAGGACAGGTGGATTTTTCAAACCTCAACAGTGCCAAACATCTCATCCTTGATGTGGCCTCCTCCAAACTCTTTCTTCAGTGTGGCACGGGTGGCAGCGTACATCATCTTCTGCCTCACCTACAGCACATAAAGAGGAGGACATAAGGAACTGCCACCACTGATTGTTTTTTTTACTTGCACTGTAGGAGTGTTTGTTTGTTCTCAGGGTTTTATCTTGGTGTCTCTGGCACACAATGGCTGTTTTCACATTCATCTGCTGACGGTAGGAAAGTCCATAAAAAATAGTAACAGTCAATAATAGTCCAAGAGCAGATCTTATGAATAAAGTTATTTTCGGTAATATGAACGAGAATGACTTTTTGTATTGTTTATGTATTCAAGAACTTCTAAGGTGACAACATTTTTTTATTATCTTTATCTTTGGCTCTTTTTTTCGTCTTGCCATGAAACACAGGCTAAATGGGTTCCTGCAGGGTGTGTGTTATAATGTGTGAATACTAGGATACGAGTGCAAAAGTTGAAATTTTGAGTTACTAAGGAAGAGAACTCCTTATTTTAGTTTATAACCAGCATCTTGATTTTGATCGCTGATATGAAAGAAAAACTGAGGACGTTCATCATCTCCAGACGCACAGGTGATTGGTCAGGTGACCAGGCGATGAAGATCCACTCATATCCCTGTGCATTCTGGGAATCCAGACGGTAGAGGATGTAGCAAGGCTGCTGAGGCGTGAGCAAAGGAAGCAGGAACTGATCATAGTCCTTATCCCAGCTCTGTGCTGGCTCTCGGCACGAATCTAGCACCAACTCCTCTGAAAAAACAGAAAACATGTCAGCGCAGATTAGAACAGGTCCAGTGATGGGTAGGTGCCTCTGAACGTGTTTACCGTTTCTGATGATGATTTTCATGATCCTGATAGAACCTCCTCTTGCTCGTGCCAGGAATTCTTTCAGCTCAGAAGTTGCTGCAAGGAGCAAAAATGAGGCAGACAAAGTCAAAACTGAGGATGGGAGGTCGAACACAAGAGAGACAGTCTGGTAAGAAAGAAGCTGTTACTCCACTTCAGGGAGAACATTTGATCCTCAGCCGGGTATTCACATCTTCTGCTACTCTGACTCAGAGAAGTCTCATATGCCAACACATCAATGGCAGACGTGAGTTTCAGGGACTAAATTACTCCATTCTCCAGTTCCCCAAAAATACTCCTTAGTGCAATATTACAAAAAAATATGAATTTGTCAGACTCCCTCTTTCTGTTTTGCCATGGTTACCAAACACAGCAAAGTCATAAATGATGTAGGACCAGGTGAGAAAGGTGAGAGGTGAGAGAGGTGCGCTTCCGTCAACCAGCCTCCCTACGCTCCAGTTACAAATGCCATAACTCTCATTCATTTGCACTGCCACTAAACTACCTGACAATTAACATCACTGTTTACTCAGCAGCAGTTTTTACAAAGAATTGTGTAGCTTCCACTGTTTACAGACATTTTAATTTCAAACATGATAATATATACTGTGTTTAGTGACAACAAGAAAGGATGTAACAGGCAAAAGCATCAGGAACAGTGTGAGGATGCCCTATTTGCAATAATTAAGAAGTGCGGTAAAAACTCAATTCAATGAAAGACAGTCTTACCGTTGATTCCAGTCTGATGGGACATCTTTTGGCAGTCAGAATTCGCAGGTCCACGTTCCTCTTATGCAAGAAACACCACGTCCAGGTCTGAGTGTCCTCGCTCAGCAGGTTGGCAGCCTCTCCTCTGATGGCAGACCGATTGGACCCACAAGTGACATAAACGCCTTGAGGGTGACTTGGGAGCTTCCTAACACTTGAAATACAATCTGCGGAACTGCAGCTGATGAGTAATAACGCGGCTGTCAGTGGATATGCCACCCCAACCACTGATCTAAAACTCTTCGCGTATCAGTGACCGCAACACTAATGGTCGCAGTGGGGGAGCCTCAGGCTGGCCGTTCCTCTGCTGTGTGCAACGATCTACTGTTCATGACTCCACTGGGCTGTGCGCTGTATCCAGATGTTGTCCGGCTGCCACATGTAAAGACATTTTACCACTCATTCACAGAGTGGCTGATCGACCGGGGCAGACGCAACCACATCATCTCAAATTCCAGCCACCTGGTCACAGAAATGTGACACCAAGGAAGAATCTGACCGGTACATTTCAGCATTGTTCCTGTTCCCGGGTTCATGTGGTCACTTTATTTTGTGCCCTTGATCGATGGATAAGTGAACAAAAAGAAGTGTAGGGCAGGTGCCGGCTCCCCACGTCTCCCAGTTTAAAACTTAGAAATGTGAGGTCTTGTATTTCAAAAGGCAGTACTCGTCTGTATGTGTACGCTGAGGAGCTGGACCATGAACTGAATGATAGGTACAAATACATCCATCACTAGCAGCTGACAACAGCATGAGGGCTTCACGTAGACACAACAGGACCTGTTTGCAGCACACAACTGAGCAAAGTTAACTTAAAATGGTGGGAGTATCAAAGTACTAAGTGCTTAAACTCTCACACCTTATTTCTGGCATTTGTCCCTGCACACATGTTGGCGTTTCTCTCACACACACACACACACACACACACTCATCCATGTGGGTGAGAAGAAGATAAGTGTGTTCCTGTGAGGTTACCTGTGATGGGATCATCCATAATTCATTCAGTGGTGAGTACACAACCCAAGCATCTATACATTATTGAACATGGCTCCCACCCCTCTTCTCCACTTCAGGAAGACACACTTTAACCAAAGTGAAAACTCACACACACACAAATAATACTCTTCATCCACCTGAAAAAAACATTCAGCAATTCTGCTGGTGTTAAGTTTATGTTTGCGTTTGTAACTGCAGAGTTATCGAGAGAGTCACTGACATACTAATCATATGGGGATCTAATATGTTTCCATTTAGGTTGTATTTAGGTTGTACAACCTAAATGGGAACAGCTCCTGTTGAGATATTGTGCTTTTCTTTGTTTTATCTAACAGATAGCTGAATATGTTATAGTTGCTAAATTCATTCATGGAGTGGGCGTGTTTAAAAAAAAAGTTTATTATACCAAATTCAAACAATAAAAACATGGATTAGTTACAACATAATAAAACCGCATAATAGGGGTAGAAATAATAATGATATTTATATTATGGTGTTAAAAGTAACTTTTTGCAGAAAACAACTATTGTTTGGCTCAGCACATGCCGCATCCACTCACTCAACATCTTCAGGATGCTGCTGGTAAAAGAAATTGACTTAAAAAACGTAGTTTGCTCCGAAGAAAAATCTCTTGTGCCAACGGATCCTACTGTGCCACAAAGGAGCGTCCATCACTAATATAGCACACCTCAAGGGGTGGGTTAAGTGTTTTGGTTGCTTTATGGCTCATCGAGGCAGGGGAGCCAAAAAGTCTGATGAGAGAACAAATAAAAAGAAAAGTAAGGATAAGCAAACATTTACAAGCACTTTTTTCCAACAGCACGTCAATGCACAAATGCTGCGATCCTATTCCTCTCACCATGTTTGTGCAGGCACTGGCAAAGGTCATGTATCTGGGATTAAACTGCAGAGTGTTGATGGGTCCTGGATGCTTGCCATCTAACACCGCCACTTTCATCCCACTCTCAGTGCTCCAAACGTGAACCCTTCCATCCTCTGAACCTGCATGAGACAGACTTGTTACCCTGTTTTGAGCTGACTGGAAGGGGCCGCAAGGCCAAAGATGAAGTGCTGCTGCTCACCGATCATGACGAACTTTGAGTCTGGAGTGAAGCAGGCCTCCAGAGAGATGCCTTTACTGTTGTTATAGCCCTTGATATGAGCACACAAAGAGCCCAGGTCAACTACTGCAAACAATCCCCCAAAATTAAACATGGGTGCATTTACGCAGGTGTTGAGTCTTACTGAAAAAGTGTGCAGCACACATCCACTGAAGGCATCCAGGACGCGAATGGCCCCTCCATTTGTACAGATGAGGATCTGATTCCCGTCGCTGCTGAATTTGAGTCCAGTCCAGTCACAGACACGATTAAACCTGGTCTCAAAGCTGGCAAAGGGACCCTTTCAAGCACAGGGTAAAGGATAGCATCAGTTACAATAGTAGCAGGAAGCTGAAGGTCAGGTCTCAGGTTGAGGTATATGAGCACAAACACAAAACCATCACACACTTAAATGTACCTTATCAAAAGCACGGAGGTCATACAGCTTAATGGCCTGAGATTCCACCCCAGCAGCAAATATCAGACCATCCGGGTCAAATGTGCACACAGGTTTCCCCAGAGGATTAGTCAAACCCTGAACAGACATAAACAGAGAGGAAAAGAGTGAATTTTGGAGTTTGGGAAATACGGAGAAATTTAAGTCATACTTAAGTCCTATTAAAAAACATGTGTTTGCTTACATCTTTTATGAAATGTACACTGTGCGCACAGCTTTAGTCAAGCTTTGCTTTCATGTCTATCTGAGTAGATCCAGCTTAACGTCGCTACAGCATGTCTGGGTGCCCTCACAGGGAACGGTACAGTAATCTGGGTTCACTATTAGTATACATTCAAGTGAGCGCCAAAAGAGATACAGGAGAAAATGTCGTCAGCTCGGAGACACTACCCACCTGGCAGTTGGGAGAACGCAGGTCCCAGATTCGGATAGTCTTGTCCAACGAGCTGGAGATGAAGGTATCGTCCACTGGAGACATGGAGAGCGCAGTGACCCTGACACACAAACAACTTTAGGTGGGAGCTGAAAGTTTTGATTTGGGAATGTTTCTAATAAATTGCTCAAAATTGCAAAATATCACAAAGATGGATTTTCTTCTTATTTTCTTTTATGAACATTTGTTCCTATGCTTCTATGAGCATAGGGGGAAAAAACTACTTTCAAATGATGCTGCTGCTTCTTGGTTTGATCTGTTAAATTAGCCATGAGGCATGTTTATAGTAAATACACCCTTCATCGGTTAAGCACAGCATGTGTGTCCATACTAGCTGATACTAGTGTGTGCAGTCTGTAGTTATCACTGCCTTATAAGATTCACGAACATCTCTGAACATCCTCATCCTTCGGTTTGATTCAGAGTGGTGTTTCCTTACCGAGCAGTGTGACCTGGGAAATATCTGATGTACTTGTTGTCAGTGAGGGACAAGTATCGGATGGTATCTGGAGAACATGAAATGACACATTTCTGAGCATTACATATCTAGTGCCTCTGATAATAACTGATTGACGGAGTCCAATGGTTACCATCCAGTTTGTTGGAGCTGTAGACCACTGTGTGTGTGTCTCCATGCGTGTAGCGGATGAGATCTACTCCATACTTCTTGCTGTACAGGGTCCTACTTGGTCTAACAGGGGCCAAAAAAGTGAGATGAATCAGTAATAAATATTTTCAATAAAGAAAATATTGCATGAATATAAGCCAACAGGTTATACAATTACTCCTCCAATCATAAATATACTTAAATATTTAGTCTTAAAATGGACCAAATGGTTCAGGTTTGCGGTATCATAATAAACCCGACTTACTTTCCTTCTTGGATGTTATATAACACAATGCAGTCGTCGTTGCTGCTTGATATCGCATTTTCACCATTTGGGCTGTAGTCTATACAATTAACCTTTTCTGAATTGTTTCGATATGTCCTGGCTACCCTAAAGCTCCGTAACGCACTATCTGTGATCTTCATATCTGCGGAATTTCATTCAAACTGGGACCTACTGACTTTCCACCACATCAGTGGTTCATTTTTTCAACTGATGGAGCTTCCGAATAACTATTGCTAAGTTGTGCATCTTTTCATCACTGCCCTCAGGATGGTTTATGCCTGTTTTCCTTTACAAACAACAAAAATATCCAGCAAAAAAGCGTAATCTAACGCATGAGATCATATGGCTGGTTTTAAGTTGCACTATCTGCAAGACGGGCGGCGTTCCAAAGTTTGCGTTAGATTATGAGGTTGTAGCACAGCGGACTGTAAAGGTGTTCAAAACGAGCCCAACGCTTGAAGAGAAACAGGAACCTGCAAATATTTTACCGGAAGTTTCTTTTATACTTTGTTTTTGTGTTTTGTTGTAGCTGTTTTTGCGGGTAAAACATTGGAATTCAAACGAACGAATGACATTTGAAAGCATTTCTAAAATAATTGAAGTGCTGGACATTTTTGTGGTTCCTCACTTGATTACGAGTTCAACTTTGCTTTTACATTGAAAGGGGTCACCTGGAAGTTATTTAGCCTCACTGTAAACGTGTTTTGGGACTCATGCCTGCTGTTTGACCGAAAACACGACAATGAACAGTTGTAGAAGAATAGTTTTTATGAGGGACCGCGCCTCCTGTCACAACATGGTCCGCTCTTTCGTCAAACCGCGGAGTCTGGACACAGCCCCGTCCTTCAGCCGGAGTCAGGGCACCGCAGCCACGCCAGCTCCAGAGTCCGATGAGAAACCCGGGCTGAGGGCTATCGACCTCGCTCGAAAGGTCCGGCAAGAAAAGGCAAAGACAACGGCGAAAGAGCCCCCGGTGTCCGCCTTGCAGGCGAGGGTGGCGGAGCTGAAGAGTATCACACAACAGCTTCAAAACGTCCACCCGAACGTGCTGGCCAAACACCTGCACAGAACCGTGCTGTACCGGGATAAAGATGTGGTGGTCCTCAACAAACCGTATGGTGTCCTGGTCCGAGGTAAACCAAACATTAGGGTGGACAGAAAGGTTTAGCCGACAGCTTGCAGCCACCTTCTGTTTGATGTCACTTATGGGGAACTGGATGCTGACCAAAGTCCTTGCATTTTTATACATAGATGAGCTTCTCTGTTATTTGTGGGTTTTAGTTAAATGTTTCTCTGTAAAAGGCCCTATCAAGTCCCATTTGCTGAACTAGTAGTAGGACTCCAGAACCACAGAACATAATGATTATGATTAGATACGTCAAATATGAAAGGTTTAACCACTTGAGTTTGATCAAATGATTGTTTGCTGTTGTCTCCCAGAGGACTCAGAGAATACATCCATCTCCTCTGTGCTTCCTGTTCTCTCCAAAATGATGGATGGGATTAAAGTAAAGTCTGACTCCATACTGATCCCCTGTCTGGGTCAGGAGAAGGACTCGACGGGGGCCCTCCTGCTGGCCAGGAGTGAGGTGGTGCTGGAGCACATACTCTCCCTACACAGACATAACCAGGTCCAGAGGAAATACTGGTGAGGTGAAGGATGGTCATGTAGCTGGAGCAGATCTCAAGTGTTTGTAGTCATAGCTGTCAAAAGCTTACGGATAACCTTTTCTTCTTCAGGGTTGTAACGGTTGGCATTCCCGTGCCATCTGAAGGACTGATTGATATTCCCATCATAGAAAGAGAGGTTTCAGGACCTCAGCCACACTTCAAGGTGTTTTTTCTAACACTTTATCTTTCAAATTATCCAAATTCCCAAGTAAAAAATATGTTGTTTTGTTAGTCACACTGAGGTTTTTAACCTGTTTTGGATGTAGTAAAGTAGTCCCAGGTAAAGTACTCAAGAGGATTACCATAACTGTAGAAGACTTCTTGTGAACATGCTTGAATTTTGGGATTTCAGATGGCTCTGAGTCCACTTTTCCGAATGAACGACTTGGGGGATGGCATGACCAAAGTGCGGGGCCATCGTCAGTCCCATCCTGCAGTGACCAAGTACAGAGTGCTGGACAGCAGAAGCGGCTGCAGCCTGGTGGAGCTGCAGCCTTTAACCGGTCAGGCTTGTTTTCATAAAATAACTTTCACATTCGTTTCATAATTTTTAATACTATTTTTCCTCCTGACACCCACAGAGGTGAAGCACCAGATCAGGGTTCACATGGCGCTGGCTCTTGCGTGCCCTGTTCTGGGTGACCACAAGTACTCCAACTGGAGCAAACTGGCACCACAGGTAAAACATGTTTACAACCAGCCAGAGTGACCCGATTACACAGTGACACACTCGGAGGCACCAGTAAAACAGTGGTTTTAATACGCCAACAAAGCCTTTACAACACGATATGGTGTATTTGAGAGAAAAGAGAAAAAAGTTGACAAATCCTTTCACCCCTCATTCTTAGTGTGGCACCACCTGTAGGCGACAGGTTTATCATCTCTGCCACTGCTGTCTCTATGGTTTGCAGAGCCTGTGCTGTAAAGTTAGCTCAGTGAAATGGGACGTCTTTTAGTGCTTCAACCAATCAGCATCTTGTACCTTTCACCCCCTTGGCATGGTCTTTTTGATTGTTATCTTATACAGATTAAAGATAGCGGCCTTTTGTTTAGTTACTCATGACCAACTCACTCCAGTGGGAGCAAAAATAATGCCTTTTCCATTTTTAATGATCATGTTTAATGTTAAATTGTCCAGTTGCTGCTGGGTACTTGATTACACACAATACAGAAAGAACAGGGGGACCCACGGTTGTGCCACCAATATTAAATAACATACTGTCCCTTCACAGAAATTACCAGAGCGTGTGCTGAAGAAGCTTGGACTGGAGCAGAGCAAGACCCGGCACCTTCCTCTCCATCTGCACGCACGGCAGCTGGTCCTGCCTGGACGCAGCCGGCCCGACATCAGCGTGTCCTGCCCACTGCCCAAATACTTCATTCAATCCCTCAATCGACTGAATTTGACATTTCCAGATGATAGCAAAGCTGATAAATAACACTCTCCCCAACCAGATTGTTGGGCGTTGGTTGTAAAATATCTGAACGCAAGACAGTGAAAACCATTTAAATTAAATAAAAGCACGGAGTATTTTTTTTTTTTTTTGAAAAGGGGAAATATGGAGCCTGTATAGAGAGAGGTATACAAAATGTTTTCATAATAAACAAGTGTTTCAGTGTGATTTTTTTTTCTTCTTCAATGTGTCACATATATGAAATGGCCTACAGCTAATTATTAGGCACGCGGTGCTGACTTCTCTTCTATATGTGGTGTTTGAAATGATTTTTCATACAAGGAGATTTACATCTGTATTTCTGTCTCCCACACGCAGACGTGGAGAAATAAGTTGGCATATATTTTGAAGGGTGTTCCAAATAGCTAATTTTGACCTGAGAAGAAAAAAAAGTTTCCATTCCACTGAATGACTAAAATATAGCACTTGATCCTATGAATAGCTGAAGTTCAACTCAACAATCCACAAGCCTAAATTATGTTTAAAAAAGAAAGAAAGAAAAAAAAGACAGGCACAAGTTTTTCATCTTTGAACATATAGATACATCACCCAGAATGCAGTCATAATACAAAAACTGAGCAGTGGGTCCCTGTAACTTAAGCTTTAATGTTTCAGAGAGGCCTGGAGGAGAAGTCGGAGCAGGGCGTTAAAGATCAGTGACTGACGCTGAAAGGAACTCTACAGGAAAATGTACCATCTCTGCTCAGGAGCATCAGTCACCAGCCAGCAGCGAGACTCAAACCTCACTCACTTGAAGGTTCAAAGTTAAAAGAGCTAGTGTCTTATAAAGATAGTCACCAGAAAGATGTGTCCAACCCATCAGATGAAATCAAACTGTAGAAGGAAAGATCTCTGATACTAGCAAGTGCAATCGTGATACTCTCCTCAGAAGAAAATGATTGTTTCAGAACTGTCCTCTTTGCAGAGGCCTATTGAGGTTTATAGAGACAGGATGGGTACTGCATAGTCAACAATCTGGAGTCCTGTCCTCATCTTAGCTCACGTTTTGTCCACCGCTGCCAATGATCTCCTGGATCTCTCTGACCACGAGAATCCGGGCTAGCATGTGCTCCACTTGCTTACTGGTGAGGGGCTGGGACGAGTACCACATCGGGCTGTTTGGGGCCACCACGGGTTCTGGGGTCATGTAGTACGCGTCGTTGCGTCCTTTGACACTTTGGGGACTGGAAAAGAAGAAGGCAGGCATGTTTTTGAAATGCAAGCAAAAGGGTGATCCAGTTCACAAGATTTGTAAACAGAGACACCCACCATTTGAAGAGGTAAAAGTCGTAAAGTTTAATGGGACAACGAAGCGGGTTCTCGGGATCTTCGATCTGCTCCTCGTACATGTCATCGGTGCCTGAGAGAGATGCCACGCAGCAGCTCAGAAACTGATTTACTGACACTCTGGGTGAGTATATCTGCCTTCCATACCTTTCTGCCCAGTATTGTGTTGGCCTTGAACCTTCAGAAGGCGGATACTCGTAGCTTTGTCCTTGGCATTGGTGGGATTCTTCCTCGTGTGTCTCAACACCTTGGAGAAAGCGACTTTCATATGCTGCTCTGGTGTTATCAGCCGGAAATATCTGCATGACATACGATACCACACTCAGTGTTTTTTATAAAATCAGCTTTACCAGAGATCAAATCCTCAGTGCACACTGGGGGTGTACTTACTTAGTGTTGAAGTACATTAAAGTTGTGAGCAATGTGGCCGGTGAATGTGCACCGAGCTGTTTACACTCCCACAGCATCTCCTCTGTTACATGACTTGGAATAATATAACCTAAGAAGATAAACAGAAAATAAGTCACTCTCTATACAAACAGACACCTGAACCACATCGGTGATTTTGACTTACCTAAAGGATGGACACTGGGTCTCCAGTCATGGAGGATTTTGTGTAAGCTCTCACAGAAACGCGTGTAATAAGGATCAGAAAAAATGTCATCCACACGTCCATTTTCAGACAGATACTGTTATAAAACAAAAGAAACAAACAGTGACGGGTCACTTCAGAGAGTTTGTTGGCATTGTTGCTTCCATGTGTTGGGATACTAACCTTTTGTATACACAAAAACACGTAATATAGAACATCTGGTGCAAACTGCTCATCCTCTGAACCTCGAGCCTCCTGAGTCATCAGCGAAAGAGCCAGATTTAGCTCAGCTACCGCACTGGACACCAAGTCTTCTTGAAATCGCATGGGCTGTCGCCCTGCACACAGAAACAAAGGTAAAGATGACTCCCTCTTCTTAAACTAGAAGTCCCATCAGTAATCCAAACACTTAGGGATTTCAGGAAGAAAAAGATTTACTCACGTCCAATTGGTGCGAGTTTCGTTGTTTCTTGCTTGCTCAGCTCTGCATTTTTACGACTGGACCAGAGGCGCCACACCTCCAGGCCCTCCTCTGGCTTCAGAGACACAGGGACCAGAATCTCTGTAGGGGGCTCCGCATCAGCTTCCGTCTCCACTTGGCTCTGTACAAAACAAAGATGGATGAGGTCTCACAGTTTTCATTTCCCATTCAGGCATGGCCTTTTGGGGCTGTGAGAGCTGGCTTGACTCGTGCTGTCTTTAAAGAAATATGTTTACAGATTGTAAGGCCTCACACAGAAGTTTTTCAACTGGCTGAAAAAAAAAAAGACCTGCGATACATCTACTGTCCAGCAAACAAAAAACATGCCCAATGACATTAATGTTGAGCTTATCAGAACTAGCGGTGAATAAAATTCAATTTCTGCTTTTCAAAGTTTCATGAATGTTAAATTTTCCGTTAGCCTTTATCGTATCTTTTTTCTGTTATTCAAAGCTAACTCCTGGTTGACACACTGCCCTGGCTTACAGGCTTGTCCTATGTTATAGTGAGAGCCATTGACCATAATTGGTTAGGAAATTATCTGAACAACTTGTCTTATGATGTACCTGCATTAAAGACAAACACTAAAGGGCGGCTTTTCTAACCTGCAGGTGGAGCTGCTGCTCCTGGACCTCTCCGCCTTGGCTCTGCTGATGATTTGGGTCCCATATGTGCACGGACTGGGTAGTGTTGTAGGTCCCTCCAACAGTTTGAACTGCCACGGGGATGTGGATGTTTCCGTTCATGAACTGTGCTGGGAACAGGGTCTGGACTATTTCTTCTTGCGTTGTGGTGGAGACTGACTGCACGTCTGTGGACCTTGTGGTGGAACTCGGGGACATTTTGTCCTTGCCGTTGGTGGTGGTGACCTGCACGGTGCTGTATGTCTCCTGTGGTATAGCGATGTGGGTCACGCCTTGCTGCTGCGGAGTGGAGTACACAGGGATGGTCCAGGTCTCTCCGGTGGGACCGGTGATTGTTCCTGTAGCGCTGTACAGCTGAGCACTGTCAACTGTCAGCAAATCTGGTCGTAGGGACACATAGCTTTGCTGCTGCCCTTGAGGAATGGTCAGAACTGTGGCCAACTGTTGCCCCTGTGGTACGGTGTAGGAAACAGCCAGAGGTACATCCACTTTCCTCTTCTTGGCTGGCTGGAGCACGGTTGCGCCAGTGGCAGACCTTCTGTCAGCCTCCCTGGGAGACTCCTGCTGCTGGGAAGGAGACATGGCCTCTATGGTCTGGATCTGGATCTGTTGGCCACCTTGTAGCTGAATCTGTTGACCAGCTTGGAGTTGAATTTGCTGTCCTCCCTGCAGCTGAATATGCTGTGTCCCTTGTAACTGGATTTGCTCGCCACTCGACAACTGGATTTGCTGCCCTCCAGCAACAGCTGCAACCAACTGAGCCTGTATCTGCGACACACAGGGGGCACACTCACAAAACAGCAACAGGCCATCTGATGGAAGCACTCCACCAGGATGTCTGAGGTGTATCCTGTACCTGCTGCTGCTGCTCCTCTGTGAGCTCCCCGTGCTGGACCAGCTGGGCCGTAGAGATTCCCTGCAGGTCCTGCTGAGAGGGAGCGGTCACCTGAAGGACCTGGCCCACCGTTTGGCCCGCCTGCTCCTGGATCTGAACCTGACACTAGGGGGAGGCACAGGATTTAAGGGACCTGACACCGAAGTATGGATAAAAAAGTCATTTTAAAATATCTTCTCCCACAGTTGGGGATCAAAAGTTGCACTAGATATTCTGGTTTCGGATTCTACATAACATTAGGGTCAGGAAATAAGGCAAAAAGTAATGCCATGGCAATATTTTCTATTCTGACTGAAGGGTTTGTTTCAGTAGCGTACCACTAATGAGCTCAACATTAAACATCACACAGGCCGGTATTTTCATGCTCTCACTGAATCACTGACCCACTCAGGTGGTCAAACAAATAATTTTGGTGTTGACCAATGACAAAGTTTGCACATTAGTTCTTCATATTTAACAAATCAAACCACGGCCACATCTCTGACATAACGGGAACTTTTAGATCAGCAGCTTTGTTTATAGTTCAGTCGCTTTCTCACCCTTTTAGCTGCATTCGGTCTATCCAACTTTCTGTTCAGCCTCCTTTTTAAATTAACTGGTAGGTCATTGTGTGTCTATATACATATACATATATATATACATTTTTTTTTTTTTTTTCTTCAGGCCAGGGTTTTCTTGGCATAAGGTGAACTGCTTACAGAGATATTACTGCCATCTCGTGGGGTGGAGTGTTAGTACAGCTGGCTTTGTGGACAGAAAATGTGACGTGCTGGTCACAGAGATAGACGGAAATTTAATCACAGTCTAACTATGCCATTGTTTTGTTCCCCGGCCCTGACAGACATCCTTTAACAAAGCTGATCCCAGCTGAGGATGATTCCATGGCATAGTGGTTATTGTAATAACACATTCCATTGTGTCAAAATGTTGTCCATTAGGTTGTGCTTCTTTGTCAGAGTTGGTGAGCAGATAAAACAGTCCTGTTCACATCTTTATGTGGACTGAGCAGCTATTTACCTGTGCACTAACTTTGGGAGAAAGTTAATCTCAAATTACTTATGCCGACTTGAATTTATCCCAGGAGTTAGCTGGATAATAGAAAATACTTCCAGGATAGTATATATAGAAGATTTTGGATTGTCAGGAGATATAATGTGTCCAGGCTGGCCAAACATGTGATAACGGGTTGGGCTCCACTTAGGTTAATACTCCTGTCTGAGACTTCAGCCCACTGACACGTAACATCACATTACTGGACAGATGTTTGTGAGCTTAAGGTTGGCATAATCATCTTTTTTATTCCTAAAGAAAGGAAACGATTCTTCTGGCAAGGGTGTGACAAAGTTTATCTTTGGCTTTTACTTAAGTGGATCTTTCTTTTTTGCATTTACAAGATTGGGTTTGTAGGAAGAGAATCTGGGAGGCTCGGCTTTACTGGCCTACTAACATCTCAACCGCAACACCCTCATTGGTTAATAATTCATGATGAGTATTGTAACATTTAAAATTACCTGCACTTGAAGCTGCTGTTCAGGCCCTTGATGCACAGACATTTGGGGTGAAATCTCTGTTGAGGTCACTTGCACCTGTTATAAAACATGTACACTTATAAAGTTAAGCAGTTATTGTTTCAGGATTAGCAGTGAAAACGTTTCTCATGTCACAGGACAACAATTTTCAAGAAAGGAAACTTAACATGTTATGCTAAAAGCTTTTATGCAAATGATTGGAAAGAAATGTCTTATATGACATTTTATTTTGATTTCAAGCTACTAACTGAACATAGTGCAGTAAGGTGGACAGTGCTACTATACACATAATGTCTGCTCAATGCTGGAGGTGGCAAAACTGATAGCAAAATCTCTTATCTTCTAACAGGATGTCCACATATCACACATTATGTATGTATATATGTGTGTTGGTGTGTAAATAGATAAAGAAAGAGAAATATACTGAGGTAGCTCAAAGTCCAATATCAGTCAAGCTCTGTAAGAGATGCAGTGAACTATAGATAATGGTTACACCTTCAGCCTCCAGAGTGTCAGTGCTTTAATTAGTGGCATATAGGTGATTTCTGTTAATTGTTTCAGAGGGTAAAATGGGGAAAAGGTCCTGCTCAACAGTCCTTGATTTTTTCCTTTATTTCCATTTAGAAGCTAACAACTGGTCAGCTGATGACACTAAACTGTACATGACAATAAAACCCCACAGTCTTGCTATTCCCTCAGCATGTCATTTTGAGAATGCCCAAAGATTTCCTTAAATTCAGCAATAATTCAGGTTTTCTCCCAAATTATTTTACCCCTGATAACTCAGTGCACAATTAAAACAAGATTATAATATAAGGAGTCCTAGCTTTACACGATGTATGAATTACTTTTTTTTTTAATTGGGTCATTTTAACTGCTGACTAACAAAATATATGCGCTTGGGTCTATTTTTACCTTGACAAAGGTAATTCATTATGCACAGGTAGCAGCCAGGGCTCATTCTGTTGTTTTCAGTTCATTCAAAATGCTGCAGCTAAACTCAGAACTAAAACAAAAAGGCGGCAAACACACTTTGCCTGGGCTTGTCTCTCAGCACAAAACCATCTCACAGGAACGATTTTAGCTTTCTAAAATTAATCTCATCCCCCCCTACCCTGTTTAAACACGACAATGACGGAAGTTGTAACACACCAGATCTCAGCAACATTGGAATATAAAAATGTCTTACTGGACAGGCCAGCTCTAGAAGGGATCCAGCCACCTCTGTGCTGTCTGTGTAGACACAGTTTGCACCCTGCTGCTGGTACACCATGGCTGTGGTGGTGGCTGCCCCTCCCTGTTGGCTGAACTCCTGCAGAACCTCTGGGCCCTTGGCAAGAGACTCCAGGAACTCCTTCATCCTGTGCTGAGGCACAGTGCGGGCCTTCTGCCGCACATATTCATCAAAGGAGACCACCCCACCCTCCTGCTCATTCATCGTTACTGGACCTAGAAAGATAGCAGTACATTTAGATCAGCTGACAGTTGAATTAAATCAAAATATACTTACAGCTACAATTCACTGAACTGAAAGTATAGACAGATGTAATCAACTCAATACTAGTGAAAATGTGCTGGCTTTTAACTATTGCATCTGAAATGCCAAATGCAAAACAAAACGTTGATGCATTTCAAATGGCCACTTAGGGACGTTTAATAATGCAGTCAGGTATGTGGAATAAATAATCATTGGACGGAGGCTAATATGCGCCAATCAACTTTTTATGTTACTTTAAAGTGACAAATACCACCAGGTGATGACTACATGTGAAACCTAGGCCTCATTTCTTCAAAACTTTGGAAATCTGTGACTAAATGAGTTAAAATTTTGTTCTGCCGATTTGATATTATTGATTATCTATCAACAGTATTTCCGTTTAGGCTACTTGTTAGCATGCTAACTTTGTAATGTTAGCAGGGCGCCGTTTTGTCACAGCCCGTAGGCATAGCTATCTGGCTGGTAACCGCGTGCCGTATTTTACATAGTCAAAAATAAATATATTGGCAACTGCAAATGACAAAATTAAGCAACAAAGTTGGCCCAAGAACAAAGATAATACACGATACTCCATTCATATTAACAACACGACGCTAGCAAGTCATTGTGCTAGTGTTAGCTAGCTAGCTAACTAGCTTGATGCATCTGGATTCTGTCATGCTACCTTAAATAAAACGAAATCCTCTCCTTTCCGCCAAGGCACGGTGTTTAAAACTAAAAAGCCGATAAACGTCTAACAGCTACCATCAGCATGCCATTCACTTAGCTACATAGTGCTTGTAGTAGCCGTGAGATCCCGAAATCGACGCTGTGATTAGACCGCGATAAAATTTAACAGCAGCGAGCAGACGAAGTCTCTGACGTCTGCTTATTTCGCGCAGAGATCCAGGCTGCCGTCGGTGTACAACTTTCTCCACCCCTAGCACAACACAGATTCATCCATCCTTCGAAATGCCTCTTAGTAATTCTACCACTTACACTACGCCTCGACTTTTGCAAAAACCCTTCTCTCTTTATCCAGTGATACGTAAAATAAAATGACGGAAGTACAGGCCCCGAAAACAACGCGTCTCCTCTCCAGAATGGTGTGCCAGCTAACAGCCAGCAGCACGGTGCTCCGAAACAGGAGTTTTCATAGCAAAACCAGCTGTTCACGGAGCAGTGAAATGAAAGCATATGCTGTTCATATACAGCTGACTACTCCAATGATGTCCCATCGGCTTTTGGCAGCAATCTGTTCCGAATGGACAGAGGAAAGACTAATAATCTCTAAAAGTCTATTTAGATATTTGCAGGTATTTTAACCACACTTTCACCCTATTTTGTATAACCAGCATGGATCAATTGGGCTCTGTGTGCTACAGATACATCAATCGCTCTAGGTTTCTGGAAGCATGCATTTATGCTGCAATGAAAAATAATAAAGCAGAATTTTAATATCTTTCCGTGTGAAAGTCAACTGCCTTGTGAGAGAAAGGGGGTGAAATTGACTCATTTCAGTTAGCTTTTTCTTGACCATAGATAGCTGGAGATTGAATTAAATCATTCAAAATGGGTACATGCACATGTAAAATTTGGTGCAATGTTAAAGAACTTTTCACGATGGCCCCAGTGAAGCTTTGCAGACATTTGAATGCTTGTGCCTTTAACAAAATCTAACTTCCAGTCTGCCTTAAAGAGCCAGGCATGTGCTGCTGAGGGCCTCCCCCTGCTCTCTCCACAACAAACTGCCCCGTGCTGTTCTTAAGGTAGACCCAGTTAGATGTACTTTGCGAATGGGCTGTGGCCCTCACACACTGGAATGGGAAGAGTTAATTCCCACTTTCACTGTACACTGTTCAGCAGGGGCTTTCTGGTGGAAGTTATGGTAATACTTATGCAGAGTATCCATATTTGTATTTGTATGAAATTAGCTTACACACCTCGATTGATTTTAAAGGCTGCCCCAATTTCCCGATTCTGTCATATACACAACATCCACTGTCCATTTTTGATGTGAAGTCTGCATACGGTCTAAGCTGACCCGAAATGCAACAAGTCACTTGACCTGTTCTCGTGTGGCTGGCATCACATTATCACCTCATGTGACTTCTTGCCACTTTAAGATTCTTAAAGTAATCCTTTCCAGAAGGGATTTGTCTCAAAACAACTGTTGCACAGAAACAGGTGAAGCTCCAGGCATTTGCTAACCATCGGCTGGTGGGAAAACAGCTTTCTCCTTAAAGTTTGTTTATATAAAAAAGTTAAGTTATTTCTATTTGAACACATTTTGTGTGGTATTCAGGACCTGCTTTTTGTTGCTGCTGTGTGGGTGAGATCCTGATGGCACATGTTGACGAGTAACCAGCAAGCTGCAGCGAGATAACAGAAACGTAAGCTCGAAGGTTGGATGCTTGTGACTGTACTTGTAAAACGCCTTGTATTTTAGAGGATTTTCATGTAGCCAAATTTTTAATCAGAACAATTTGGCCTGTCTCGTAAAGAGTGAATGCAACTAGTAACTTACTGGAGGTGAAAGAGGAGAATGGGCAGCAGAAGGCACTTGTGGGAAGCCGACTGGTTATATCATGGCTAAAGTTTGAATGAAATGTTTCGTATTTAAGAATAATCATGTTTAGAATTTTTATGTTTGTCACCAAAAATCAGCTGCTGAGTCAGACCACCAACAAGAATCTGAGAATATTTTGAGATGCTTTAGTTTTATGTTTGAAGATGGGTGTAAACTTTCAGTATTTTCTAAACTCATACAATGTTGCAACTAGGTGGTGGATTGCTACTTTTAGAAAGCGCATTTAAATGGATGACAAAACAATTAAGAAGGATTTTGCCCCTTTTGGTAATTGTTGTCATTGATAATCTGTGTTTGAAATGCAACGTGCCATTTGCTCGTTGATGCAAGTGGCAGGTTGGCATTTATAACTTAAAGGTCACAGACAGATCAGACTGTCTCACACTGTGCATCTCCATGTTTTCCCTTGCCCTGTTTTGTTTTGCTGAGATAAACCATCTGCAGATTTTGGACGTCCAAACCCTCTGGATTAGACAGGGAGTAACCGGATTGAAGCACAAGATCTTCCGAGGATCTGTCTGACATTTTAAACCAACTCCAACGTTAAAGTCTTTCTACTATCCCACTTTTGCAATTTTTCAGAGACAGTATACAAGATGAATATGTTCAGCGAAGCATCCTGTTGGTGCAGAGTCACACTGATAAATAAATTGGTGTAATAATCATTTGAGGTATTAAATGTATTTTGTGGGGGACAAAATACACAGTGCAGTTTAAAATTAGGTTTCTTTTGGTTTTTGGCTTTTGTTGCAACTAAATTTTGAAACAGTCTCTTTGCCCTCCCATGAGGACCTCACCAATAGCTGACATTTGCAAAAAACATTTGAAATCTAATTAATATTCTTTGACATTTGAAGTAGCTCTGATCATTGGATGACCATTGATATATTGGTGTCTTTTCCATTTTAACTATTACCGTTTTATCCATTGCCTTTTAGTTGTCGTTAACACTTGTTGTTCTCATGTCCTTTTGGACGATCAAATTGACAAAAGTGACTATAAGCATTTTTGAAATGGATAAAATATTCAGGAAAATGTTGAAGCACATTAAACTCGTCTTCTCTTTCTCCACCACAGATCTCGGGCTTTTCATAAAAAGAAAATGGGGTACCCATTTTTTCTCCTTGTCATGCTCAACATCTGCTCATTTGGAAGTTTATTGCAAACATCTTTTGCATTGGGCATCTTTGATACAGTCCAGACAACTCACACCACAGGTGGAACCATCACTGGTTTGGATAATGCAGAAAGTGAAGTTATATTTCATACTGACGGCTCTGAGGATGGCAGTGGCCTTAATCCTAGCAGTGTTGCCTCACCCCAAAGCGAAACGCTAAAAAAGCTTGAACAAGAAACCAAAGAAAACTACCATGGACCTGGATTCAAACTAATTACAGAACCAGCTCTTGTTGAGCACCATACAGAGGCTCATAATCAAGGAGCTGACAAAGCTAATGCTTCTATAACAGGATACTCTCAGTCCACTGTGGTTTCAGAAGAGGCTCTTTTGGAAGGCAGTCAAATGATATCTGAAGAAGAGCTACAGAGTCATGCATCTACAATGAAATATGATCCTCAGACTCGTGAGTAATCTAAAGAAAGTTACATACAGTGTGTATATATATATATACTGTATATATATATATATAGATCTATACATATATACAGATATAGTGTTGTTAGGCCAAAGACTGTGAAAAAAATAATCTTAAAGTTTTCTCTCACTCTTGCAGGTGGAAACAGTGCTAAACTCACCATCCAAACTAATGTCTTTCCCCTCATGACAAATCATTACCTGATGGGACCTGGAGAGCCCTGTGTGCTTGGTGATCCACCCTGTGCTGTTTTTAATAACGTCAATGGCACCAGTTTACTTTGGGATGACATGAAACGCACTCTGGCATTTGCCTGGGAGCTGCACGTCTATGGATCAGCAAGCCTCTTCACACTGATGGCAGTCTTGGCTCTTTTGGGAATAGCTGGAGCATGCACTCTTCCTCATCCTCTCTGTGACATCCTGGCCTTGTCAAATATTCTGCTAATTGTGGGTGGTGCTTTTAGAGCTGGCCTCCTTTTACTTGATCCTTACGGTACCCGTCAGATCCTGCCACATGTCACACTGGCGGCTCTACATAATCTTCCCCTGCAGCTGCTTCTGTGGACCCAGATTGCCCTTGCGCTAGTCACAATGAGAGGGATACAACTATTAGTTTTCCCATTAAAACTGGAGCACCCGTGGGTAGTTGGATGGGTTGTTCTGTCCCATTGCACTGCATTAGTTGCAGCAGACTTATACTCTTCAACCTTTTCCCCTGTTGTCCCTCTTTTACTGCAAACCCTCTCCCTATGTTGGGGCATTCCTTTCTGTTTGTTGATCCTCACTAAGTCCTTCTCCGATCCTCATCCCCTCCACAGGTCCTCTGTACCACAGTGGGTTCCCTCAAAGAGGACAGAAAGGCTTGGAAAACGGGTAATAGCAGTATGTGCCTTCCTCGGGTTGCTGTGCTGCAGCCTTCAGATGTATAGTCTCTTTTGGCTTTATGGGCTGCTGGGAAATTGGAGGCAGTTTGGATGGGGTTGGTGGCTGAGTCAGTTTTGGGCCAGAATTCTTGAATTGGCATGGGGTTTCTCATTGCTCTTCTTGGGATCTTGGATCTTCTGGACACCATCTAAGGGTCATGCAAGAGGTGACCATGGGCAAAGTGGAGGAGAGGAGTCTAAAAGTGTGGAAGAGAAGAGCTTTTGGCGTAAACTCAAGGCTGCTGTGCTGAAAGGCCCACTGAGAAAATCTGAAAAATCCTGGGAAGCCCTGATTCCTAATAACTGGGCAAAGTATAAGCTGTCAAAGGAAGGCATCAACAACAATGCCATGTACCCATGCAATGACGAACCAGACCCTATTGCCAAGGAATATTTCTCCGATCCAATTAGCAGTGGCAGCGCTGACTCACAGTCTGCTCTGCTGTGGCAAAAGGTTGGCGAGCGGGAATGTGTACTTTCACTTGTAGAATTTGACATTGGCCCCCCATCTCCTATTAACCTCAGACGTAGTATTGACAACGCCCTTTATCACGGGCAGCTTGTGGCAGGCGGTTTATTTACACCTCCACCTCCTACTTGGAATATGCACACAGATGGAGACACCGGTGCAACAACGTTCCGTCCAGGTTATGTTGGCTACAGGTGGAATCTGGATACAGAGTCTATATCTACGTCCCTTGACCATTTCCAGGCCAAAGAACCTGCACAGTCACTTGATTGTAACAGCCTCACTGGGTCTCTTGCAGCTGCCCGAAAGGGAGAAGAATTCTCAGTGGTTATGCATCAGCATGACTGGTCTGATGACGACATCACAGACCTCTGAACTGTGGTCCATCTTAGGAACCCCTAATCTGAAAATAATGCTACCTTCAAGAACGGACACAAGCATGAGACATAGAGTGTAGTGCTCTGTCAGGATGGGACCACACGAGAGGTGAAGCTGAACTTGTGTTGTCTAATGATTATTTATTGGGGTCTATTTTGCTCGTATTCATCATAGAAACTAACAATGACTAATTATATTTTTCAAAAACTCTCAATTTACATGGTATGTAGGTTTTACAGAATATGGTTTTAATTTAAATGACTCCTGTGAATTACTTTAATTTTGTTTGTTTTAGAACAAATGCACAGAAATGTCTGACAAAGTACAATTTGGCAAAATGTATTTTGCAGAGATATTTGCACTTGATGTGGATACAATTGATTATTGTTGGCCAACCTATGTCTGTGTTATTTGTTGGTGTTGAACTGACGAATTTTAAATCACCAAGCTTTAATGTCTTATGATCTCAGTTAAAACATTCAGTTCCAAACTTTGTTTGAGATTTTTGCACAAATTAATAACTCAATGTGTATATTCTGCTATTTATTAATAAAGACACTTTACAGAAATTGTTACCCTCATGTCTCTCAAATCCATCTGCACTAACAACATCTTGTGTCAATGTTCATCTTAACATTTGATTCCAAAGACAGAGGCTTTCCTGTATTATTTCAAAAGGGCGTTGATAGGTTTTGATAACGTTCCTCAAAGAAAGGCATACAACATTTCCATGAAAATATGAGGCAACTGGATAAGTGATGGGGAAAAGAAGTGGCAGACCTTAAAACTATCTGCTGCAGATAACCAGTATTTCAAGGTGCTGTTCTTAAAAATTATAAGAGTAAAGATCTGGCAGCACCTGAGAAATACATCCGGTCCTTCAGTTTATCCATCTGTTGTTCACTGAAGCTTCATTAGAAATGATTTCTTTGGAAGTTGTCAGGTTGTCAAGAGGTCCTTCCTAAAGAACAACAACAAGAAAGAAAGGCTGTCACATTCCAAATAACACAAGGGAAGGACTACAAATTAGTGGCAGCAGGTCATAATAGCAGGTCAGCAGGTCATATAAATTCTCCCCATTGCCAAAGCGTCAACATGACATGATTGTCTTGAGCAAAAGGCAACTTACATTAAAAGAAGAGCATTGTGATGTCCTTCAGGAAGCTTGGAAAACAATTTCTTTTGAGTGTTCAAACAGACGACAAAAAGAATACACTAAATTATGTCCTTCAAGCTACCTAAATGTGTAAAAACATTTTCAATTTCAATTGATGTTTGCCTAAATGAATCGCTGCATCTATGTGACCTTTTTGCGGTCAATACCTAAAGAAATAAAGGACAAGACCTTTTTACAGTAGCCATTGATATTATTCAACTCTAGATTCTGGGTGCCAACGAGTCCTCAGATTTAATTCAGACCCTATTTTTTAGAGCGGTCCCTCTGCCATTGAACACAACACGGTCACCGGCCATCATCACGCGCCTCTCCATCAACAGGTGCACGGTGTGACGTAGCGATGATTGATTGGTCAATTAACCCTCACTTCTCACTATATTTGTCATGATCGGCACCGTGGCGGCCTAGGCCATAAACTGTTCCAAAGCACACGCATGATATATTCAGAGAGGTGTGATGGCCGGGAAGAATCATTTGATGTGTGTTTCCGTAATAGCGATTTTAGCGTCCCTCGAACTCTGTGAAGGACAAGCAGTGGAAGAAGAAGTCGATAAGGGGGGGCGCCCGGTGCGAGGCAGCCATAACCTCAGGAGGGTGGTGTCTGGTTTAAAACAGGAACCCGAGGCTCAGAAAAGACCCGGTTCGCTTGTGTTCCAGAACGACCCGAAGGGAGGCTTGTATTCTTCTAATGGTAAGTTTTCGAAAACTGAATTTCCGCTGGTTACGTTGGACATTTGCCACCATTGCTAGTTGTCTTTTTAGTGTATTTCTCTTTTTATTGCGTAAAATAAATCTGCTGTAAACTGGGTTGAAAGAAAAACATTTTGAAATTCTACCGGACATTCCTTACAGTGTCTCTGGCTTTATTTGGAGGCTGTACCTTGAGTGTATTTTGCACCTTGTGTTTTAGTCCATATCTCTGTGATCATGACTGAATGCTCTTTCACATTAGTTGGACCAGGAAAATAAGTCTTTTTAGATTATTGTGCCTCTACTTGTCTGGCATAAGGTGGCAACTATCCTGTAGTGAGTAGTTTTGTGCATCTAACCAAAGGTGATTTCATCAGAATTATTTTTTGTTAAAAGAAACATCTTCACATCTGTCTATCACTTCAACCAAACTATTGCAGACATCACATTTGTTAGATCCTTTTTTTGGTAAAACATAGGGTGAAAACCCATATTTTCACATCTAAAACTGAACGGCTGATTTAATTTTTATAAACATTTTTGAAGGGGTTGATGAACAAAATCCAATGTTCATGAAGCTCAATTTTTGCTGAAATATAAAGTTTGAAGGGTTTAAAAAAAGTGTTTTCTGTTTTCAGTGTCACAGGATGTGTTGGCTGCTAAACTGAAGCAAATGGATCCATCAGTGCAGTGTAGTGAAAGCCTCATGACCCTGACAGTCAAACGGATTGGAGCTGCTTTGTTTCTTGTGGATAGTGGTGGGTGTCTGCATTGGGAATCTAGTTTTGGTACATGTGGGGCAGAATTGAAACGTTCTCCTCTTTTTTCAATCAGGTGAGGAAACTCTTACTCCGCTGTCTCAGATGCGCTCTTCATGTGGCTACTCTGTGAAGAGGTCCCGTAGAGATGTGCAGTATGCTGCAAACTATCAGGGCTGCCATGTTAACAAGCAGGTCAGATTCATCTGCAATCCTGGGATCTACAATTTATTTTTTCTTTACAACACTGTTCCTCCAAGTCAAAGCATACTGTCTGAAGTTGGTCTTTGGTCTGTTCTCCCTCTGTAGGATGGTGACTATGTCCTACCGCTACGTTTATGGGGCTCACCAGTGGCGATGTCTTGTCCCGTTATGCTGCCGTCGCCCATTATTTTCTGCTTTCCGTCTAAGATGGTACTGAAGATTAGTGGAGTTTCTGCAAATGAACTCAAAGTAAAGAGTAAGTGACGCATATTCTTGACTCCAGGAAATGGCTTCAACTCATTTTCTTATCGGTTGTTAAAACTTCTGCAGTGTCTGGCACGTGGCAGCCGCTCTCATTGGCATGCAGCAGTTGTGGGCTGAATTTTAACGATTTTGCTGGAGAACTAACTCTTTCTGCACCCTACAACACGGGCCCGTGCATGCAGGTCAAGGTATGGCCAGGCCGCTCGTGTGTTCAGAATTGGATGGTGAATTGCAACGATGCTTTTGATTTACTGTGCGTTTTTCTTGCAGGATGAGGAGTATCTGCTCACTCTACAGTGGGCAGATTTTGAGCTTGAGGCCACATGTCCTTCAGCACCAAAAACTGACCCTTCAAAGGGAACAAGTACTCCTCCGAGTGACAGGGATCAGGTTCCGCAGAATCCTCTCTACCCTTATTTCCCAATGTTCTCCCAATATCTGGAGCCCCCGCCGACACGCAGTCCAGCCACCGTGGCATCATTGCCTCAGTTCTCCTTTGTTGCTGGAGATGCCACGAACAAACCGTTCGTGGCCTCCTCCGCTCAGCACCCTTCAGTCCCATTCATGCCGCAGTTTCCTCCGTTTTTCTTGGTTCCCAGATCTGAGACACCAGCAATCCCTTCATCAAATCAGGGTGCTGCTGCTCCCCAGGCTCCGTTTCCGCTAATGCCACATCAATATCCAATCCCATTTTTTCCACAATTCCACATGGTTCCGGGAATTTCCCAACCAACAACCCCAACTCCCCCTCATGCCACTCAGGTTTCAGTAAGCACACCTTCATCTTCTACAGGGAAGGAAACGCTTCAAGCCCCTGGCCTTGTTTTTTCAGTATCAAAATACCCCTTTAATTCATTCCCTAAACACCCATCATCCCCAGGAGTTCAAACCCAAGCTGCAAAGGATCCCAAACCTGCAATCCAACAGCCCAAACCACAAGATCTGTACCACAGAAAATTTCCCATCCCTGTATTGCATCCACAACTGAATTATGATTCTTCAAGATTAAATTATCAGCTGCAGGCTCCTGCTCCTACCCCTGTCAGTGCACCTAGCACAGAGAAACAGGCAGCTGAAGAGCAATTTTATCAGCCGCACCCTTTCATGCCACTCTACATGGTTCCTAAACGGGGTCCCATGCCTGTCTATCTTGATTATCCAGCTGTGCATCCTATAAATGTTCCTCCATCAGATCATCACAAACTTGGGACCATCTACAAGCTGGTGAATCCTCTCTTCCCTTTCCCTTCTGATCAGAGGAAAAAGGCACTTGAAGAAAGGCGGTAGAGGTACTGCCGAGTTGGCGTCAGAGCATCACAGTCCGCAACAATCTGTCTACCCTGGTCAGATCTTAAGATATTTTACAGCAGGAGCTCGCACTGTAAATGTTTCTGAGGGACAATAAAGTCAAGGCAGTTGCATCAACACGTAATTGGTTTTGTTTTTGTCTGTCCTGCAAAATGCCAGAAACCCATGGCCAGCACCCCTTCATTTTAAGGCGAAATAAATCTGAGATTAATAGATATAGGACAGCAGCAACGTGGACATGGAAATCAACCTGTTTAATTCTTTGAAGAGGCTTTATTAAAGATCCAGTAGGAGTATTATTCTCTTAATTGGGGAAAAAATAAATAAAAATACATGATTAACCAATATTGCCAGGAAAACCCCACTTAAAAAATTTAAGGGAAAACAATCTTTTAGGTCTTTGCAGATTTCCTTCCTCCTGGCCACAGTAACTTTCGTATCTTTAATCATTTAATTGCTCGCAGACCAGGTGTTGAGTTAGATATGCGTCCACGTGCCCGGTGGTGGCTCCGCAGACCCGGCCGTGAGGCTGCGGAGGGCCCGGACCACCTGGGCGGATCGTCCGGGGCTGCTAGCTGTAGTCTGCCACCGTGACGTGGGGCACGCTATTTGACGTCACCGTGGGAGTGTCCACCACAGGGAGAAATGAACGGTCATCAACACAATCCTCTCAGCGAGCATGTAAGTTAAAGCCAGCAAGGCGCACCCCCCCCCCACCCCTCTGCCCCCCCCTTTCTTAAAACAAAATAGTCTGTCAGCGAAGTGTGTCTGCAGGCGGCTGTCAGACGGGCCGGAGCCGGGCTGAATTTCCGTTGTTTATCCTGGTGCCGCTGCCGCCTGGCGGCGTGCCCCGCTCGCCTGTAGCTAGCCATGGCTGGAGCCGAGGCGGTGTTTTTTAGCCGGGGAGCTTAGCCAGCCAGCTAATTGACAGACTGAGTGGCCAGGCGGAGAGTAAGCGCCTGATTTGCCACCCAAGATATTCAGGATGGGCGACGTCAAATGTATTTAAACCTGTTGACGAGAGGCGAAACCAATGCTCACGTTTTCATAAGGAAAACTCAAGAGGACAACTTTGAGGACGACACCCCGGCGTGATTAGGTGATGTTTTGACACGGTTTTAGAGTCGGCCATTAAAGTAATGCATGAAGGTAAAGCTGAGCCATTTTGACGTTTGTTTATCTGAAGTAAAGGCTAAAGAAGAGGGGGGGGAACTAAAGCACGCCCGCTGTGGGGCTATAAACGCCGCCATGAAATACAAGAGAGCAAGGTGTGATTAAGAAAACCTGGTGGGAGTATGTTACAGATGGCAACCCAATACCCGGTCTAAGCCGGGGGATCGAGCTTTTCACACCTGTGAGCACCGTCTTCCCTCGTTGCTGTAGGTTTGCCAATATGTCGCCGTTTCTCTTGAGTTTAAAAAAATATAATTTAATGTTTTTATTTTCTATTTTGGTGTTATTGATGCACTTGTTATTCAACTACAGCAGTTAGTTCGTGATCATATAAGGAATGACTGTTTAACTAAACTGTAACAACCTCTGGCATTTATTATTGTGGCGATAGGGACTAAATCGTATGGATAAATGCTTCACTTTTTGGAAACGGTTAAAGGGAAACTTGCATTGCTGTAGTAATGCAATGCCTAAAAAGGCTGATGGATCCCATTGCATGGTATGTACTCTGTGCAAATCAGTCATGCTGGAGTTGACCCGTCAACTTGGTGTAAAAGTAAAACAGCAGCCATTGCACCACAGTGATTTAAATCATGAATGATTGAATACATTTCAAGCTCGGCACTGCTCAGGGGGCATCAGTGTTAAGTGGTCTGGGTGTGTTGCCCCATAAAGCCGTGGGAGCTTTTGCATGCAACTAATCCTATTAGCTTCGTTTTCGTAGCTTCACATCACCGGAGGATGTGTTATCAAACTCTAGCAGCTGTATTGCAGATATTAACATCTGTACTACACGATTGACTAACTCGACCCCCTGACCTCGCCCCCGCACAACAGCACCGGTGTGCACCGCACAGTGAAGTAAACGCCCTCAGGCGCACCACGTTAGCTTCCGTTGCTAACTACTATTTGTGCTGACAAGCTATCGAAACGGGGCTTGCAATGTTCTTACAATAGTTGTTTGTGGCACTGCCGTAAAACGAATCGGAAAACAGATCCATTGTCTTAAGAAAATGCTTTTTTGGTGGTGTGGTTTTGAAAGGCTTGGCCTTCGACCGTTAGCTAGCAAGCTGCTAATTTCATCCCCTTTTTTAGCTAAAGTGTTAGGACTCAACATTTTCAAAAACTTATCAGCGTCAGCCAGAAATAAAGCCTGGTTTTGTTATGCACAATTGACTTCATCAGCTCTTTTTTTTTTTTTACGAAGGCTGCAAGTGATAAGCCTGAATGCACCTGTAATCTAAAGGGCAGAGCTATTACAAAAAACAAGGCTGCAAAATGATAGTGAGCTATTTAGCAAAGGACTTTGGTTAAGGCTTTTCTATCTCAAAAAGGACCACTCAAAGGGAAAAATTGGGAGTGAGTGGTGATAATTGAATTCTACAGAGAGCCACATGTACTTAAAGGCACACCTTTCACAGCTGTTGCCCACTTTTCAGTGTTGTATATCAGTTTTGCAGGACATTTACAATTTGACAGGCGAATGGTTAATGCCCTGCAGACAGTCCCAATGAACTATTCTGCACTTTAATTAAGATTGCACAGTTAATTAAGCTAAATGTCCTCTGAGGCCCCTGATGTCTAAAATGAAACCAAATGAAATGGATTAGACTCTTTAATATGATGTTTCCAAATTCCCCTGTGGGTTTTTCACTTTGAACCTTTTATTCATTTCCTGTGCACCATAAATGACGCCACCGTAATAACACCATAACCTGTAATAACCGGCGTACTATATTATTGGATATAAAGTTTTTCTGTTGAAGTCCTTGCACTGGTCTGTCTGCAAGACCCTTTTTGTTGTGGACCGACAGCGCTCTGCATCGTCTTAAGCTCTCGCAGCAATTGATTTTAGAAACCTGTTTCGATAATGTACTTGTGCTCCTAATTTCCTTTTATTTTTGCTTTTATAGAGGCAAGTTAGTGTCGAGGGGCTTCTTTGTTTGTATCAAGTTTCCCCACACTGCAGTTTCTCATACGTGTTCTCTTTTTTTCTTTCTATTCCCAGCATGTGATTTTTCTAAATTTCTATGGAAACAGCTGACTAAAGTTTGACAGTGATTTGATTTGGGATTAATTGCCCAGTGGAAGCCGTGCTGGAAACTTGCCCGGGTTGTTAAGCCTCATTTCTGTGTCAGTAGATGCACAGATCTGCGGCTGATGACCACATCTGAAGGTATGTTTCTCTGCTGTGGTATCTATGGCTCAGTTGAGAGTGGTTTTATGGTAAGATACTTCTATTATTTTTTTATGACTCGTTTGATGTATGTTGTCTTTTTATCTCTGTTTGAATGCATTTTTGTGAACATAACAGTGTTTACGTCGAAGCCGTCTTTGTTGGTTTAATATACTGTAACAATACCTTCTTTTTGTTGGCCCATTAGTAGCATTTAAATCATTCAGATGTTAACCAGGTTAATAATTGTCCTAAACTAGATCTGTAATAATACATGTCGCCTAATTAGTGTCTAAAAAATGCTTAGAACAAACCAACTGTTCCTTCACCTGTCCAGGACAAACTGTAATGGGTGGGAGGTCAGAGCACTACATTCACACAGTGATAGGTAAACTGGCTGTTGGCTGACCCACTTTAAAGTACACTTTGCCCTCAGCCTGGAGGAGTTGGATGTCGTCGTATTTTCACTACTGATGCAGAATACGTCTGTGCTGGATGTTGAGCATGCCCTCACTTGAGTTTTGAGTTTAGAAAAATGATTGGATCTCTTTAATCTGAGATTGTGTAGATGTGGATAAAGCTCTACTGCTTTAATTTAGGGCTGGAGTCACCGAGTGGTTTAGAGTTATAAAGACGGGTTATGTCGACTACTGTGGAGATGTAAAACGCAAGTCATAAAGCCGTCTTTAACACAATCTCAGTCCTAAATGAGTTATTGTGTGCTGTATTTCCACTGAAATGACCATATGTTCTAAAAGCTAGCAGAGCGAGATCAAAACAAGTCGCTGTGCATCAGCAGTAGAGCATTTCTTTGGGTTTTAGGTGCTGGATTGCTCTGCCGGCTTGTTAAATGATACTTGGTGTCTGTGCTGACTCATGGGATCATTTTCTCTTTGTCTGCATGGTCCATAAGCTTCACAGTCGGAGGCATCATTTCCAGTTTAGCTTGTTTTCAGAAGGATTCTTGGAAACACAGCTCACCTGGTTTCTTAAGACTGAGTCATAGAACATCAGAATGTGCAACTGCATATCAAGTATGATCCATTACTGTTTGTCAGAATTGTAACCAGCTCAAAGGCACAAAAGACCACAAAAGCTTTCAGCATTTGTGTCTAGCTGAAATTTAAGAGCTCAATGTAATTGGATTTGTGTGTATGTTGCGAAAGCAAATTCCTGCCAAATGGACAGGAGTTACAGGGGTTCTCAATAAATATCTTAAAGCTACAATTTGAAGATGCTATGCAGGTTTGTTGGTTGTGAAACCTGTTCGGACCGGATCGATGACTTCCAGCCTGTGCGGTGACAGCTCCTCAGAGCTGTTCTGAGCTGCCACGTCTCCATGTTCTCTTTCTGATTTGGCCATGACTGTTCATTTAATGTCACGTTACTGTTTTCATGTCATGTCATGTGAACGTCATGCATGCTGCGCGGTGCGATATTTGTTCTTATGTAACAATAAACGCCTGCCTTATTGTGAATCAAACCAGCGCTCTGTTGGATGATCAGCGGCTTCTATATCTCAGCTTGTTTGGAGCCTGTCAGTCATTTGGTGTGGCGTTTTTTTCAGGGCATTACCAGAATGAGGTGACTCGATTTTGTGCAGATTCCATTCAGGTTTTCAGAAAATACAGTCTAGAGAGTGACAGCATCACAGAGCACTTCCACACCGCTGCTTGCAAACGTCAGAGCTGCTTGTCTAAGTCACATCTCCCAAGTGGCCTCATAAATGTTACATTTTCTGGTGATTTTGAAACAAAGCAGACAAAAAAACGCCTTTGATACATATGGGTTTCAGTTCAGTTGACATGAAAGTCAGTCCCAAGTGTGATTAGAGGACATCAAATGTGATATTAATTGTATTCAAACTGAACAATGTGGCCTTTATATTTATTTTGTCAGCCACTCCTAATAAGTAGTTCTTTGTTTAGGTGTTGTTGTTGTTACAGTTTTTTTTCTTAAAATGACTATTTTGAACTTTCTGTTGCATGAAATCTATTCTTGTATTTTTACGCTTCATTTAGCCTGCCCTGAGTTGTGAGTCAGAAGAGGAGAGGCTGGGCTGATGGTAAGCTCCCTATTACAGTCTCACCTCCTCTGTTACCTTCTTTCTCACTGTGTCATTATATGCTGATAACTAAAATGAAATATGTTTAGCATAAACTGAGGCCTGCGAGCCAATGACTTCAACTGAGCCTTCATACTGAAGGATTTAACCATGGTAGGAACTTGGATTCAAAGGGAAGGTGGCTGATAGTGGAACACCATTCTCGCATGAGTTAGAAAATGCTCATTCTCCATGTAGACCTTTATTTGACTGTAGATATTATTATTTCTATTTTTCACACCATGTAGTAATTTTTCTAGCATCATTCAAGCATTTTTATTTGCTGAGTGAACACTTTCTGAAATGTTATTTGAAGGATGAGTTCACAAAAAACCATGTTTAGCAGGTCAACTGAAATGTTTCAGAAAACGTTCACAAAGCTGTTTGCTTTATATTTTATTGTTGTTATTTTTCTTTGTAGAATCTGCCTTTATGTATTTCTGGGCTGACACTTGCAGACATGCCACGATATGATGAGGCAACTTTTTCCTCTTAAAGTAAAAATCTGTTCTTTTCTCTGGTCATGAATGAGATTCAGAGGAATGACTTGAAATAGAAAAAGTGGCCATGTCTTTGTCAGCCCAGTTTTTGTTGCTTAGTTTTTCACATTGTGCTTCTGCTTACGTTCCTCAGTCACTGCTGCATGTCATAATGCATTTTATTTTCCTTTTTGTGGTAGACAAGCATGACATTGAGCCAGGCCACAGATGCATGCCCACTCAAAAGGCCCAACTGAGAGCCAACCCCCTCTGCTTCCCGGCTTTCACCCAGCCTCTCAGAGGTGGGGTGTCGACGGGGCGTAGCTAGTCTCCTGCACCCCCACGTAGAACCTCACTGTGAAACTGGAGGTGTCTGATGGATCAGGGTAGTAGCGAGCAGAGTCCAGAGGAGCCGGACGCAGGAGGCCGAGCAGAGCTGGAGGTCGGCAGGAGGGCGTCGGAGTCAGAGCACGGCTTGTCCAAAATCACCCATAATGCCCTGGAGAACATGGGAGCGTTGGGCCATGGCCTGAAGCAGTTCTTCCAGCCACAGCGCCGACGCTCCTCCGTTTCCCCACATGACTCTGTCTCGTCCTGTGCAAGCGCCCCTCCCTCTGAGCCCGCTGACGCAGGGTCTGAAGTAGGGGACGCTCCTGCCTCCTCGGCCCTGCCTCTGGATTCTGACAACCACGCTGCTTCCGCCCCCCCTGCAGCTCTGAGCCGTGTCCTGCAGCAGATCCGAGGCCCACCCATGATGAAGCGAGGCACCAGCCTGCAGAGCCGCCGCAGCAAGGCTGGGGGCCCCGGGGACCCTCCCCAGAAAGGTAGCCCACAGATCCACCGCCGCAGCACACATGAGGCCCTGCTGCAGGCTGGGCGCCCGCGCTCATCCTCCACCACAGATACCCCCACCAGCCCCGCTCTGGACATGCTGCTGACCTCCGGTTACCATTCCACTGAAGAGCCTGACAAGGTGAGTGTCCCAATCAGGGGCGAGGAGTAAAGCACAACCATGCAGCTGTACATTCTGCACAGGGTGCACGTGGGCTCACACTCCAACACTTTTCAAGTATCCCCCTTCAGATGATTTAAGATCTTTTGGACCCGCAAACATGACAGATAGAGATTAGATAATGGACATTACAAAGTGTCCAACAAAATTAAGATAAGCATAAATTTTTGGAAGAACTGGCTTCTGCCTATGAATCATCCATTTTAAATGAATTTCTATACACAAGTTAAGCAAGAAGTGTTGTATTTGGATTATTGGCTATGAAAAACGGAAGCTCTGTATAAACATCAATCAGTAAAGGAATAAATAAATATAAAAGACTAAGATACATTTTTTGATGTTTGGTTATACATGAAAACCAATGGAACTGGGTAGTCATATCAAGTGTCCTAATGATTTAGTCGTGCCTGGATCCACCACTGAATGTGGAGATGAGCTGTCGGTGTTGGAAGGTCAGAGATTGCCTTTGACTGGTTGGTCACTATGTGCTTTAAGCCTTTCTAAATTTAACATTTGCCGTCTCTCAGTGTACTTCAGGTCAGAGAAGGCTTGCAGGGGTAAACAAAACTCAAACTTGTGTGACGATACATTGTTTGACAGTAAACATTCAAAGGCAAAAGACATTGGACTTTTCTAACTTTGGGGCCCTCCAGATTGTCTTTCAACGAACTGCCACTGAAGACATTCAAAACATGTTTGAACCTAAATTTGACAGAAAAATTAGATGTATGTACAGATTAACACATTGAATAGATTCTCCTCTGTAACTGGAGCAGATTTCAGATATATTATTGCTCATGACGTGAGTCATCTGCATGTTCTTGGAATTATTTCTGATGTATTTATGGAGGTTCTGGAGCAACAAGCAAAAGCACCAAGATATCTCTTATGAAGGAAGGTCACTCATTTACTGTTTATACACAGTACATATTCACACTGTTTTATAAGTTTTTTTAGGCTACACATCAAGTGCACAGCTCAGCAGCTTTCATGCTTCCAGCTGTTCGCAGACACATGGGGTTCTTCCTTTCCCTTTAATAAGCACCATTTAAATGTCCCTGCTTTTCCTGTTTCCTGAGGATGTGCCTCAGTGCCCAGATTACTTCATGGAATTTAGTCGCCCTTTGTGAGTGTGTATTACAAAAGGGCAAATAACTGAAAACTTTGTCAGATATCCACCTAAAGAAATATATATATATATATGCACACTGTATGAGTCAGAGGGTCATATTTCATTGTAGATGCATGACTCTCTCACTCTTCTTCAGATATCATTTGACTACCTTCCATGTGTGTTTTAATTTTTATTCTTTAGTTATGTTATCGGTTCACCTGCAGGGCTTGAGCTTAAACCCTTGTGTTACAGGCGCCCTCTGCTGTGTTGAGTGTGTATTTACTGAAACAACCAGTGCAAAAAATGTGTTTTCAGAAAAATCATAATTGCCACTCTTTTTGACTGCTAGTAACTACCCAAAGCACACATCTGTATTATGGCCTTTCTGGTAATCTCCCACATTCATGATCTTCATTTCAGTGTTTGTCCTTACAAAATGCACATCTACATCATAGTTCCCATTCCCATGCAAAACAGTCTTTTGTATTCAGTGTAGAGAGATGATGTTATCAGAGCAAAAATGATCAGCATCAAACTGACTGATATCAAACATATCTCTTAAAAAAAAAATCATAAAGCAGCACCTTTTAATCTACAACAAAAAAACTGAGATGTATGAATTATTTTCACCCATTTACATCTCCAGATTTAGCTAATAATAACCCATATTAAATTTTCAGCCATTCACATACTTCTGTTACTAAATCCTAAATCCTAAATGATTAAAACAGTTTGGTTGTCTGTCTCTTTTGTTTTAAGCTGGATAGATATGATGGATCGGGCCTTGCAGTGTCACCCAATGCCCTCCCCTACGGTGCAGATGGGTACGATGTTGTGGACAGTACTCCAGACCCACAGCGGACTAAGCAGGCTATTGCCCAGCTACAACAGAAGATCCTCAAGCTCACAGAACAAATAAAGATAGAACAGACTGCTCGGGACGACAACGTGGCTGAATACCTGAAACTAGCCAATAACGCAGACAAGCAGCAGAGCGCACGCATCAAACAGGTGTTTGAGAAGAAGAACCAAAAGTCGGCTCAGACGATCCAGCAACTGCAGAGGAAGCTGGAGCACTACCACCGAAAGCTTCGTGAGGTGGAGCACAATGGCATCCCTCGCCAACCCAAAGATGTTTTCCGAGACATGCATCAGGGTCTGAAAGACGTTGGAGCAAAGGTTTGTGTTCTCTGTGGCTCTTCTGCCAAGAATCATTCTGAAGTTTCTATAGCGCTTCACAAAGATGTTCTGTGTGATTGCTACTATTCAGGATTGTTTTCCCATAAAAAAATGTACCATTAAAATTAGCCATGTTTCTGCTATTATCTGCTGCTAAAAACTTTGCTGAAGTTGTTTTCACACAGTTCTGTTTTTAGAGGGTTGTCAGCACTCAACAATTGCCAGAGACTGCTTGGAGAGATTTCCACTAAGCATTTTTGTAAAAAAAAAAAAAGTCCAGAGTCAGCGGGTGTGTGCTGACTAAAGTGGATATGTAATGACTCACACAGTAGTCATATAACAGAAAGGAGCCTCATCTGTTATTACCAGTGTGTTGTAAAAAAAGCCAAATTGTTCACACTTTCTCCTGAAAGTCTTTGGTTTTGATATGTAAATGCTTTACAGTGGCCTTTTAGGAATGACCTAAAAGCTTTATTTAGTCACAAGATTACCTAGAAAATATGTTTGATAAAACTTGGCATCATTGAGAGAAATGTATTTCCTTGTTTATTCAAAATAATTAACCACAGATGATGATGAGAGGCAGAACTATGGAAACATTTAGTTTCATCCTTTGAGCTCACGTGCTCTCATATCAAGCATTGTAGTAACTAACAACTTTTTACATCAGGTTATCCCTGATAGAAGATGTCCACTTCCTGTACTTTCTGCATTACAGAAACAACCGTTTGTATCCTGAGCACTGATCTGACTACTTCTTACAGGTAACGGGGGGCCTGTCCAGCTTCTCTCAAGCCACCCATTCTGCAGCTGGAGCGGTGGTGTCCAAGCCAAGAGAAATAGCCTCCCTCATCCGCAACAAGTTTGGCAGTGCCGATAACATTGCAGCCCTGAAGGACTCTCTGGATGAAACCCAGGGAGATGAGGGTGTTGGCACGGGGGGATCACGGACCCTGGGCGCGGGCCAGTTGCAATCCAGCCCAAAGTACGGGAGCGATGAGGACTGCTCTAGTGCTACGTCTGGTTCTGCTGGAGCCAACAGCACCCCCGGAGCCCCCGGTGGCCCCCCCAGCTCCAGGGGCAATACTCTTGAACAGGCCCAAGCTTCAGGCTTTGATGCTATACTGCACGAGATTCAAGAGCTCCGGGACAACCAAGGTCGACTAGAGGAGTCCTTTGAAGATTTAAAGGCCCATTATCAGCGGGACTACACCATGATCATGGAGGCTCTGCAGGAGGAGCGATACAGGTAGTGACACACACAAGATGTATAATGTTCTGTATTAGGCTGATCTGAAGAAGTAGCTTTGTTCTCTGAACTGGTGATGTTTTATCAGGTGTGAGCGTTTAGAGGAACAACTCAATGACTTGACGGAGCTCCACCAGAATGAAATCCTGAACTTGAAGCAGGAACTTGCCAGTATGGAGGAGAAGATTGCTTATCAGTCTTATGAAAGAGCGAGAGACATACAGGTAAGGCTGACTTGGAATACAACACCATTTCTGCATATCTGAGCGGCTCATCTGACCACTTTCATGTCTGACTGTTAGGAGGCACTGGAGGCTTGTCAGACCCGCATCTCCAAGATGGAGCTGCAGCAGCAGCAGCAACAGCAGCAGCAGGTGGAGAACGCCACAGCTCGGACTCTTCTGGGAAAACTGATCAATGTGCTGCTAGCTGTTATGGCCGTCCTTTTGGTGTTTGTATCCACTGTGGCCAACTGTGTCGTCCCTTTGATGAAAACACGGAGCCGCACTCTTTCCACGCTGCTCCTCATTATCATGCTCGCCTTCCTGTGGAGACACTGGGATGCTATTTCAGAGTATCTGCACCGCTTTCTCCTGCACCCCAGATGACCGACTTGGGGGGGCATATTGAAAATGATGAAGGGTCTTTGGCTTTGAAGCTGAGGTGTGAAGGCAGAACATGTACTGCTGAAGGTTGAGTCTTAATTGTCCTTAATTTCCCTATTTTTTCTCAAGACAATCAGGAGTGTATCAGAAGTCTATCACTTACCACTTTCTGAACTGCGTTTTTGAGAAGAAAATATCCAAAAAGGGAAAGATAACGGATGGAAGCTTGACGTAGGTGCAATTGTGACACGAGTACATGCTGTAAAGGTGAAGGGAGTGTAGTTGAAGAAGAGGCTGAGAGAACTGCACACTTTATTTCTCTGCTGAGGGAATTTGTTTACATGTGGAGAACATCATTGTTTCTTCACAGAAGAAATTCAGTTGTATTACTTTTGAGCTGATTCAAGTGGTATTGTTTTGAAGTCACTGCTATTTTTATTACAGACGATCGATGAGTTTCTCTTTTGTAATGAGCTGACGGTGTTGTGCAGATGTAGTTGCCCACATTGTTTTTTTGTTTTGTTTTTAAAAAAAAAAAGCTTTTTCTCTTCTGGTCTTGTGATTCTGATATTTTCAGTCTGCTTTTTTTTCTCCTTTTCTCAATCTTTTTTTAAATTTCAGCTTTCAAGGCCACCTCCTCTTCTTGCTCTCTACACGCTGAAGAATGGGCTGCCTGCACATCAGCCAAATTGCTCTGGAATCAGACTTGTCACTGGATCAAATATTTGTGGCTTCTTGATTAGTTCCTTTTAGACTTATGGAGTCAATAACACTGGTTCTGCCACAACCATGATGCGATACTATCAAAGACTTTTGCGTTTGGAGTTGTGACCCTGCCAAGTGGATGCTACTCTCCTGGTGGCTCTCTCACTGCAGAAGAATAATCTATGAACTGAATTAACATACTTGAAGAGCATCTAAAGTGCTCAAAGACTCAGTGCTTCCGTACTGTTTCTATTAGTGACAATGAAATAGTAATACTTTTCAGTTGTTTTTATTTTTATTTTTTAAAGATGAATAAATTTGCTGTTTTAAAAAGGAAAATTATGTCTTACACCTGTTTGCTTAGTGTTTCAAAAGACAAAAAAAGCACCTAGTACAAAAAAAACAAATACTTAGCCATCTCACTGTAAATCTTTTTGTTTCTAACCTAGTGTGACTAGTGTATAATATTGCATTGAAAACAATTATCATCAGTAGCAGGTCAATGGGATTATAGATGGTAAAGGTGGGTCATCATTATTTTTATCCGCCAGAAATGTTAGTTTCCTAATTGTGTCAAAGCATGACTCAGAAAAATGAAAGAGAGCTCTGTGGTAACAGGAATATCAATTGATCCTTTTTTTCCTGCATGCACACACAATACTAACCCTAACATGTTCCAGAGAGGATGTAATATCCTCCAAGTGCCTTAATTGCTCAGTGCCTATTATACTACTATAGCTGTTGAAGGGATGTGTGCTGCAAACTCTATTCTTCTCTTTTCAGCCTGAATCATCAATGGTAAACTTATTTTTCTGAATTTCCATATTGATGTTTACAAAAAACAAAACAAAATAAGTTTGGAAAATAAGCAAAGCCCTCAGATTTCTCTGTGGTTGTCACCATATTTTCACTGAACTTCCAACTCTTACTGTTCTGTTAACAAGTCAGAATGGCGCTCATATGTCTATGATAGCGCTACAGCTGGCGGAAACGGAAACACGTCATCTTACCAGAATAAAAATAAGCGCGTTAGTAAACGCATACCGGAGACAGATACTTTATTGTTGCTTAACAACGCGAAAAGACCATAGCTACTCTGATTGAATACATTTAAGTATGTTTATAAACCAGATTGAAATAGTCTTATGAAACCAATACTTAAGTTGGCTATAAAGTGTCAACATACATCGACTTCTGGCTTTTCTAAAGTTTTTGAAACCCATTTTGCATACCAGATATTTCCAGATAAGTAAGTACAGTCTAGCGACACGACCTACTTCAGAAGCGCAAGTCTTCTCAAACGAAGGCATTCTTCTCCTTAACAGGCAATTGGGCAGCTTTTACGATCTGACTTCTATCGCCACCAAACAATCAAACTCTGTCAGTCATTTTTAGAAACGCCTTGTTCGTCTGGAAGAGATGAAGAGGAAGCCAACAACTTCTGTGTCACACCGGCGGAAGAACATACTCTGAAAAGAGCCATGCTTTGCATCTGGTCGTCGTCAAGGTGGGTGTGTTACAATAAAGAGGGAAAACAAGGAAGGAAAAGTGGTTAAAGATTAAATGTAGTCATCTTAATTTAAACGGGCTTCCAATTCAACCGTATAGTGCAGTTTTTTTCACAGTTAGTTTCTTCTATTGAAATAAACAATAGGAGATCTGAATAGTATTTATAAGTAAGGTGTGCCTGTGTCTCCACAAATTGGCTTCTGGAAGGTCAGTCTAGATTAATTCCCTCCACTTCTTACATTTTTTACTCAGATCTTAGACCTGTTTATTGTTTTTATGTTATATTTCCACGTTTCTTTTACAATAATCCCATTTCACGATTTCCGAATCCTGTCATGTTCTCTACAGGTCTACAAGTGCAGTTCCGAAATGAGAACAAATTCTTTCATCTTCACGGGAAAGTCTGGCAAAGCTGCAAACACCGACAGCCTGAATGACCAACATGAAAACCAGGAAGAAGGTGGGGTTAGCTCAGGGGAAGCAGCAGCAGCCTCTGGCACAGCAGAGATGCCGTCCGACAGTGATAACGGCTCCTCCAGTGCCGATGCAGGGCCTACAAGGGGCAGTGACACATATGACGAGGCATCAGAAATTAAAGCAGTGCTCTCTGAGATCCAAGAACTCTGGGAAAACCAAGGAAAACTCAAAGAATCCTTTAAAAACCTTAGAGCCACCTACCAGCAAAGGAACACAGAGATCCTGGAGGCCCTGCAAGAGGAACAATTCAGGTAGAATGTTTGTCCTGTGGGCTAAAGCACCCACAGACTTATTTCCCATTTGTAATTTGCTATGATGTTTTGCAGGGGTGAACTTTTGGAAGAGCAACTCAACAGCTTTACTGACCTGTATGAAAATGAATATCTCAACTTAAAAGAACACTTAAGTTGTACACAGGATTCAATTGATTCATCTAGTGACACAGATTTTTATGTAGGTATCCAACCATTAAAAAAAATGAATAAAAAAATCCATGCATCTCTGAACTTATGTTGTAATCAAGTTTTAGCTCTTAGTTACAATTTCTGTACTTTGGACTAAAGAGTAGGATTTAGACCCTGTTCATTTTGTATCTGGTCTGTAGGAGGTGCTGGAGGCTTTTCAGACACGACTCTTGAAGATGGAGTTACGGCAGGAACAGATGGTGCATAAAGAGATGTATGAGAACACTGCAACACAGAATATTTTTGTAAAACTAATGAATGTCCCGCTAGCATTTATCTTAATTCTTTTAGTGTTTGTGTCCAGATTTGCACACGTGGTTATTCTGTTTAAGCCACTTGGCCGCTTGCTTTCTACATTGATTTTTGCAAGTCTGTTTTTTTGTATCTGGAAACACTGGGATGTTGTTTTAGAGCATTATAATTCTGCATTACACCTTCTAAGAAGGGACAGTCAATAAAAAGCCTCGACTTGGATTTCATCTCATGCATTGGATCTATAACATCTTTGCCCAACTGACTTACAGACCTGATCAATTCTGCAGTATTTAATAATTCAGTTACAAATCTGAGAATTAATATTTTATTGCAAAGTGTAAAAGCCAGTTAAGAAAAAAAAAAAAAAAGTACATTTACTCAGTCTTCTTCCCTCGTTTCCCCGTTGCTTTACTGGCAGGGCCATCAGCATCCACTTTATTAGCTTTACTCTGGGCTGCCTTTCCAGTCTTTGTCCCTTTGGCGGCTTTTACCGCTTTAGTTTTGGTTGCATCAGAACTTCCTTCACTCCCTTTTCCATCAGCACTTTTAGCTTTTGGCTTCTTTGCTGGAGGAACCTTTGGTCCGGCAGCCCCTTCAGCTTTCTTGGACTTTTTAGGAGGCTTGTCCTAAAATAAAAACAAATTTATTACACAGAGTTGTAGCCAGGACCCTGAAAGTCATAGGCATAGACAACCCAAGATAGTTAAACATACTCAGGCTTAGCCAACCATCCACCAAAAATCAGATTTGAATTAATTTAAAGAGGATTGCTGGACATTTGATATGTTAAGGAATAGGACCAACGGTAAACTGCAAGAACCACAGGTTAAATCCCTCTTTTGCTCCCTTACCTCTGAGGGAAGCGTCTCTTCACTCGCAGGGTTTTTCTTTTTAGGGGCAACTTTAAAAAGAAAAGAAATGTTAAGACACAATCGGATGACAATGTACACACAGTGTCTTGGTTTCACACCTGCTTTCTTTGGTTTCTTCTCTCCATCCTTGGCAGCTTTAGGAACCGTTTTCACATTGGGATCCGTGTTCTCACTTTTTGGTTTCAAGTCTTTGACTTTCGGTGCAAGCTAAATCCAGAGAGAGATGATGAAGGGTGGCAAAAAAATGAACAGTATTTCTACAGGAATAAAGGATCTGTGTGCATTTGACATCTCACCCTGAACTTTCCCATAGCGCCTGTGGTGACGCTGGCGTTGGCGGGCCTCACCAGTGTGCCAGTCTCTATTCCCTTTTTCAGAGAATTGCGGACCAAATGCTTCAACCTCACCAAATCCACCGATGGGTATTTTTCTTTAATGTAGCTCTGTATCGCTTGGGATGAGACTCCCTTGCGTGAGTCCAGAGCCTGAAGCGCCTCTTTAACCATGACGGCTGTGGTCGGGTGGGCTGATAGTTTGCGCAGCGGCGCAGCCGCTAGACAGGGCGACACGTGCATTTAAAATGGTCACAGGGAAAAAACAAACAAAAAAAAACACACATTTCAGAAACATTTTCAATTTAACTTCAGTTTGCAAACAGACCAGATTTCTTCTCGGCCGTCTCTTTCTCTGGAGCCTCGCTTGAAGTCGGCTCAGGAAGTTCGGCGGAGTCCACTGTTGTTTTTTTGGGAGGCATTCTGAACAATATGAACGACAAGACACGGACCAAAGGCTAAACTAAGTATAAAACTATTTGGTTTCGCACGGTGTTTGCGTCTTTATGCGTCCGCTTCCGGTAAAATGTGACCAGGTGAATCTCATCTGATTACGCGCAGCTGATTTTGCCGCGTGCATCAGAGTAGGAACCAGGTCCCGCTGGACCCCCGAGAAATATAGCATTCACTTTCAGGTCTCTTTGGTTGGTACAGTTTGCCCCTTGCAAAATTATAGAGAACTTGTATAACCACAAAAAAAAAGTTGTTGCAACACAAGAAGAAGATCAAAACCTTCAGCACACTGTACGGTGCAGCTTCCAGGTTAACCACTTCAGCTGCTCCGGACAAGGTTTAGTAATACTTTTGACAGTTTGATGAAAAGATGGATCTCTGAAGTGCAAAGTATTAAGGTTAAAGAATTAATCAAACTATAACTATTTATTTGTTATCCTTAAACTAACTTCCTTATGTAGCCTATACTAACGACACCTCTAACTTTTATTTCTGGAAATTGAACTTTGCTGTTAAAACATGTATGTTAACATAGCACTGTGCATCTCCAAGACATACTGTATTGAGACAAAACACAAGTAAATGCATATGAAAAAGCAACAAACCAAAAGTGATGATCACAAAGAAAGATCCAGAATGACTTTAGAACTTTAGAAATCATTTAGAAAAATATGTTATACATATTTACAGCATGTAGAATTTTATGGAGTTCAAAAGGTCATGTTCAGAAATGTTCTTTAATCATGTTACAAAATTAGATATGATATGAGAGACAGTGTTAAGAATTGAAGGGAAGCACAAGTGCTTTATCGGTGCACAGAAATGCTGCATGTGCACATAGAAAATGACCACAAAGCATGGTCAAAGCAGAACACTATTTTGTATGATGACCTTTATACCATCAAACAATTAAGTGTTTGTAGCAACAGGGCTGTTGGGTTTCCAAGAAAAACTAATCGTGAGAAAAAGAAATAAGGACCTCATTTAGACGCATTAAGCAGAAGATGAGACTGTGTGTGTTTGTGATCTGTGATGTTTATTGTGGTTTTCCGGTTATAGAGCTTCAAAATTGACAAGTTAGAGTGTGAAAGTCCATTAGGCGATGATTCACATATGAAGGCCTTTCTCAGAGTACAGTTTTCATTTTTATCATGGCTGTACACACCGTCCTTTTTGTAATGATAGGTGAGATAATCTTTCTACAGATATCTATTGTTTAGTCGCTAACATGGTTCATAACAAGCTAATGCTTTTTTTTACTTTGGTTGATGATTTTATATTGATTTCTGATTGCTTGTACGTACTCTCAGCAGCTTTCTTCTTTGCTTTGTTTGGTTGGGAAATGGCAGGAGGGTGTTAGAACATGTGAAAAAACAAGTGGAAATCAATACTTAAACCTGTCTAAATCTACAATCTAAATATGTCTGCTTAAATTGATCATTTTTTAAATTTCCAGCTTGTTTTCAAGACATTCAAGTACAAGGTCAGTTTGATCCATGTTTTGATTTTCCCTGTTAGCATATGTTGTCATATGTATGTCTTTGGTGCTTGAATATTTTACAGTTTGACTTTTTTAAGAAGATATTTGATTTTCTATGATTATCTATTATTTTGCTATTCTTTATGTACAAAACTATAAAAAAATGATGACAGGTGGTTATCAGAACAGGACGTATACATGATCTCATTGGAAACAATTTTCTTTTATATCCAGTTTTTCTGTTACATACTATAATGTGAGATAATCATCCAATTTGAAGAATTGTTTAAAAAAATGAAGTGGCACTCATTATTTATTTGAATAAAATGTTATAAAATGACTCATATCTGACTCTCTTTCAGCTGCCGGAGTTCAACCTCAGCCTAAACTGAATGTGAATCCAGCATGGATCACAGAGACGGACTCAGCCACTCTGAGCTGTGAACCTCCATCTCATTTTTCTATG
>CAJRST010033334.1:11718573-11893815 GCA_907169785.1 Menidia menidia | reverse complement strand
CATCCATCCATCCATCCATCCATCCATCCATCCATCCATCCATCCATTCCTCTCCACAGGAAAATAACATATGTTATGTTAGGTGTTCTTAGGTGATTGTATTTTTAAGTGTCTGTAGAAGTGGCTGGAGGGCTGAGATGTCCTTATTTAAAAGGGTGGTGGCCTGGGGGAAAAACTGTTCAGGAGCCTGGTGGTTTTAGTCCTGATGGACCTGAACCTTTCGACCTTGATTTTGAGCTCCTGTTTGTTGCATGCACACCATGCTTTCAGCTGTGACAGCGTGTCCCTGTTCGCCATGTCATCGTCGTCCCTGATGAGGCCCAGGACCTTGGTGTCATCCGCAAACTTGACCAGTTTGATGGAGGAGTGGCTGGAGAGGCATTCATTGGTGTACAGGGAGAACAGTTTGGGGGAGAGGACACAACCTTGTGCGGCTCTGGTGTTGGTGGTGAGGGGGACCAACAGGAAGCTGCCAACTCACACTTGTTGCTTCCTGTTGGTGAGAAGGTCAGTGATCCACTCACAGATGGGGCTGGGAATGTGTAGCTGTAGCAGTTTGGAGTGCAGGCCGTCTGGGAGGGTGGTGTTGAAGGCCGAGCTATAATCCACAAACAGGGCCCTGATGTAGGAGCTCAGCTGGTCCAAGTGCATCAATATGTGGTGGAGTCTGAGGTTGATGTTGTCGTCAACGGAGTGATTTCCTGTGTAGGCAAACTGTAAAGGGTCCCAGAGGGGGTCAGTGATAGGTTTGAGGTAGGACAGGATGAGCTTCTTGAAGCTCTTCACGACCACAGATACCAGGGCGACAGGTCTGTAGTCATTCAGGCACGATGTCCTCTCCCTCTCTGCAACAGGGACGATGATGGAGGTCTTGAGACAAGGTGGCACACAACATTCAGAGATGGAGCGGTACATTACAACTCCGCTTCCTCCTCTCAACCCTGGACTGTCACCGATCTAGTCTGCTAACAAAGTTGGCTAGGTTTCTAGAAATGAGAGCGGCTCCCTCCCCCGTGGGATGGATGCCGTCTCTCCTAATCAGGCCAGGTCTTCCCCAGAAAGACTGCCAGTGATCCACTAAGACCACATCATTGGCTGGGCACCACCTCGCCAGCCATCGACGGAAAGATGACATGCGACTATACATGTCATCACTAACCAGGTTGGGCAAGGGGCCAGAGAAAACTACGGTGTCCGACATTGTTTTAGCATATCTACAAACTGACTCCACATTTAACTTAGTGACTTCTGACTGACGTAACCGGGAGTCATTAATGCCTACGTGGATAACAATCTTACTGTATCTACGTCTACCCTTAGCCAGAAGTTTAAAATAAGACTCAATGTTGCCCGCTCTGGCGCCAGGAATACACTCCCTGGGGTGTTCAGCTTCACATTCCTCAGAATCGAGCTGCCTATGACTAGGGTTGGTTTCTCAGCGGGTGGCTCGCTGAGTGGGGAAAATCTGTTAGCAACGCCAACAGATTGAGGGGGCACTAGGGGCTTAGACTTTTTACGGCTATTCCTCCCTCGGACAGCCACCCAGCTACCTTTTCCTGGCTGCTCAGGAGAGGCCGGACACACCGAGCAAGAGAGAGCAGGAGAGCGAGAGGGAGAAGCCATCGCTAGCTGTTAAAGTCACTAACGGCTAAACAAAAGTACGGTAGGGTTTGCCACCAGAACTTTTGTTACATCTGCTATAAGACAGAACAGCAGTCACCCAAGATGGAAAGAACTATTGGTGCTTCGGCAAACTTACTGAAATATAAATACGTTATATGGTAGTTATCGAGAGCAGAGAAAAAGCGCTACCACCACACAAACACCGCTAACACCGGAACCGGAAATGGGTCAATACGCTTACCGCTACGCTTACGCCAGCCCTGACTGACAGGAGTGCGTTATACCTCATATTCTCATTAGGAAGTGATCTTGAAAAAAGGTTCTCACACTTAACATGTTTGAAAAGTCAAAGCAGTCTCACAGGCTGGTGTGTTGTGTTCAGGACATTCACATTTTTCAGCTTCATCATGGCTGAGTTCCTGCTGCTCATCACCCTCATGTGTAAGTTTTAATGGCTTATTGACCTCGTTGCATGCTCACATGAAAGTATTTTTTTCTTCAGCTTTTTTTTTTAAATCTATTTCCATTTTCTGACCTATTCCAAAACTGTCTCTAACAGATTCTTTTAATGAGATCGAAGCACAAGGTCAGTAGTCCGAGTATGAATTGTTTAAGACGAGTATAGTTTTCCTCTTGTTTACAACTATAGATAATGACCTATCACGAATGTTATTTCACAGAATAATCTGATTCATAATGAATGTTCCATCTCCGGCTCTGAACTTTTAGATCTTCTTCTGCCTACAGTGAGGGTGGATCGACCTGTGATCACAGAGACAGACTCGGTTACATTAAACTGTGTGACTCCATCACCTTTTTCTGTGACTCAGTGTGATTTCTACATTGAAAATAAAAAAAAATCTGACAGCTACTCGTGCATGCAGACAATCACAGGAGCAGAGTTGCTGAAGGTCACAAACAGAATGTCACCTACTGAGGTTAAAGTGAGATGTTCTTATACTGTAAAGGATGGAGGTATTTACCATTTATCTCCAAGCAGTGGTGAATCCACCATAATTATTAACAGTAAGTAACTGTAGCGAATGTGAAATTCTGTCATTTGCAGATATGCAATATGTTATTTGAGTTTTTAAAGAGCAGAGGATGCTTCAAAGACATGATTTATTCTTTGTGTGTTCATGTTTTTAGACCTTCCTCAAGCTCTACTGAGAGTGAATGCATCTGTGATCACAGAGACAGACTCAGTCACTCTGAACTGTGTGACTCCATCATCTGTTCCTGAGTGTTTTTACGGCTTTTTGAAAGAAAATCCCTCCAAAAGATTCTCTTGTCTGAAGACACTGACAGGAGCCGAGTTGCTGTCTTTAACACATCAAAGCTCACCAGCCAAAGTTGATGTCACCTGTTTTTATCTAAATTCCAATCCATCTCCAGAGAGTAACATCGTTACCATCGACATACAACGTGAGTAAATACAGTCACTGCAGAATAATGCAGACATAGCGATGACCCATGTATGAAATCAGCATCATCAGCAGATAATTTTCAACATGAATGCAACATTCAGTCAGATAATCTATAATGTTTTTTCCATTTTCAGTTCCTTCTCCTGAGCTGACAGTGAATCCGCGGCTGATCTCAGCGACAGACTCAGTCACATTAAACTGTGTGGCTCCATCATCTGTTTCTGAGTGTTTTTTGTACTTCATGGGGACCAAAATTTCAAGAACCATCTCCTGTGTGCAGACCCTGACAGGAACTGAGCTTCTGGTGATGGCACATCAGAGTTCACCTGCTGAGGTCGAATTAAAATGTTATTACGCTGTAGCGCAAAGAGGAGGAAAATACTTTTCTCCAAACAGTAACATCTGTTCAGTCATCGTACAAAGTAAGTGACCAAACTACCACTCTAAGCTGTACCTTCACAAAATATGTGAATATGTTAGAGGTTTCACAGGCTTCAGAGGAAGTGACCGTGTTAACATTGGGACTACTCACACCTTGTTATTCCATAGATTTGATTTCTATTTATGTAGCACTGATAATTTACCCATTTCTTTGACAACAGCCGCTAACTGATCCTTTTCCTGCAGATGTTCTGAGTACAGAGTCCACCACAACACCCATGATGGTAGAAGTCAGTTGGACCCCAGGTCTGTTTGATTAAAAAATCATACAAAAAAAAAACATTTAACAATTAATTAATTTAAAAACAAGAAAGAAGGTGGTCCCATCAGTTATTGTCTAGAACTAGAATGAATGTCTCTGAACTGCTGAGAACAAAGCAGTCTTCATAATCTTTGACTTTTGTTTGCTTTTTCTTACGTCAGTTTTCTTTTTTTTCTGCTTAATATTCGGCTTAACTTTTAATATATTCAATTGTTATTACATAGATTTAATTCTATTTTTGTTATTCAACCATTTCTTTGTCAAAAACAACTAACTGATTCAAATGTATCTTCTTTTCCTGGAGATGTTGTGAGTACAAAGTCCACCACAACATCTACAGTGGAAGAGGTCAGTTGGACCACAGGTCAGTTTTGGATTTCATATGTTAATTTGATATATTTGACAACTACTTTTGTAATCCAAAATAACCAACTGAAACTATCTTATTTTCTTGCAGACATTGTTGAAACAGAGTATTCCACAACAGTTCATACACCAGATGTCAGTTGGACTACAGGTCAGTTTTGGATTTGAATAATCAAATGAAAAAATATAATTCAGAATAAAGGAAATTTTCAGAACACTTGGACTTAATTTTTCACTGGACTCAGTGAATCCTTATACATCGAATGGATCTTAAACTATGTAAAGCAGCATTTTATGTAGATGTAGGCCCATTTGAAGAATTTTCTGATAAACAAAAAATAAAGACTTAAGATAGTGAAATTAAAGATGTAACTTTTAGCCCAATATGTATAGAAACATACAGCATTTTAGAACAAGTCACATTTTATACATTGAAATATGTTATTATTGATGTTTTATTTTCCTCTGAGTCGTAGTTTTTGGATTGACGGATAAAGCGTCCACAGAAATAAAATCGACCCTTCATCTGACTTCACTGCCTCCAACTACAAGTAAGAAAGAAAAACTTTTACACTAATTTGAGGACTGATAGTACACCATTAAAAAAAAAATCTTTACCTGCCTATAATCGAAATGCTTTCCAATGTTTCAATTCATGTTGGTTCATGCTTCGTTCCGTTTTGTGTTTTGTGACAATTTCTTGTGGCTGTAATTTCTGCTTTCTGTTGGTCTTTCTGTGCAGGAAGTGAGATTCAGGAAGTCAGACAGTGGACTCACAGTCTTTTTGGCTATTGGAGATATGCACTGGTTGTATTACCTGCTTTTGGAGTAGTTGTAGGTGTCTTTTTACTTGGAGTGGCACATCTCTGTTTTGGTAAAAGAAGAAGTGGTAAGCATTCTCATGATATGCGTGTGTTCTAAAGCCTGAAAATACCTCTGTGTATTCAGGACTTAACTGAATAACAATGTTCAACCACCGAACTACTCGCTATGACTTTCAAAGAAATGCTAATGATAGGATGGTTTAAACGCAAATTAGTTTAATTAAATTGGGGAAAGAAAACTGCTTCATATGCCAGACATCAGCATGGTCGAAACCTTTTCTGCCTGAGGGGAATTTTCTGTCTTGGATTATCTGTAGGAGCAAATCAAAACAAATGCGTTGGTGGGAAAACACAGTTGGAAACATGTAGTGCTGTGAAAAAGAAAGCACAACTGCTCTTTCAGTTCAGGATTTTTAAACCAAGCTATGATTAAGAATTTACTCTTTATGAATCCAACAGTGTCAATCCATCATCTACCAATAAGCTGAAGCACAGCAAAAACACAAAATCCAACAAATGAAACCCATTCTGCACAGAAAGTTAGAAGTATAGCAACTCTTCAGCAGCACAAAGAGTTACAATGGTCCAGGAAAAGGCCTAGAAGGGAAGGTATTTTTACTCATTTTTGTCTCTGCATTTTTTCAGAAGAGTCTATTTACAGAAGGTAAGAAATGTGTTTTTAATATTTTCTCCATTTATTTTTCACTCCGTCTCTGTATATGTGCCGTCCTTGTACCACTTTCCGAAAATATTCATGTTAACTTGACCTGAACACACATAGATGGGTCATGGATATGAATATCATCCTATTCTCCTCAGTTATCCTGCCTTTTTCAGAGTAGTACTTTGCTTAATGTCTGTTCATTCGCTTGACTACTCAGCACTTCTGAAAATTGAAGGATAAACGTGAAACATAAGTTATTTGGTGCACTCTGTTCATGTAAAACAAATTTTGTTCATTCTATTTGCACACAGATCACAAGCCAGTTCTGCAGGTAATGTAGGCTTCATCAGATCAGGAAACACTGCAGTATTTAATTAATACACTTATCATCAGAATAATTCATATGAACTTTGATTATTCTTCTGTCATAGGGGACATCATGTTCATGAGAAATCTTGGCAGTCGAGAATGGGTAATATTGTCTGACACAATATCCCCACAGTCTTTAAAGTGATTTATTGTGTTAGAATAAGCGCTGAATGTTGCTCAAAATGAATAAACCTAGATCATTTTAATTAGCTAACGGCTACTCTCTTCTGATCACGTCATCTTCACTTTTCTTAACAAGCTACCTGCTGTTAATGATGAAGCTAGCGACATGACCACCTCCCCCCCTGCAGTCAGTGCCTCTATTGGTGAGTTTCTGTGACTGGATAAACAGATGTATGGAATATATACATTCCTGACCTTATGCTTGTAAAATCTCTGTAGTATGAAAAATGATAGATGATAGTTTATATATTTCTTGCAGGATTGGAGGAATTGAAAACAGAGGAGTCTGAAAATAAAAATGTAAGTTGGATACAGCTGTTAGTGTTCACGCTCTATCCTATAAACAGTGGTGGTACCATATTTAAAGAGTTGGTGTTGTTCTTTTTATCAAAGGCTGACACATACCATGTGTACTCCACCATCGATGATGAGCCAGCACCGCCAGTCACGATCTACAGCACAATAGGAGGGCACAAAAACGGACTGTTGTGATGACATGTAAATATTGGAAGTGCTGGACAAAGAAATACACAGAACAATAACTTACTATGCTCAGTTTATACGTGGAAACCCCACAGTATTATAGCAGCTTCCTGTAGTGATGATTGAAAACGTTTGAAACTGGTAAAGTATTTGCAGGTTCTCTGCAGCGTCATGCATCATGTATTGCATGTCAAGTTGCAAAGAACGATGACCAAAACATTTAAATAGAGCCCTAAGGGTTTTGCCACTTCTTTATTGAGCGATTGCACACATATCTTATTGACAGGTACTGATGAGATGATTAAGAAATTAGGAAATTACAATAAACTATTCTGAAACATTACACTAATTCACATTTAATAGTTGTTTGTGAACTTGCTGTCTAAGGTCACAGGTCAGTGTGCAAAGGTCAGACGGTGAATCAGCAAAAAAGCAACAATGTTTATTCCTGAGGCCAATCACAAAGGGACAGAAGTGTTTCAGTAAAGCCTTATTGATGACTTCATATGTTCTTCCTAATGTTGTGTCACAATGCTTTTTCTGATCCACCATCCTCTGAGATCATATCTGCATCTGTTTCTACTCTTGATAGTCAAATGCTAAACATGGGTGTCCACTGCACTCATTATGGATTTGTTTCCACATTAAACATATTTTAACTACAAGTTGTGACTCATTAAACCCATGTCTTTAGTCTGTATGATTTAAAGTTTTGCTCCAAACTCAGATTCCGGATCTCACGTCTGGTGTTGCGATTTGCTTTTTCTATTGGTAAGATCCATATTCTCTATCTTTGTGTAAAATATTTTATTCCAGTGTTCTCTGAGCCAAATAAACCAAAAACTAAGAAAACAACAGTGGCAATAGACAGAAGAAACAGTAGAGCATTTCTAACAAGATGTTGCTCTCATCCTAGTGTGCAACACTGCCTGAAATACTTTCAAATTCTGCATAGCAAAGATGAAATGACTTATAGTACCAGTCAAAGGTTTGAACACATGGAGCCATTCAACATGCAGAGAAGTGTGTTTCCTGACTGTTACTCTGTATTTACTGAATTTCATGGTGATGGTACAGACAGTCCAGCTACTTTATGTGTTTGTTAAGAAAAGGCTGAAATTAAACTGACATATGTTTCAACAAGGAACTAATGAATACATCTGGGGTAAGAAAAGTGAAAGTTTAAATAAAAGAATAAGTAAATACACAATTAGGACTCAGAAAACATGTGAAGCCTTTAATGTGTCAGAAACTCAAATGGACTTCACAGTCAGACACTGTGGCTTTAGTCACTGGAGGATTTCTTAGAAGGGTTCTGGCATTTGTCAACCTGAAAACCGTTCATGATGCGTGCACCACTAAACAGATGCACTTCCATTTATGAAAATCAAGGGATTATGCGATGTAAGATGTGTATATTACCCCCAAAATATACAAGTAGCTTTTTTGCTCCCCCAAAACTGTACGTTTGTAGAGACAGACGCAGTTTCTCTCAGCTGTGAGGCCCCATCATCTGTTTGTCTCTCTATACTTCTAAATTTACATTACAACTAATTTAAGTCTATCATGCATCAGAGGCTCAAAGAAATGGTTAGCGCTGTTTCTGTTCCCTGGGCTGTTTTGGCTCTCATATGCTTGCTGTGGTTTCCTGTTGTCAAATGACTAAAGTATCAACGATACACCGGCCCAGTCTTTGGAGGATTTCTGAACAGTTACAACATTCAGCTGCAAAATGAACTGCGGACAAAGCCATCTATTGATTGTCGTCCTTATCTGTGAGTTAAAATTCAGAGTGTATTTACCATTATTAACAGTTGTTTATACTCTTACACAAAAAGATGCGTGTTCTATGGAAAACGTATAAAGACAAAAACTTTATTTTTTTTCAACCTGACGATGAATTTAAAACTACAGTTTTATCAGAAAGTGACACTTGACTGACACAAAATCAGTTGTAATCCTTCAGCATTGTTTTGAAAGATTCAGAATATTTCTTACATTTATTGAGCTTGTTACCAATTCTTTATCCAACAGATTCTTTTCATGATGTCAGAGCACAAGGTCAGTTTTTTAGCTTTACACTTGTTTACTGACCACTTTATATGCATTTTTCAAATGTTATTGTCTTGATTTGTCCAGCTAAACTCACAGTGAATCCAGCAGTGATCACAGAGACAGACATGATCACTCTGAGCTGTGAGGCTCCATCGTATGTTTCTGTGTCTCAGTGTTATTTCTACAATAAGAACAGTGGCACTGAGAAACCCCTTCCATGTCATCAGACACTGTCAGGAGCTGAACTTCTGCAGATATATGATCTCTCCTCACCTGGTGAGGTTAATGTGAACTGTTATTATATTGCACAGTCTGGAGCAGTAAAGTCTCCTTACAGTGACTTCTCCTCCATCAAAATACAAGGTGAGTGATGGTTTCTGCTATTTAAATTGCATTTGTATGTGTTTTGATTTCAAACCAGGAACACCAACACTTTGATACAATCAGTACAAACAGAAAGCCGATAACAGTCTGCATTTTCAATTAAAGATATGGGAATTACACACATTTCATATACATTTTTGAATGTCCTCTTTTCAGGTCCTTCTCCAGCTAAACTCACAGTGAATCCAGCAGTGATCACAGAGACAGAAATGGTTACTCTGAGCTGTGAGGCTCCATCGTCTGTTTCTGTGTCTCAGTGCTATTTCAACAGTTCTGATGGAGGAACCATCAGAGAACTCTCCTGTCATCAGACACTGAAAGGAGCCAAACTTCTGCAGATATTAGGTCTCTCCTCACCTGCTGAGGTTAAAGTGAGCTGTTATTATACGGCACAGTCTGGAGCAGTAAAGTCTCCCTACAGTGACTTCTCCTCCATCAAAATACAAGGTGAGTGACTGTTTCTGATTTGGCTAGCGTATTTTATGATCAGGAGATTTATTTCAATCTCAGTATTCTATCCCCAGAAGCACTTTTAGTTTTAAGTGATTAAAATTCACAACAAAAACAATAGAACTCTTTTTTCTCTTCAATGTGTGCAGAGAAATGACATGCATGTTTTAGAAATCTGCAAATTCCTTGATTGGGCAATGAAATGTTGATAACGTTTCTAATTAATTTACAATCTGAAGTATTCAAACATTTTAAGAATCTTGGTTGTAATGATGTTTTAATGAATGCTTTTAGAGGATAGAAGGGTGCCAATCACCAGGTATTCATCAGTCCAGTTCGTCCCATGGATGCTATATCACACACCAGCGCCAACCTTAGCTGATGCTTTCAGTGACATTCAAGGATCACATCTGAGTTTTCCTGGTTTACCTTCTGCACTTAACAGTTTTTGGTCAAGCAGCGGTTGTAATAGATCGTTTTGGTATGCTATAAACATAATAAACATGATACTGAATCCAACTACGAGCCTTTCTCATAATACCGTGTTCCCTGTAGGTCCAGCTGTCGGTCAGCCTGTTACTAAAAACACGTCACCTCCTGCGAACTTTCCAGAAATTTTTTTAAGTGAGTGATCTTTTTCTGCCATTTATACACAATATGTAAATTCTGAACTTGAACATTAAACTAATTATCCTCATGTCATCTTTATAACTTGTAAAGAAGTAGATAGTTGTATTCAGGCACACATACACTACTGTTGATAAACCTTATCCTTTAGAACATCGTCATCTCTTCCCTAAACAGGTAGAAACCCATGGAAATCTCTTGTCATTGTGACTGGTTGTGGAGTGGCTGTGGGGCTCATCATGGTTGTATTTGCATTGGTGAAGACTCAAAAAAGAGCTGGTGAGAAGTCATTTGTTTTAATCACAAAGCCTGAAGTGAAATGCCAATAAAAAATAGAACATATGACATTGTCCATTAAACCAGTTTTGTCCAGTTTGATTATAACATTTATAAAAGTTTCACTAATATATGAATCAAGTTTCATTTTTTAAGTTTAATCTACGCAAGTCAGAGCCACAGAGTTTTTTAGAAGCCACGAGCTCACAAAAGACCAGCATCTAAAATAAAACCAGAACGCGGTTTTGGTTTTAGGGACGTGTGAACATCTTAGCTCAAGTAAATAACTCTGACTTTCTTCTCACTAAAAGATTACCCAGACATCCAGTTCAGCGTCTAAAGTCTGATGGATAAAAATTAAAATTCAGATAGTCGTAATTCCAATAAACTAAAATTATTACAAAGAATGCTGAGGGATTCAATAAGTGATGCAAATAAAATTGATAGTGATTATACATATACAAAAAGCTCTGTGACATGGCTCAGGTATGCCTAATCATTCAAACGATCATTCATTCATTCATTCATTCATTCATTCATTCATTCATTCATTCATTCATTCATTCATTCATTCATTCATTCATTCGTTGTCTTTCTAATTTCCAGATACATCTGTTTTCAATAGGTACGTAATCAATTTAAGTATTTTATGCAATGTCATTAAAAAATTTGCCCAGACTTCTGAACATGTTTTTCGTTGTGTCTGTAGAACACAAGCTCATTTGTCAGGTACGTGAGCAACAGCTCGGTGCTCCCCAGCTATTCAGTATAAACTGTGCTAACACATTTCTCTTCAATTTTTTTTTCATAGACTGCGAAATGGACACTTTGCATCATGGCAAAATGGTAATTAAGAAAAGTCAATTTTTTTCAAATGTTAATCTCATAAATTGACCCCCTCCACAGAGTCTCCACCACCGTGTTGGCGGACTTTGTGCTTCAAAAAGTTTAGTTTGATCTACTTTTGTTTTGAATATATTAATGAAAATTTAAAGGTCATCCAGAATTTACAATTAATTGCATACGAAGAGCACACGTGAATTGTTTACCTTTCCCAAGTTGTGTTACGGTTGCTTATCTTTTGCCTTATGTCCATTCATCAAATAAGTCAACTTCAGGCAGTGGTCAAGCAATCATCACGACCGAGTGTGACCCCGCTGCCGACCACCCTCCAGGTGAGCTGGAGTCTCTTTTTCTGTCAGTGGATCTGCTTGAACATAACCCGTGCCATAGGCGACATAACAAAAAACAGCTTATTTTTCTTTCTTCTTTTTTCATCTTTTCTATTATTCTTTTGAAAGTTTATGTAGATTAGAATAAAAAAGGTATTTGTGAATGTAATCAAGTTTGTGTGATTTTCTTCCTAAATTGCAGGATTGGCTGAGCAAACCGGGCAAGAGCCTCAAACTGACTGTGTAAGTCTGACAACATCTTTTTTAGCCATTTATGTACAGTGACAGCTGGGATAGGCTCCAGCCCTTGTTAGGCCCTCGATTGAATTCAGTGAGTACAGAAACTAGATGAATGTATGTTCATAGAAAACACACTCATTTTCTTTTTTTCTTCCAGTATGACATACATCACTTTTACTGCTACATCGCTGAAGAGCCGGTAAACAAGCCCAATGTGTTGTACCACACTGCGGATCCCCACTGAAACACAAACAAATCAACTGATGATGATGAAAGGGAAGGAACCTGAAGAATATCACATTATCCTATTATGTTTTATTTTTGGATAAATTCAGTATATTTTTATTCAGAAAGCATCGTTACCACAAGAAATCACAGTGGTGTACTCTGTCAGCTTCTTTCTCAGATTTGTTATTATTTTGTTAGAGATTTTATAGGCCTCCATTAAGCATTTAGAAGCTTATTTTACTTCACAAGTCCAATTAAAACAGATATGTATATGTGTTTATGTCATATATTTTCACATAATTATTTAGAGAAGACATTTACCCATTTTCCATTTTTGTTCTGTTTCAAACTACAGCTTGATGGTAAATGTGTTAATACTTTTGCTTTCTGTATCTATACTGCGCCAAATGTTGTTTCAGTTTTAATGTATTCTACAATCACTTTGGTCTCTTCTACCAATAACGGCATCCACTCCACCCAATGACCTCACACATAAACACCAGAAATAACATTCCACCTAATAGTTACCCAGCAGTGGAAACCTAAAGGACTACAGGTCCCAACAAGTTAAGTGATGTCACCAGAGTAGGTCTTTATTACGTAACATAAACACGAACACACGCGCACAAAAACACGCTAACACACAAAACAGAAAATAACTCTGAGTGCAAATGAAGGAAAAATATTTCTTTGTGTTTAATTATCAGCTTTTCTAGACACATGATAAAGACTGTTTAGACGTTTTGACAAATTGTGGCCGAGCACATCAATGGAACTTCTTCAAACACTCTGCTGGACCTTCATCATGCATCTTTTCTCATGTATTGTTATTGGAAATGAAGACAAACTGACACAATGCATCACAATCATCATATTGTTCCCATTTTCTTTAGCATTTTGTGTGAATGATTCTTGGCTGACATGAAAGGAATGTAGTCACAAAATAAACACAAAATAGTTCAAAAATATAAAGCCACAATGTAAATTGTCCTTTGAGTTTTACAGCAAGTGATATAGATCCTTCTTCTTTTTTTCTATCTCACAAAAGTGCATTTTCATTCATTCATTTTTTCACTCGAAACAAATAAATAACTATTCTATGTCTTTATTATCATCCTATGCATAATGAACATGTTTAGACGTCAGCACTTTGTATGTTCTTATTTTACTTGATTCAGCACACATTCAGAATAACGTGGCAAACTGTCAGTGGAGTGATCTACAAAGCACTGAGCAAAGACGCCAAGCTCGCCCTTATTCTCATATAATTTAGTTTTTTCTGCATTAATGGAGATGTCTGGGTGCCGCTGAAAAAGACTTTGTCCCAGTAGAGTAATGCCTGCTGCAGAGGTATGACACAATTCTTTCTAATTGGAGATGTTCTCTATCTGTCTCTAAGCATCTTCTTGTTGAGTTAGTTTTCACTGATCCCCAGCTCTGCTGCTCATGGTCACCTGCTGACCGTTGCTGCTATTAGAGGTAGCACGGCTGCCGTTAGAGCGCTGGAGAGGCGGGTTCCTGAGCCACACTCCATGGCATTTTCCTGCAACAGACAAAATCCGTTGTGTTCCACGTTGCAGTTTGTAAGCCCGATGTAATGTCCTGCTTATGCAGTACCGATAATGCCCCCATGTATACTGCAGAACTCAGACTGGATTGCTGTTTTTTTATATCTTAACGTCTGCAGCCCTTGCTCTAGAATTGCAGGTGTTTTTTTTTAACCAAAGCAATGTTTGCACACAAACAGATTTAGTCCATTTTCATGCAGTTGATTTTTACACATCTGCTTCACAGCGGGTGAATTTCTGCTGGTGTTGTGTCTCTAACAGAAATGTGATGGTGGGAAGTGAATTGGGGAAAGGCTGTCTATGGGAGGCAGGATGTGAGGCAGAAATGAGGCTGTGGTTTTGTTCGCCACATGCTGAGAGCGGTAAATGAGGCCCCTCTTTGTGTTACTCTGTGTGTTGATGACCATCCTGCTTGTATCTAAACACTTTCTAAGTTGTGAGGAACGAGTGGAATGCGGCATAAAGGTCGCAGAAATGAGAATGAAGCAACAATTTACCAGCATGCACACCATGTCACTAATATCCAGGCAGTATACACCTCAGACAGCGCTTGTTTCCCCGCATATGTTTTTCTGACATCCAGACACACTATGTGCTGACAGTTCACATTTTCATACCTCAGGGTGGAAAGGATGACACGACTCTGGCTTCTTTCTGTCCTTCTGAAACTTCAGTCTGTCACATTTTAGTGACTCGTTGTGTTCAAAGGTGTCAAGGCTGTAAATAATACAATTCTGGACAAAAATGCATATGACAATATGATACAACATCATATTAGCCAAAAAAGAAAAACAATGTGATGGGAAATAAATATATAAAATAATAATATAATAATAAACCATTTTGAAATGACACCATTTTAACGTCAAAGGTAATCTAAATCTAAACTTAATTTGCCCAGACATTAATACTGAAAAAGAAATGATCTAAATCCTAACAGTTTTTACATTTTTGGTAATGAAAAAGACTGTGACATCCAATTTCGAAAAGAGGGTTCAGCAAACTTTTTTCTGTATGACACCTGGGTTGGATCTATAAAGGATATACATGATCTCTATGGGATCCATGGTAACAGGAGGAACACTGCTGCAGTCACACTTGTTGTCCACGACAACCATAAAGAGGTTGCTGCTAGGAATCTGCTGTATGACAAAAGATCTGCAGCCCACAAAGAGAGTGTGATTAAAATAGTTCAGAGTGACACCTGACAGGCTCAAGATTAAATGCGCATCTTAGATTATCATTGGAAGATTGGCTGATTGCATTTTTCATGTTGGCCTGAGCCAGTACCTTAAACAGCCATCACATTCAATGCTGCCCGTTGTTTCTTTAATTGTGCGTTCTGAGACAAAGGCAGGGTACTCTGTATCACATGGCACCATCGTGGTTTTACCCCGAGATCTTTGAGCTTGAATGTGAGACACAACAAGATTAAATAAACCAATAAACTTGGCCAATCTACAGGAAATTAAAAGCGTTACATATCTAATACTCAATTCTCTGATTGTCTCACACAGAAACAATTCATGATATCTACCAACCTTTAACAGAGAGATCAACGTTCCACCAACTGTACAAGTTGAATTCCAGCAGGAAGCTAAAAAACCAAACCAAAACATGTTAATACACTGATGTTAGCATTCACTAAAATGAAATAGTGTATATCAAAGAAACATATTAACATATTGTTAACAGTCTTACATGACAAGTTCAGTCAGGAGCCACCTCACCACAGAAAAAGGCTGAGAAATGAAAAACATTTATTCAGTCTGTCATCATGATTTCAGCATGGGCCATCCAAATGTACATCCCCCATATCACAGATGACAAAGAATGCTTGTAAAAGTTGCCCCTCACACTCACATCTGATAGAGTGCGCGCACTGTCGCTGCTACCAGCGTACTCTCTGCAAAGGGCCTGGTAGTCGTACAGAGTTATCCTGCATACAGTCAGCACGGCAGAATTTGTAGCAAATGTGATTTGTTTGCAAATGTAATTTTTAAGGTTTTAAGCTTTGTTTAATCTGTAAGTTTTGATTCAAGAGTAAACTTTGTGTTGTGTGTTTGACCTTTTGAAGGACCCCATTTGAAGAAGTTTGTTCATAACAGCCCCCTCCACTTCCCCAAAGAAGAGCCCTGTCTGAGAGAGCATTCAAGTCAAAACACGCTGCAAAGCAGACAGACAGACAGCTATCGTCATGATACCACTGATTCACTAAACACAAACTGTTTCATTATAATCTGAATGACCAATCTAGTTAAAGGAACAAAGAAATATGGCACCACTTTTTCATGATCAAGATGTCACTTAGTTTTTGTACAAAACAAAAGGTGAACAAAGGACCAAGAAAATTGATGCATTAGCAGGATCTGCTGGGCTATCTGATATGTAGCCATCTTGTAGAAGATACTTAAAAATTCTGACTCAAAAAGTACCCCGAAGGGTTTATCATGCTAGTAATAATAAGTTGTGTTATAACCTAAAAGCCATGAAGTTACACCATACATGTTATTGACTGATAACAATTAAAAAATGGCTGCTTTGTTTTATTGCACAATATATATAAATGATGAAAAAGTCATTTTGTAAGAATAATTTTACGTTTTTTCATTTGCTGAAAAATATGTGTCTGAATCTAAAAATTATATTGTAGAATTTAAAATGTGTGTGACTGCATCCGATAAGTCACACGACATGAATCTTTCTGAAGAGGAGGATGGCTAACTTCCTTTTGACAGAACACATTCAATCACACAGGTATAAACAACATAAGGTTTTTTGAAGGGACATTAACATGAAGGTGATACACACATATAACCGTGAACAGATATATACCTGAGACTGTTCTTCTGTAACAAGAATGAAGCCATTGTTGTCGATGAGGTAGCAGTTAACATCCTGTTGAAGGACAAATAAATAAAAAGCTTTAAAATGAAAACTTAAAAATAAAAAGCATCAGTTTTGTGACTTTTTACCTCGCTATCACAGCTAATGCTACATTTTCCATCCAGGGCTGTACACTGAGGACAAAACAAGGATATTTTAGTCCCACAAGTTACTGTGAAGAGAAGTATCTTGCATGTTTTTTTTTTTAATAACTAGCATGTGGTTACTTGTCTGCACGCGGTCCAGAACTTCCTTTGAAAGAACTCAAGCTTCATTTGGATGCCGACAGCTGGACACAAGATCAAAATTATTAAATGACAAATGACGCTAGATGCTGATATTTATAAGAGAGATGCTTTAAAGGTCATTACCAGCAACAATCGGTGACTTTCTGTCATCGAGGAGCTGAATAGCTGTACTGGCCAACACCACGCTCTTGTTTTCTAAAGCTAAAAAAGGAAGAATAGGGAGTTTGATCTCTTTACCTTTTTTGCTCAGTAGATGGCACCATTTACACAGCTGCCTCAGTGTTTTGCCTTGGAGGGGGGAAACTGTATTATCAGTCTCTCACTTCACAGCAATAGTGTCCAGTTAAGGCATCTTCTACAGCTAGATGACTTCATACTTTTTAAATTTCCACTTTGAATGAACATTTCATGATATGATGGCATAGCATGAGAGGATGAAATCACTGTTACCAGAGGCAAATAGTACATTTAATGCCAGAGAGATCTGATTTCCAGTGAAAGTAAGAGAACAAGTTGAAAAACATTTTTCATCACAAAAAGAACAAACACACACAGAGTTTAGTTTTTGCAAAGATTTAAGGAGCTGATATCACACTTCACAATGTACCTGTGCTGAAGGGGATGGAGTAGACAAATGTCCCAGGGACCTGTTCTGCTGCACGTTTGTACCACAGGGGGAAGTGATCAGCATTAAACACACCCTCCTTGTCTTCTGCGGTTAGGAAATCTCTGCAGAGATATAGAGATTGAAACTCAAGTGCAGAGCAAATGATTAGATTCATCAGACACAACCACAGCCATGCTCAATGCTGTAAGTAATGATTAGAGACATTTTGAGCAGCAGCACTCACTGATTGGAGAGCTGATCGGCTGGTACAAACAGATTGGTCCTAGACAGCCCGGTACGTGTGCCCAGGAAAGCAATTTCCACTCCTTTGTCTGAGTTCCTGTCAATGTAATGCGGAGCATCATGTCCATGTTCTTTCTGAGAGTGTTTTTCTGACCATATCTGACAGAAATACTAGCACTTCTTTTTTTTCTTATCAGTCATGTGATGAAGAAAGTGCAATAAATTTGGAAAATGCAACCCCAGAGGAACAACAATACATTTCCCACCAAAGCATTACTTAGGGGGAAAAAAAGCCAAATTCCAACATTGTGTGAGGAGATAAACACACCATTTGCCATGGAGGGATTAAGGGGGCGAGTAGCAACTAGAAAAAAAGCAGTTTTTGTGATTTGGTGTGTGTTAACAAAATAGAACATGGTACGACAGCTTAAGTCTACACAGTTACATCTGATAAGCCATAAGACTTCTGTAGCAATGAGCAATGGTCAGATGAGACAAAAATGAAGTTATCTGGTTATAATGCACAGTGCCTGAAACCTTCAAATAAAGAAAACTAAACATAACACATCTGCATACACGATTTGTCAGTTAAAGACTCGTGATCTGGACCATTGTTTTCAAGTCATGTGACCTGAAGACTTTGGAGTCACTACAGAACAATGGCTTCACACTGGCGAATGGATTTGATTGTGACTTAAAGTTTAAAAAAAAGGTATTGCTTTGGTCCAGTCCAGACTGAATTGTGATTACAGTGCTCGTAAAAGAGCTGTGGATGAAATAAATCCGGTACACTTCAGCAAAGCAAAGCTGTAAAGAAGAGTAGGGCAAAGTTCGCCTTCAACAATGTAAGACCATTCTATGAATAGAAAACACTTACTTCAAGCATGACTAGCGGGGTGTATTTGGTTTTTCAGAAACAGCCTCTACATTTAGTTTTATTTTGATTTTGTTTACAGAAGATGAGATAACATCATACACTCGTTATTCATCACATTTTAAGACCGGTTAAAAATCCAATTTTTTAATATCTTTTTAAAATTATGCCCCTGATGTGTTAATCCTTTGAAGTGTAATAGGTTTCTGAGTAACACTTGACTGTAGATGGGGAAGAGTAATGGGAAGTGGTTTCAGTTGGTTCTTACTCTGACTTGTTGAGAGCCAGTCCAGTCCAGTAGGCCTCCAGTGGAGCAGTGACCACAGCATCAAACAACACCTCCTGGATTAACTCTCTGTCACCTACAGGATGTTAGACCAGTTTGAGGCAGTTTATCTTCACAGATGATGAAGGCTGTCTGTGATCTACAGTAACTGCTTTAAATGTGACTCATATGCCTCACATTTAAGGTGTGGCCTGCGGCCCGTCATGAAGAGCTTGATGGCTTGAATCTGGGTCAGGTGACGGTGCTCATGGTCCTCCTCTGTGTTGCAGTAAGTCCTGTATGTTGTCCGAAAAGAGCCACAATGTTAGAACATGGGCCTCAGGATGGCCGGTGAGCGCAGAGGGGTAACCTATATAATGCATGAATGATCACTTCAACTACCCCTTCCTCACCATTCATCTGCCAGGGCGACATCTGGCTGTTCCAAATCACGCAGCCCTGAAAAACACAAGTCAGTAACGCTTCAGCAGTGCCAGTCTGTGTTGACTGATGCACTGAGTGTGCAAATGTGAGGACAAGTATTCTGGTAAAAATCCTTTTTTTTTTGGAGAACCTGTGTATATGTGACCTATGCCGTGGCCTGGATTTTAAAAAATTCATTTGAAATGTCCAATTGGAATGAAGCCACCGTGGTGAGTAAATATCTAATCCAGGTTGAGGATGACTTCGTTTGTGCAAATCATGTTGCACTGCAGAGTAGGAATGAATTACCTGCATCGATGGATACATTTCCTCTGAAGAAATATTTCCCATGACCCCTTGAGAGAGCTACTCCGACGCTGCAGCCACAAACAAAGAAGAACATTAACCTGAGTCAGTCACTGTTTCAGTGGAACTTTTTTCAACAGCCAGAAAGTCATTAAGGAATGTGATAAAACTTTTCTCACCTGAATGGAGTTCCTTTGATGTCAGTGAAGTAATAGTCATTGTGCATCTTGAGCACCCGCCTCTAGAAAAGAGAGGAAATTCATCCTTTTAGGCCTGACACAACAGAGAGGACAATTGTCATCTGAATAAAGGCACAAAGAAATGTGTTTCTGCATCCTCACCCCTCTATCCACAGTCTTCTTCACCTCCATGGAGAAAGTCCCCGTCCTTCTGTTCACCATAGCATTGCGTAGCTAAAAATGTGCAGACAGGTCAAGTCTGGGTCAGTGAACCGATAACCTGTTTGCATTTCAGTGCAGTTTTAATAATATAATGAAACTGCTCAACAAGAACAGCATCATTCTCAGGCTCATTAAATCTAATTGAATTTATGATGAGATCAGACAAACTGATGTTAAATAAACATTTCAGATCCAAACAGCTTAGAATACAGTTTTTGTATATCGTCAGCTTTTCTGAACTTATAGTTAGGCTTTTTGAACATACAAAGTCATCCTTGTCTTCCCACTCCACCTCAGAGAGATCAACACTGCTGTAGTTGGGCTTCCTCCTCTTCTGACCCTCCTGATACTGCACAGAGAAACAAAAGGTAAACAGTTTAATTTGAAACTCAACCAAAGCTTACATTTTCAGCTAAACTAGTTTGAAACAACTGACAAATCTTTACGCGGTTCATAATTTCTAAATATATTAGCCTGACTTTAGGGAAATGGCTAAATTCAGAGATGCTCCAATGTAATCTCTCTAATGTCACAAAGTAAAGACTGCCCATAGGCCCCTATTTATCCAGCACTGTTATGAAGCTTTCGGGGAGTAATTATTTAGCAAACCATCTGTGAAATGAACACTGTCAGGTAAATTAGAATTAATGAATATGATTGATAGAAGACCCACGCTCAAACAAGTCTACATCAAAGCATTAAAGTGTTCATGTCAAACTGCTACTGTAAGTCGCACACGAAACGAGAAAAGTCAATTACTACAACCACAGCCACAAAGAAACATTCACAAGAAACCAACACAGACCAACACACACAGTTGCACAGAGAGGAGTAGCACTAACACTGGCACACACAGATCCACTAGCACAGCCAAAGCTCCTGAGGACCCAGCGGCCTCAGGGCGAGGGGCTGTGCTCTCTGCCAGCGAGTGTTAAGTTACCTCTGGGAAATCTCAGGCCAGCCAGCCCTATGAGTGGCCCTTATCCCTGCATGCATACATCAAAGGAAAAGTTGGGGATTACAGACTATACAAGCCCGTGTTGCCTCCGAGCCAGATAATACATTTGTCTCTGTGTGCCATCTTATTTTGGGTTATCTACACAATAGCATGGACAAAACGAAAAGGAAAAACAGGGTAAAGAAGTCAGGGAATGCTGTGAGAATGCTCAGGTTCCAACACAAACAAACTGAATTACCAGAGGCCTGAGGTCCGGGTGAATCAGAATGTAGCCATTATTTGTGATGGCGAATGCATATCCATGGATACCTAACTAGAAACAGAGAAACGCACGAGTCAGAACAAAAAAAAACCCAACAACAACAGGAGTCCATTAATCTAGAACAAAACAGCTGATTGTACCATATGTTTTGGGATGAGCTTCATCAACTCCTGCAGAGGGATGTCTGTTCCTACGACCCCCAACAGAATACCCTGGTTTTTCTGCATGAAAAAGATTTAAAACACATACACAACTTCAGCTAGAATCAGCATTAGCGCTCAGTCACTGAGAATATTTTAAGGGGCAATATGTAATATTCTATTTGCCTTTGAGTTTTCACAGAAAGAGTTTGAATACTTTGAATACGTGTTTCACTCACTGTTTCATTCTTTGTGCTAAAGACAGGCATGGCTACCGTCGTTGTCAGAGTAGGACCTGATTTGTCATTTAGCTGAAAGAAGATAGACAACACTTGATCACCTGAGGAGGCCAGTAACTCAGTGATCCCATTGAGTTGGATGTCACTGTGCTTTCTCATTATATTTTTGCAAGTCGCTTAAGAGAAAAGAACACAATAAATCTACATCTTCACTGTTCACATTAAGGATATGGGCCTGAACTAAAGTTCTGTTCCCTCTAAACAATTGAATATTGGAAGTAACTGGACACAGACTATATAGACACAACATGACCAGTTTCAAAAGTTTATCAAATTTCTTGGCGCATATACATTTGAATATGACATCTTACTGCACTTCACTAAAGAAAAACTATAACTGATAAGTGGCAAACATAATGCACACTTAAAAAGAAAGAAAGACAAGAAAAGTGTTGAGACAACATTCTACACAATAAAACTGCACGGTTTAAGGAAAATAACAAAGTTAAAGTAAAAAAAGAAGGTCTACAAATATAGATTTAAGGAAAAAAGGATTACATAACTGAAAGCATCACCTAAATAAGTTCCAGTAGAGGGTGTGCAAGTATGACCCTGGCCTCGGTCTTTCTGTTGTCACATCTGAAACCTCTGCTGTTCTCAGGAGGGTGAATAATTAAGCTCACGAGCGCTGTTAAAGTAGGTCTTCTCTTCCTTCACCTTGTGAGTTAACACTAAGGGTGCTGAGTGTGTGCGTGTGTGAGCTGGATGTTCGCATGTGTATGTGCATGCAAATGCAGCCAATGAGCTGCAAACGGGTGTGTGTACAAGGGAGCCTGACAAAATGAAGAATGTATGGTCCTTACAGTCATCCCTTCCCAAAATGGAGGAGAAGTCTGCTGCCTTCATTTTCACAAACACATGTCCACACACACACACACACACATACACACAGGTAAACCAGTAGACGCCTAACAACCTCCATCCCCATCCTTCTCTCCCTTTCCTCTGCCTCTTTCTTGGTCTTCCCTCCAATGTCAGTTTTATTATGGGCTTTAGGAGATAAAGCGCAATGATCCACAGAATGATGAATGGTGTGTCTGAGGCTGAGATACAAGAGCACACACTCTAGAGGACAATCGCTAACCCTTTTGTGTGTATGTGCGAGTGTGCCCTAATGTGTACAATGTTTCCAAACTGGAATGAAGTAAAATAAATGCCTCTGTGCCGTTCTTGCCCCTCAGAGAGAAAAGCCTAACGTCACTTTGGACTTCCAGGGAAACACCGCAGCACGATGGTGACATTTAACTATTTAACCTCTCAAGTCGCTACTTCTTTACACTTTGTGACCTAAATATGCTGAATCTGAGAGTCAGTCTCTGTTCTCTGCTCATAATCTTCTTTTTTGTACCTCAGAAATATCCCCACTGTCAGTTTTTCAGAAAGTCAGTCAGTAAAATATGTCAATGTGATATTTACCTTATGAGCCTGAGAAAGCTGACAAGGGAGAAAAAGCATATAAAGATTGAATTATCAGTGAATTAAAGGCTGCGTGTTCTGCATTGACTTTGCGGACACAGATGTACAATACAGTGAGGTGGATCCATGCAGATTAATGAAGCTCATAATGAGGAACTATTCCAGCAGCATGAAGAATAATGACGAGGTTGCAGATCCAGACATATGCACCCTCACTGTACAGTACAGGCAATCCACAACAGCATGTAATAAAGGACAGAACACCATGAGTAACAATCTGGAGAGTATCTGAAACTGTGATGTTTTAGTCGAACAAATTCTCGGTCATTTGCCAAACATGCAGTCACACTGTCAAATAATAACATGGATGTGGCGGTCAAGCAAACACTGTAACATACTTACAGCACTGTCCACATACGCTTCGGTCCACACTGTGTCATGCTCGTGATCGATAACTTTTGGACGGCTCATAACGTGAAGATATCTCATCACATTCTCCTGAACATCGGCTAAAGTGGAGATCTGGCTAAAATATCCTGTAAAAGAACACTCTCATTAAACAGACAAACTTTAAAAAACATTACTTAAGACACACATGATTTTCTTCTTGTAAGCATAACAAAATCAATTTGAACTATTTAATACACCACATCATGGATGGATTAAAGAACTAGAGATTTGTTTTAATTTTGTGCTTAAAATATTCCGCCATGAAGAACCAGAAACTTTATTTTTCTCAGAATTATAATTAAATTACTGATTGTGCAAATTGGCTCTCATGTTTGATAGTAGTCTAGTTTTATTTCATTATATAAGCATTGGACAAATTCGAGGCAGGTGGAAGTTATTGTAAAACACCAAACGCAATTAAAGTTCTGCAAATAAAGTAGAGTATCCCCAATCTGTTTGGCTATTGTGTGTTTCATTACTCCTGCTCCTATCACTAATGAGTTGGAATGGCTCTTGCTGCTGTAGGCTTCCACGGGATCAGCTCAGGATGGCACAGGAGCAATTTGATTGGCTGTCAGTGGCTGCTGATGCTGACAATGTTTCACATTAGACATGTAAGGTTATTTCACAGCGGGGGATCTTGGAGGGGAAGGAGGTCTAGGGGCTTGTCATTCTACAATCCCTCTGCGATCTGTTTTCTTGGCCGTGACTTTCCCTTTCAGGGAGCATTCATCCGTGGCGTTGACACGTGGGAACCATCAGCAGCAAGCAGCCCAGAGGTAGACACTGACAGGAAGAGGGATTAGAGCGGATTGACCCCTGACCCCCCCCCCCTCAAGTGACACTTCATTGCCTCTCGGCAGACGGAGTCTCAGCCAGCACATGCATGCACACTCACAGCACGCACAGGCATGAACAAACCGCAGCGATGCCCACGCATCCTCAATCTGTCATACGATTGCATAGAAGCACCACATTCAGCTCACATCTCCACTCTGATACCAAACTGTTTCGATAAGTCTTCATCAAAAGTCTCCAACCTTTGTTGGCACAAGCCATCCATTTGAGGTTATCAGCAAACGCAGACTCTCGTCCAATAAGGTAGGGGAATATCCTTACCTGTGTATGGGATACAGAGATGGTTACATTCTTAGAGATGGATGGATAATAATAAAAAAGCAGAGTAAAGCCTGCGCTCAATGCTACATCATTCTGTCATTATTCTATCGTTTCTGGGGTAAAAGGTGGTTTCAACCCTGCCAGGACCTACTAGTTGTTTAGCTGCCATTCCAGCCCCAGCATTTTAGTTGATCATTTACATTGATTACAGATTGTGCATGCTGTATTTTGTATTTTTCTCTATTATGCAGTTTAATTCTATTCATTTTCCTCTACAGGGGTCTGGGGATGAGGACGTGTGCTACTGTCCTTTCAGACAACGCTGCGTGAAACTTGGCCAGACCCGCACGGCTCATTGGCTCCAGATGCTTTGCTAAGCATAAAGCATGTAGAAAACACTGAATGGCGGCCATATAGCAGCCCTGAGGGTGTATGGATGGGGTGGGGGAGGCGGGGCAAACATTGCCAACACCCATATGCTTGATAGGACTGAACAAAAGCCCCTGAGCTGTTGCTTTTATTACGCTGTGAACAGCACAGCAGTTGATTTCATTTCAATTGCATTTAGAGCTTTCAAACATTGTATGAAAGAGGATTTTGAAGCCACTGTTGAGTCCAAGAAGAAGTGTGGGTGCAGCACAGAAGTGGGGTGGGTGGAATAAAGCTGTCTAGATTGGTTTCCTCCTCATCCACTGCCCTTGAAAGCAGTTATTTTGCCGTGCTTTATTCCTTGTGGGAAAAATATTGAGCTGTAATGCATCAACATATTGAAAGGAAACACACACGGACATAGATTTTGCGTCACGGAGTAGTAATGAAGTAAGAAACCAATTCCTCACAACATCTGACAGGAGCTGGAGCTAGCGTAAAGCATTAAAACGTGTGGCTTTGCTTGATGCAAGAAAACTGCAGCACAAGCAGAAAGTACAGAAGAAAGACACGTCACACTGAAAATTAGACAAAGTGCGCAGAGCAAAGAAGGAGGAAGGAGAAAAGGGTCAAGACTCACTTTTCTTTCTGGCCAGTTGTACTTCTCAAAAACATCATCGTACATTTCGGTAGCCCCGTCAGTCACAAGCATGATGGCCTGGCTGCACACGCTGCCGTGCCCCGTCTGATTAAACTACAGAAAGAGTGATAAAGAGAAAGTCACACTCTGCAAACAATAGTCGTACTGGGCTCAGCCAGTGAGCCACACACAGCCTTTAAGTAAGTAATCCTGAATAATGTGGCATGCTTTATTCTGATGCCCGAAGATGCAGTGCGGTAATTAAGTGGTTTATTGACCTGTAACAGTGTGAATGTGGAGACAAAGGAATGTGCAGTGACACAGTCACAAGATAAATCCTGCTGAGCTCATCTGCTGTTAAATCACACCTGCCAAGTATCAGCAGGCATTCAGAAGTCCCATTCAAAAAGGCAGAACGTCCCACAAAACTATATCACCTCCTTTATTTACAGTTTGATGTCAGAAGTTGTGTTCTGGCCTGACTGCTTCACAGGCATGAGAGTCTTTTTTTATCCAGAAATACAATTTTCATGTATATACATGTGTGCTCAGCACCACCTGATGGTTCTGCTTCTTTATATAGAGTTTTTATTCATTCTCTTGTTCGTAGCCCACAGTCATTAAGGCTTCAAAGGAAAGAAAATATGGATTGATCAAAATCATACTCATTTAACATGACACAATTGTAAAGAAATTCGATATAACGTTTAAATGCAGCCAACATTGTCTAATAACCTGAGGAAGGAAAACAACAATAAAAGATAACATAGGTATCTTTTTTAAAATCATAAATAACTTCTCAAAAACAAAATAAATATGCATCAAACATTGCAATGCGATTTTATGACTTTGGCTCCTGGCTTTGTAGACATGTGTCTAAGAAAATAAACTATTTCCACCACAAAAAAAAGAATGCTTCAAGTGATTATTCACGACAACTTACACCATGATTCTGCTTGTGTGCACGGCAGAACTTTTGATCTGATGAAAGCCTGAACCATGACAGTGAACCCTCACACGCATCATCAGATACTGAAGCAGGTCTGTAATTGGATTATTTACCCCATGATTTAACTTGTCAGAATGTCTTCAAAGAAATTTGAAGGGTTCGGCCGGTCTAAGGATGGTTCTCGTCATGCTCAGGGGGTACTGGCTGACAGCACTGACAGTTTCCTCTGAAGACCTGAGTGCTTGTTAATGCTCTATCTAGAGGTAAGTCCTTGTTTCTATTTAAAGTCCTCTTTTTAAAGCAATTTGTTAGGTAAAGCTGAATTTCCCTCACAGACTAATAAACTTTAATCCAATCTAATTTGACATACACTGAATTGTGCTGGTGGCATGATTTTCTTCAGTGAATTTATACAAAGTGGTGAGATGCCTTGTGGGGTTTCATATAGGTTCCTAAGTGATGCTGAAGGAAGTCAGCCAAGTTTGAGGTTCCAGGTAATTGCTTTTCTGGAGAACATTTCGAACTGGCGACAAGGATAAACAAACCCCCAGTGCTCAAATTGATGACAGAGAAGTTGAAATCCTTGTTGGTGGGATAGAAATGCTAAACTACTGATCGTGTGGCTGCTATCGCGGATGGGAGCAAAGAACCCTGACACTTGCCAAACAACAAAACATTTTAGTCAACATTACAGAAATGTTTAAAAAACATTTGAACCTAAAACAGCTGATTTTAGCCAAACATTTCCAACTTAAGAACAAGTCAATATGGGAGGACATCGTGGAACTTCTGCAACTCTGGGGACGCTGTTAGCTCGCTGATGGGTTCTATGCACTTTTTCTGCACTGCACAGTGGAAGTAAAAGAAACTATACCCAACACATCATACACTGAACCTCATTTTAGGGATTGCCATATCTATCGAGACAGCAGCAAAAGATGCAGGAGAACTCCAAAGAAAACAGACAAAGGTGTGTTCCTGATGCACAGAGCAATAAATCACCTCCAGATGCCGGAAAAAGTTCCAAGACGCAGCTAACTGCTGGTTTAAAGATAAAGAATACTGGCAGTGTACTGAAAGGAGCACATACAGGAAATGTGCAAATCAAAGCTGTACAATAAGCAGATAAATAATATGATGGCAAGTTACTTAATAGAACTTGCCATCTTTTCAGTTACATTAAGTAACTTGCCATTTATTACCATGAGTTTCTCCTAAACCATTTCAATTGTTATGCATGTGCTGAACTTTGGGATGCAACAAAATGTCAAATACAGATGGAGAAAATACAGATATACTCTCTCTACTTCCTGAATATTGTCCCTCTTTAGTATTGAAGAGAGCAATTTCTTTTTAGTATTTAGTATTTTACTATTTTATGCCTCTTTCATGTAGGCCTTTAAGAAGGAGCAGTCTACATTTCTCAATGTAAAGGCGGCACTTTTTGCAATGTGAGGAGAGGTTTTATTTTCTTTGTTTGTTTGTTTTTTTGCATTCTTCAGCCTTAAATCACCAGGAATCAGTGTTACGCAGAATTTCTGAAGTGGGCTGCTGTCAAAGTGATTTCCATATTCAATGTGGAGCTTTAATTAATCTGAGGAATGCAGAGGTAAATGCTGTGCTCCCTCAGCTCCAAGCTGCAGCCAGAGCTCATCTGAAAACAGGGAGATAAAAGAAGTGCGGTTTGGCTGCTGGCCTTATCTTCTTTGTGTCCCAATCAGCAACAATATTAATCATTGACATTAATTAGAACCATTAATCACGTTTTAGAGTAGATGTGTCTGTGTTTGGAGGGTGGAACGGGAATAGCAATGGAGCGTTTCGACAGGCGACACACCTCCCAAATGCTCAAGCATATTTGACCAGTGTGTGCTACTTTTCACAATTAGCTGAAAACATGCGGAGCAGTGAACATAAACTCTTTCTGTCATTGAAAACAAATGCCTTGTGAAATGAAAGTTTCCTTCAACCCATAACAGAGGAGACCTTAACTAAATGGGAACAAAGCCTATCTGTTATAGTAAAGCTCATTACAGTAACAAATTGATATATAAATGAATATGTGTCTTTATCTTTTATTAGTCCTAATGATTTTCCACATGTAAAGAAAAAAGAACTAAATCTTTTTTGCGATGCATTATTGGAGAAGAATTTAGACTGAAAAGATAAATGTTCAAACGGCATCCTTATTAAATACCTGACAGTCACAGTTTAATGTAGTGGAACTTACATCACTCAGGATTGTGAACGCTTCCGTCAAGGCATCACCCAGCAGTCCGATCCCTTTGGCAAACAGCTTGTCCAGATGTTCACGGAAATGCTGACAGGTAAGCACAAAAGTCACAAAGAAAGTTTCCGAACGTCAATCTCAGACAATTCAATCAGATGACTGATCAGAGACTCACGTCTTTGTTGGTTCTATCTGCCCGGACCAGAGTACCATTCAGACAAGGCTCCACATAGTGGACCTCCTGATTGTACTGTGGAAATATAGACCGCAGTCTGAGTCAAAAGAACTGAATAAAAACGATCCTTTTTTCAAAGATTAATGAGCTCAAATGAAACTTTTAATAATGTTACAGATGTTCAGATACCGCCATTATATTGGAAAATAAGACTCACTGACGTGAGCAAGCAAACATACTGCAATTATGTTGAAAAAGTCATCGTCTCCCAGTGTGTCTAATATTGAGGAAACAGTCTGTCTGGCTATGGTCAGCCTCAGCCCCTTCATGCTTCCACTAACATCTACCAGGATCACCACATCCTTTGGAGATGTGGCCGCCTGGATGTACCTGTGACAGAGTTAAATTAAACATTTCAGTCAAAATATTTTCTCACATATTATGCAATGAGAAGCAATATGTTCAAATCCACAGGTAAGCTTACCACTTTCGATTTCTGCAATCAAACCCGATGACACCATGCTCATCTGGGTGCCACTTTACACCTGGAGGTTACATCAGGAAGGAAATTTGTAAAAAAGACAACAGAAAAAAAACAAGCACACAGGCAGTGTTTATTTGATGCATACAAGGTCTGTCAGATGAAAAGAAAGTCCCTGTATGCTTCTTATCAGAAATGCACACAATATCATCTTGCTGCGTGTAACCTTTCACAATTGCTAAGTGTAAGCTCTCATGTACACGTACACCTAGATGATAAATGTTCCAACATCCTAAATTAACGAACCAACCAAACCCAACAAAAGAGCTAAATCACTAACAAGTATTGCCTGTGTAGCTTAAGGGTAAATCTCTCTTCAACACCTAGTTCCACTGCAGTTTTAAACGCTTAAAAACACTTTGCTGAAACACACTGTTTCACTGGACAGCAAATTTACGCTTCATGATGAACATTCTCACTGTGTTATATCTTGACTCCATATTTACTATCCTGTGGCAGTAAACTCACCACTGGGCCAAAGGCAGATTCATCCATGACTGAAATTCCATTTATCTGCCATTTGTTAAAAACCTATTTTACAGCACAACTGACACGGTATTGTCAAGGAACAAATACTCTGAATAAACGAATATCCTCGTTTTCATATAAACTGATAAGATTCAGGGGGAACATCAGGATTTTCATGCTTATAATGTTGAGTTAGTCTTTCCATGTTGAATATTCAAATAAGAGATCTACTACAGCAATGCTAAACCCTTTAATTTGACTTTTTCCTCTCCATGCACCAATGAATCATCACTGAAAGTGACAACATATGTCTTGCTCCATTAATATAATCCGTCACTGATAAAAACAAAACAAAAATTAAAGCAGTCTGGCGTGTGTGCTTTTTATCATTTGAATGATGATTACATTGGTGAAGTGGCATAATCAAACACAGAGGAGAAATATCTCTTTTTTATGGATGTCTCTTTTTACAGTACATTGCACAAACACATCTGTATAACACAAGTGCATTTTATCTCTGTGGCCTCACAGGTCTCTGTGACTGCCAGCTTTACAACTTCTGTAGCACCTGAGATTGCTGGTTGGATGTAGAGACTGAATTCTTTTGTGTGGCTGCAGACCAACACCGGCAAATTCTGATTTATTGCTGGCTGGTTATATACATCCTCTCTGATGGAGTGTAAAATTACAACATTAGCCGAATTACCCTTTTAGCCATTCTAAATAATCTGTTCTGATGTGTTTTTTTCTGCTCCTAGGGACGGCCCCTTTCTTTTCTCTTTTTCTGTCACACAGACATCGTCATGAGACACTAAATCAACCTCCATGCATTGGTCAAAGAGGTCAGCTAACCATACCTTAAACCTCGTCTCAGTTCAAGCCTCATGCAGAGACTCACTGAGACCCTTGTTTCTTATCTCAACACAGTTTCATAGTAGGTGTAAACATTACATACATTTACACACATTGTTAAACAAAGTTTAACATAGATATCAAATTCATAATTTCCTAAGCAAATAAAAGGGTACTTAAACTTTATGTCAACATTTCTGAATTGTAGAGTGAAAGTGGCATTAAAAGAACATCTAGGAGTCTTAAGTATCGATATAATTAACTTCACTTTCTTTTATTATCTGTATTTTCTGAGCTGGATAGATTCAGGCATTGAAAACTGTTGTTTAGGGTTAGAATCCATATCTCATCCAAATATCATCCATATTTCCACAGACGTATGCTGAACCAAAACACTCACCAGGGTACTGTCTGAAGAAACCTTTGGCACTCCCAAAGTACTGCCAGATAAGAGTTGGGTCTCTTATAAAATTATCTACAAACACTTTGTTGAGGGCCTCAGACCAGTATACTCCATTCACTATATCCGGATCTGAAAAGAGGGGCACATGGAGAAAAAAAAGAGAGGAGACAAGTGAATTAAATGGTGATAATGGTAACCATCTTGGTCACCGTTACCAATTGCATGGTTGACCTTTGTCCCTTATTGACTCCCTCTGAGGGAGATACAAAGGCTGTGACTAAATCATCCCCTCCCTACCTCCTGCTGTACGAGCCTCCCTTTGTGTTGTGAGCAGAGTTATGGGGACTCCATTACAGGCAAACAAAAGCCACACAGACAACGCACAACGGGAAGTGACAACAAGAAGTGACTCAGCAGCCACCATATGAGCAACATCTTCACAGAGAGGTCTGCTTTAATGTCTGAGTTGTTATTGATTCCCAATCTCCATTCTCTCCAGCATGTAAGACTGGTACAACTCCAGCTACCGTTTCTCATCTCACCTCTTATTTCCACCGCTACCCCACACATCTCTTCACTCTTTATCGGCTCTCTATACTGTAGGTAAATAACATTCTCTTAAACCTTACTTTTTCCAGGCTGTGGAAGCACCTACCTTTGTTGTACATGTTGGTGGGCACCTGCACCACACTCAGGCTCAGGTTGACTGAGAGGTTGTTGAAATGGTCATTAGGCTTCAGGATGAACTCCCCTCCCAGCTCCACGTTGTGGCCTTCTTCATCAACTTCATTGATCAGCACAGCGTTGAAGTACTCATACTATGTGATTATAGAAAACGTAAACCATATGCTTATATTTAACTCAACCAGATGATAAGAAAACTACAGCTCTTTGTCCTCATTAAAAAGCCTGCAAAAACGTGACTCAATTAGACTTGCAATTTGTTTTGTATCATCCCCATTATCATTATTATTATTTTCCATTTGTTCTGAGCTTCCTGAACTTTTCCTTCACCTTTGACTTTGTTAGTCAAATCATTTCTTCTATACTAAAATAAAAACATTCATGAGCATTGACAGTTAAGTTAAGAGTGGAATTTGCATTACCACTTGATTAATAATCTTAGTCATTTCAATTTCAGAACGCCTAAGATAAATGGAAAGGCAGGCCTCGGAATGCATTTTTCATCCAAGTGGCATCTAGTCATAAACCTTTTGAAGAGGAGGAAACTTAACATTATGTGATACATGTTAAGTATGTGTGAACCTGAGAGGAAGTACATTAAAACACATGAAAACTATGATGATAGACACTGAGACTCTATTTTTAGATAAAGATTTTAGATTTAAAATAACAACCAAATGAGAAACTTTTATATAAAAAAAATACAATTTTTTATTTTTAGAAAGGTTCGTCATTGCCACTTATGTCTAAAGGGTGTGAGGAGAAGTATGCCGGAGAAAAAAAATGGCAGCGCTCTCAACAGTTTGTCCTGTCCTTCACTGCCTGCTGCTGCCCAAGAAAGACTAACTCATCCTGTCTGAGCGGCCTCTCCGTGGCCTCTAGTCCTTATTGTCTGCACTGAGAGAGGTAGGAAGGGGAGATGGAGGGAGGGAGGGAGAGATGGCTGATGGACTCTACAGCATCACTCTCGAGGGAGACCGAGCAAGCATCACCATCAAGCAGCCCTTGACAGCTCATACCACGCCTGAGCGGCTCTCTGACGAGCTGCGGCGGTGTACTGGGAGGGAGGAGCTGTGGAGGGGAAACGTGCACACTCAGCAGAACTGGAGTGCTGTAGGCGCGTCAACCACCAGGGTTATTACTGTAGAGCAGGCCATGGGACACTGCAGCTCTCCGAGATGGCCCACTGGCTCTAAACCGCCGCAGTTAGCCGGAGGCCGGACTGCGGAGATCCGTCCTCCATTACAGACCGATCCAGCTCCACCGTACAAAACACGGTCTGGATACCTAACCGGGCTTTATTCTGCAGAACAGGCCTTGATTCATCGCTCTAATTAAGCCCTATGTAAAAATGTGTAAATAACTTTCATGTTTCCAGCTTTGCATTTTAAAGTAATGCATTGCAGTGAATCTGTCCAAACTGTTTATTATCCGTATCAGAGATAAAAATATTCCTTTTAGAGATCAATTTATCTGCAGTGTAATATATGTTAGTTAGTTATGTGGATGTAAAGCATTTTAATGCTTGAAATTTTTTTTTAGGAATAGACAAAACAGGACGTTAGGCCTCTTGCTTTTATCTTGAGAGACTTTTAGGAGAAAAAAAAAGATTCTAAGAGGAGAACATACAAAGGACCTGTTAATTTGGACAGTTTTAATCTAATTTATTAACAATATATATGATCTTAAAAGAGTATGCCTTTCAAAATTTGCTGAAGATCTTTTCAAAAACAAAAAAATCTTTCCATTACCAATCATGATTACCAAATCATAATAGTAATAGGTATAAGTTTGAGTTTGCACCATAAGATCTGATTAACGCACCCTTGAACCTGAGGCTGGGCTCCGGACCGGTCAGTACAAAACGTCTGGCTGCCCTGTCAGGAAGCAGCTGAGATAAGAGCAGCCAGCTTATCTGGCTGTGGTCAGTGAAATGGTGCATGAGAAATGTGTGGTGTCAGACCAGGCACCGTTGGCTTAATGGTTTCACAAGGAGTGATATCATGACATCACATCATTATCACATGTGGATATTGAATTTTCCTTATTGCTTTCCACACAACCTTGAAAATAAAATTCCTGTAGAGAGTTCATGATGTGTGTCGGTTTCCTAACTTTTCATTGCTTGGTAAAGAATATATATCTGTTCATTCAATTGCTCATAAAGGTATTTATAATAATATAGACTCTTTAAATGTCTCAAAAGCTTCAGTTAAAAAACAAATGGCATAATGGCATGGAGCATGGGGTCCTGGAGTATTAAACAGTTATTGTTCAAAAGTATCAGTTCAAAAGGTTTTGATGATGATATTGTAAAAACTATTGTAAAAACATTTTTAGATACATATGTATGTGTATGTATACATACACACAGCAGGTAACTAAAACTATTAGTACCTATAGACAGTAGCCTATTTTTTAAATTTAATATATTTTTGTCTTGTTATGGCCGAAAAGAAGAGCAAAGGAAGGAACACAAAACAAGGGAACTAAACGTATTCATGTGATGTAAATGCTTCCATTAACTGCAAAGTGCCGCCGTTATTTCTGTGTGTTGTTGCTCGAGTGGATTTCCAATCTAGAGCCATGTAAGTGAAACAATGCGCTCCGCAAAAGAGTTTAATTTATCTTTGTCCGCCGCACAGAAAGGGGAGAGCAGAAATACTGCATTCCCTCTGCAGAGAGCGAGGAAGCTCAGCACGCTCTGGAAATCCGCAATGAAAACCGCTAAGTAATGTCCCTAACAGGGCCACACGAGCACATCCTGAGATAGAACTAGATTTATCCCAGAAATTCTACAAGTCTGCCGAAACTTCTCCCCAACCCCCCCCTGCCTTTGCACTTATGTACATACCGGAGCCAATAACAGCCTGATAGATAAAATCAGTTTTATCTTAATGTGGAATACGTGACAGTGCCAGCCTGCAGCTCAGCCTGTACCGCTGCATGCAGAAGTCGTTGGATCTTAATCTCCATTGTGTTGTCGAAGGTTTATTCAGTTGTAGGGCCTGTTTGAAAGTTGAAGATGTTGAACTACGATTACACTAAAAATCAGTCAAAATGAGTTATGATAGTGAGCATGCAGTGTGTGCAGCGTTGCTTATCAAAGACACATTATGTATCAACGCGCTGACAGGCCTGGGGGGTGAAGGAAGGACGATGCCAACGCAATTAAAAACTTCCAGGCCCTATTACCCTTCTCTCACCTTGCAGCTGCACCCCCCCCCCCCCCCCTGACCAACTTAAGATCATTCAACTCGGTGTCACACCACATTTTTAACCATTTATTCCCAGCTTTTTCTAGTTGCTCAAACCTCACCTGCAGGTCAGGATTTTCCTCATGCTGGTGGTGCGCCTCCTCCGCTGCCTCCACCAGCCGCTGAGAGGAGGAAAACGGGTTAGAAGTGTCGACTTTTTCTCATGCTACAATCTGTGTGACATGCGTCACTCTAATAAAAAAAAAAATATCTGCAATTATTGGAACACATAATTCTAATATTTACAACTTTCTTAATGAGCGTCTTTGCTTTAAACAGGCTATGTATCACCATGCTGTTTGCAGATATAGCCTATACGGGAGGGTTACATTATATTTCGAATGCATAAATGTGTTTTATAAAATCAAATCAAATCAAATAAAGGATACTGTTGCGCTATCTTTAAGGAAGAAACGCACTAAATTGTGGGGCCCTCTGGTTGACTGCAGCAGTGGGATGATTGATGGCGCCAGGCTGAGGCACTATTTCCGAGGCGCACACCAAAGACGCAATAACCTCCCGATTGTGGAAAAATGTGCTTGGCTCCGTGTTTCCGGGGAAATGCCACCTAAACCTGAAGCCGCTCTCTCGCCTCTCGGAGCCGAGCAGGTAATTAACAGCTGTCACATGCGTCAGAAATAACTGCTACATAAACAGATCTGGAGCTTTTTCCGCCAACCGCTGAGCTGCTGTGGCCAAATTCAGTTGACCCCGCGAGCCAGATCCTGTGTTGTCAGCAGAGAGCGCATAAAGGCATCTCGAACTGAACGTAATGTCTTCTGATTTAGACAGAGAACCCTCAGGTAGGCCTGAGCGTTATTTTCCTTCCTAGAAAATGTACCTTGAGGCGGTCACCCGTCCCACCTCAGCCGGGGTAACACCATATTTCTCAGGCACTGAATTTAATTTCAACTGAAATGATGACGCTGTCAGATTTGCATGGATCTCGCATTGGGCTTTTTTTTTTTTTTTTTTAAAGCTACGTGGATGTAGTAAAAGAGAAAGCCTCTGCCCCCTTATCTGACAAAATCCAGTTTATTGAATTAAATTATTTCTGTGTCAGTGTAATTTACACCCTTAATTGTTATGACTTATCGGTCTCATGGGATCAGGCGCATGGGAGATAAACCTTATCATTCCCCAGCAGTCCCTGCAGATGTACAACAATAAAATTGTTCCAAGCTTGGAGGTCGCAGATAGGCTGCTGTTGTGAAGCTAATGCGAGATATTTTACAACACCTATGCCCAAATCTGGCCTGGATATTTTATATTTTTGAATTACAAATTGACCAACAAATGAGGCCTTTTGTATTTATATCTCATCCCGATGTGTTTTCTCATTTAAACATTGTCTTTATAAAAACAAAAAATGAAAACACTTCAATTAGCATGTTGTCTCAGATGTGGAGTCAATGAAAGGGAATTAGCTGTATAATTACTCTCACCCTAACTGGCTTAACATCAGTTTGATTGCATAATGTCAAACCACAGCAGATGCCTTAGTGTCTATCAGTCTGTCTGTGCGTCACACAGCCTGATGTCAGAGCTGTTTCCTCTTGGATGATGTACCCGGGAACAGATTTAGTGGTGTAAAAAAAGCAGATTTGCTTGATGTATAATTCAAATTCAACAAACTGGTAAAGAATGAGTATGTGGTTTCCTGCTGTTAAAGGGTTTTGATGACTTCTAAAATCAGTGTAGCTGAGGTTGAATATGAATACATCTAAAAAAGTTCTGATACTGATTTTTTAAAAATAACTGGTAAAATAATATCTTTAACAATTGCTTAATTAGACTTCCCCTCTATGTTACTCCTCTCATATCACTTTAGATAACTTCACCCCCAGGATAGCTGGGAAGGACATTGGTCTTTCTTACGTATTGTTGTGTAATAATAATCTGTCAGTGTTATAATAAGATCATTCAAGATGTTGAATTGCCATCAAATCCATCTGTGAAAGAAATTGAATTGACTAGCTGCTTAAGATAGTATGAAAATCTCTAGCCTCTTTGTCAGTGCTATCCTTAATATTGGTTGATGTATAAAATCCGTTTTGCTAATCTTTACTGTGAAGCCTATAATTTAATATGGTATCACCTATTTCAAATGCCAACCAAAATCCTCAAAAATCTCTTGTGACTGATAGGGATAGCCATTTGGTCCCCACACAGTTGGTGTCCCCATGCAGCACAGACACACACAGTCTAACTCTGCATTTTCTGAGACAATCCTCCTTCCCGTCCCCTAAATTAGATAAATTATGTAATGAATAAATGAGAGAATCCAGGTGATATACCTACCCTTGTAGCCTCAGCTTTTTTCTGGAACATTTCCTCCATCCTCACAGCCAGGTTTTTAACCAGTTTCACGCCATCAATTTCTTCAACCCTGACGGACTTTTCAAATTCTTTACGTTTCTGAAAAGAACCAGGGTAGAAAGTGACCAATGGGACAGCTGTAAAACCCGGAGGTCATCACTGAATGGTGCCTTTAATATTCACTTATTTAGACAAAAAAGAGAAAAACAATGAGGTCTCTTTCTGTGTGTTCTCCATTACATATCAGCACTCTATTGTTTCACTCTGTTTCCTCCAGAGGGGTGTGTAATTGTTAAACAAGGCTTGTAAGCCTTCACATGTTGGCTGACAAGATGCAATGCAGCCAATATCTGATGAACAGCAGATAAAATCCTTGCTGCAACACTGAATGACTGATAGTTGTTATCTGCTCTCAGTGACTGGCTCCACACACAGCGGCTCTCGCTGTGATTGGATGGATATGACCATGCTGGGTGGCCATGAGGGGGGGCAGGACAGGTTGTGAAGGCTATGCATGGTAAGAGGGTAATTGAAATGGAGTTAAAGCACAGGAGAAAGATAATAACGTGTCAAGCATGGGCAACTCTGGATAATGAACTACACCACATATAATGCTGATTTTGCTGGATGAACAGGGGTGTTAGAACAAAACACGTCGAGGGTTAGAGGAATACAACATTACATAATCTGCATAAAAGAGATGCACAAACACATGTGCACATGCGCACACATGAAAACAACAAAAAAAAGAAAAAAAGTGATCCTAACCGGCAACCCACGTCATAACCACCTCCAATAATTTAATCCCAAATTAAAGACAGCCAACAATAGGATCATTCAAATCCCGAACACTGCATGGACAGGATATGCACCAAAACAAAACAAAAAAAATACACGCACACTCTAGTACATGAGGCGACAAATTACCTACTGAAAGAAAGTGTGTGGACCAGCAGTGGAGCAGAACAGTTCATTTCACGCCTGTCCTCCTCGCCCCAGCACCCCGACTCCCCAGTCCCAGCCCGGACCCCCATCCCCCTTCTTCACAGCCCTCAAGTCATCAAGTGGAGGTTAAGCTCCATCCATCAAAAAGCACTGATCATAATTATTGATTCAAGTAATGAACAGCGCTGGACTGCTGGGAGCCCAAGGATCTTCAGTGTTTTCCTGTTTTCCAGAAATCATAGTGGGAAAAAAAATCACCATAAAAAGCAGCTAATGATCAGTCTTAATGACCAGCCCCTAACGACCCGTCAGTTCCCTCACAGCTCACCGCTTTGTGCTGACTGGCTCAGCACAGTCCTCTGCACATACGCCTCCATGAACAGGAACACGAGCAAAGTGCTTACATACAGACAAAAAGGAACAAATCTGCAGGGCAGATTGCAAATGTGCTTTTGTACACAGATTAAATGCATGTCTGATGATGTGTAGCCCTTCACTGCAGAATACACATTTGATCTTGACTCATATCTTAAAGGAGCTGTTACCTCAGGGCAAGATGATCCTGGGTTTTGAGCCATGAGCCGCTTTCTGAATGCCGTTTGCACACTTTCCCCGTATTTGCGTGGACTTCCTCTGGGTGTTCCACCTTCCTCCCACATTCCATGACAGCCGGCTGAGCTCTTAGCGCCTAACCTGCTGCTGCCTTTGACTGGGGGACCGGCCTCAGAACTGGAGTTGGCCCGTGGTGCTGTGATGGACCACAGCTCCTAAAACAGCAAGGTTGTCAAAAGCACAAGATTAATAAGAGCAACTTATAGATTTTTTATATAGTGTTGTGCCTCACAGGATGAAAGACTTCCTTCTCTATTAGGATGGACTTTGTTCTGTTATTCCACATATATGTAAGATCAAAGTTAATACAAAAGGCTGGAACACGTAAAAGTAAGATCCTGCTTTATATAACATTACGTCATATAATTAAATATCAGCTGTCTCTACCCACTGGTCTTAAACAGATCTAAAGTAACATGAATGTTCTTGAAAATGTTTAATTTGTCAGAGAAAGTTGTTCAAGGAAGGACTGATGAAGTACTTAAAGAATATTGTTGGCCTAAACCTGAACATGAATTGTGTGAACTTTTCACTTGAATTTGCTTCTGTGTGGGAAACAGATTTTCCTTCTGTGTGAAAACACTAACCATGAAATGAAGGTTCTACTTTGTTCACATGGTACATTTGTTTCGTCGTATGTCCATTTTATCGTCAAGTGATGAAAGGGCTCCTTTCAGTTTATTTCCTTGTATAAACTCACACACATTCAGCAGAGTTTTAAACTCCTCATGTGGAAATCTATTTACTTCTTCCCTAACTCCTATGGAAAAACTAGGGGATTTTTCTTTGAAAATGTTTTTTGTTTCACTGCATGAACTTCCTTTTTGCAGAAACTGTTGATGAATTACAGAGCATTTATTGTCTGGTATAATTTAGTCTGAAATGCATCTTAATATGAAATATAAATGAAATATTAAGCCAGTAAAAGGTTCATGCAGAGTTTAATAAATGTGATGATAAATCTAGAAAATATTGATGCACTTATTATTTGTTAGAGAAAAAGAAACACTGTTGTGTCAGTGTTTGTAGACCGAATGTGAAGCTGTTAAACACATTATACATTATACAAAATGCCAAAGGATGTGAATGTGAAGGACCAAAAATAGCGCATGTAAAAACGTATTTACCTGGACAATGTTAGAATGCTTATAGTTTAGTTACTTTTTAAAAAATATAGACTCTGTCGTGCTATAACTTTTTTGTGTGGACTTCACCTATTGTGTGCATGTAACTGAACAAATTCTCTGCAGCCTGGTGCGGTTATTCAGCATTCATACCGAGGCTCCCCTCCAGATGTTTACTTCACAGTCTCTCGTCTGGTCCCATTTAAGTGAAATGGACAGTTCACCATTCATCAACATGACTGTACTCTGCACCTTTTTAAGTCTCAGGCCTGTGAATACGGAGCACACCTCTGCCACCAGGTGGTCAGAGAGCCACATCCACTTCTCTGGATCATTGCTCATTCTCTGTTGAGTTCACTTGTGCACCACATCATCCTCAGATCCCCTCACCAAACAATACACACACATTTACACACTCTCACACTCAGCCACATTATTCAATTTGTCTCCTTGTCGCATTCAGATCCAGAGGTTGATGTTCTTGACTCCTGAGAGTTCACCAGAGAGATGAGATGAGAGAGGAATCAGAGTGGTGGTTAATGGACCATGTAAGTACACACACACACACATGCACACACACACACACACAACCCACCCCCACCCCCGGTTCCACACACTCACACACATACAGAGTTCAAATGCACCTGAGTCTTCTCTTGAACAACACATTCAGCTGTGACACCAGATGACGCTGCAGCCATTACAGAGGCAACATTACAGCACACGCTGGCTTCAATCACATGACCATCAGACAAAAGAACATTTGTGTTCACACGGAAGTGAACCCAAAAAAGTACCTTTTGCAGGAGCTGAGATCCAGAATATTTTGCTGAAATTGATTTAATTTCTCCACCAAATGCGGAGGCCCAAAGCTTCACGCTGGAAAAAATAAAAGAGACAAGACAGGGAAAAATTCAAATGAGCCATCAGTCCCAAAATGACAGAGGAAAATACACATGAACCCAGAAATCCACAGGGTAAGGCGTTGAATTAAAGAAGATAATAAGAATAATTTATATCATTTCTTGCTGTTGGCGTAAGCGGTTGTTATTGTCTACTCTGTGACTGGTCCTGATGTAGAGACCCTGACTGATGCAATCGGCCAACATGGCTCTGACCCTGACCGCCACATGACAAATGACTGGGGCTTCTTCTCTTGATTTGTAAATGCTTTTTTTAAATGTAACTATTACTTGTAAAACTTTGTGTGAATCTCAAAATTTGATTTTTTTCTCAGGAAAATGGCCTGATGGACAATGGAATTTGTGCACATCACACCAATATATGGAGTGAAATAATGCCTTTCAGTATCCTAAAAAATAAGATTTTTTTTCTTGCAAAAAAGCGTTTTCAGCAGAAACACTCAGCAGGGTTCTTCCAAATTATTTCTAACATTATCAGAAAAAGTGATTCCTCAAATGTGATTTTAAAAAAATTGTATTTGACATGAATTTTCTTTTAGATTTAAGATTAAATAAGGTCTTCTGGAAAATATTGGTCAACATTTAAAGGTTTTTTCTTATCTCCCCACTTGAGTGTATAAAGGCTCACACAGACATAAGTGTGAGGTTAGATTAGCAAAGGTATTTAGTTAAACATCTTTTTAGCTTTAATTGGATCTTCCACTCCATAAGCTTTCCTACCAACAACAAGACATTTTTTTACAATGCAGGCAACTTCTGAGATGCTTATTTTAATTTGAGTTAAACACTTTATATCAATTACAAAAGACTGACAGCAAATAAGACATATCAGTCTATTTTCTGTGTATACTTCTATTTAAAAAATACAGTGAAGAAAAGAAAAATCCCATCAACATCTTACTAAAAAGTTTAATTTAAGGGAAACCAATTATGGAACTCTGTGTCACGAATTAACTATAATTTCAAACCATACATTTAGAACATCTGATAACATTAATTGTAAAGAATTTGAAGAAACTTTAGCTATAGTTTTTTTATGTCACAGCTCTGATGTCCAGTTAACCGTAACAATTTTTTAAAAACAATTGATTTGATTCATTTGTTTCCCACATGTCCACAGATAACATCTGCAAGTGTTTTCTCTTGCTGGTTGTCACCATTATTATAGTTAAAAGTTATTTGTACGGCCTAAATAAAAAAAATAAAAAAACACCAGCAGAAGTAGCCTCTGTCCAATAAAATAAAAATGAGAATAAGACGTAAAAAAAGAAGCCAAAGCCATACTTTATACCATCTGTTAATCTAATCATTCATTTCTCTTGGCCTAATGTTTCTTTCACCTTACTATTACTGTCCTAAACCTGTCCCCTCGTTATTCCCTTATTTCTGCTGGCTAAATTGGCTTTCTTTAGCAAATAAAACGAATCAATGGATTTGTTTGCGTATAAAGTTGCGCAGCCGCGTAATTCTCACTCACACTGAGAGAGGGATCCCTTGCTGGGACCCCGCCACCTCCACCACCACATTCAAGCCGACGAAGATCCAGAGCGGAAGGAAGCAGCTGCTGCTGCACATGTGCGGGAGCAGCATCCTGCAGTTCCCCCGCATCCTCAGCAGTGTTTCTCTGCTCCGTAAAATCCCGCTTCTGTGCAGGACTGCTCGACCACCGGTACAACTTCTCCAGATGCCGTGGCACCGTGGGCACGTCCCCTACTGTATGCATGTGTGAAAGGGGAGGGGGGTGAGGGAGGAGAGAGAGGATTGCCCCTCTGCCTCTCTCCATCCTCCGCTCCCCCCTGCCTTCCCTGTAAAGCCCCTTATTTGACATGGTGCAGGAATTCCGATGTTTTCCCCCCAACCTGGAATCGTCTATTCACTTCTCTTTGTTGCAACTGGAGAGCTCAGAAAACAGAAAAAAAAAATCATTTTAGGATGTCCACGGTTCATGGGCTCAGTGTTTCCGTTGTTTGTTTAACCAGAGCACGATCTCATGTGTGTTGACCACTGAGCAAAAGATTAGGGAAAAAAATACAGAATGAGATATTTCTGCAAAAAAATGCTCCACGTGGGCTGAAAACACCACTGTTGTAAAGTTGCTGCATTATTGCTGACGCTGTACACAGTGTGTGCTAGAGGCTGATGTGTCTCCAGTCACTACAACTGCATCTCCACCGGGTAAAAACGCTTTAAGAAGACAATATACGATTTTTTAAATAAGACAAACTGTGCTGCAGCATATGACATAACAGTCCTGTATGAATAATCTTAAAATTAGAAACATGAAATGCCTTTAAAGGGATATTCTTGAGTAAAATGGCTGTGATGGAGATAATGAGATTGCAGATATGTGATGAAGGCATCCGCACTGCCGGAAACACACTGAATGTAGGGACAAGGGGTGAAAAAAACCTTTGAAATAATCTGGATTTGACTTGCGCGCTCACATGTGACAAATAGCAGCTACAAACGAATTAAAACGAAAGGAAGATACGAGCCAACGAGAAGACGCGGAGGAAAATCTTGCATTGACTTTCTTCATTTCCCCACGATTGGACGAGCTCTAATGGTCTAATTAATCATTTGGACCGATGACGTCATGTCACCCACCAGCAACTTTTCCACGTGGAGCCCCGGAGAATGCTGCTGCTCTGCAGCAGGGCTGGGGAAGAAGCAAAAGTTTATCGTGTACGAAAACAAAAGTCTAGTGGCCGGTTATTGAATCAGACCGGAAGATGTCCCCACCGTCCTGCACTGTAAACGCTGATGAGAAGCCGATAATGATGTCAAGGCACCTTCACCTCCACCCCCCCCCCCCACCCTGCTCCGCCTTCACCTCCGCAGGAACCTTGTTTCGACTTGAGGCTTTTATTAGTTTAGTAATTGCATCGTACATCAAAGTTGTGAGGGCCCTGGATTGCCTGGGACATGCCGATAAGGCGCTTGCATGTTGGATGACGGACAATATCATCCCGTCTGACCGGCGGCCCAGGATGCTTTAATTAACGAAATAACGCCACATAAAAGCAGCCCCTCCGTCAACACCGAAGAGAACCCTCCGGTTTTATTGGTGTGGTCTAGATAAGGCTGCACCGCCACTCCTGCTGAAGTATCTTTGAGCGAGCCACGCCATATCTCAGCAGGGGGGCTGCTGCCAGGCTCTCAATCAACCCACAACGCAGCCATCACTGGATCATTCCTGTAATTATGTCTTAAACCAGTGGTGTTGTGGAGCAAGAACTCTCCAAGAAACAGTAAAACAAACAAACGAACTAATAGAATTGATGAATAAATGATGCAACTTTCAGGTGAAAATGGAAGCATTGATTTCTCAATTGCATTTCAATGATCTGTTATGGCTGATTTTTATCTTGAAAAAAGACCCAATCGAGGTATCACATTTGTGGACGATGGGTACTCTCCATGGTACTGAACTTGACCATAACGCACACATCCTGGATCTAACACAAGCTTGACTTTGTTCCATTAGGGCCAGAGTAACTTTATCTGTTTAGGTAAGCTAATGTGGCTTTTGAGATGTGTTCAGGATCTGAATCCTATGACAGGAGTCATTGTGTTTTTCTCTTCACCCTAATAGATCTAGGTGCTGCTTGCTGCAGTGCAGGCCCACGGGCCGACTGCCCACTGTTTAACAGGGCTGTCAATGTTGTGTTCTCTTTCTCTGAACAGTTATATTTCACTTCAAATTAAAAATGATATATTCGCTACAGTCAATAGGGCTTTTTTTGTTTCCAAAATACATCATAAGAAATTCACTTTAAGCCTGATTGTAAAGTTTGTGGTCAGGATGGAAAGCTTCTTCTTAATATGCAGGTGTTGTTTCAGTGTTTTGATTCGGCCTCAATCCAGAGTTCACTAACCCACGTAAATGTCCTGTTTCCAGTAATCAGACAAGCAGATCCCTCAAAACCTTTTCTCGATCTTTCTGTCCTCAATTAAACTGTCACTGTTTTAGTTAACTTGTGCTTCCCACTGGAAACAACTACTTTAAAGGGCTTTGTAATCTTTTTATGGCTCTCTGCTGCTTTGTGGTCATCAATTGATTTAATCTTCAAAGTCCTAAGAATGTGCTCGGAGGTGTTTACTGGGAGGTCTGAGGAGTCAGGGGGTTTATGGAACCTGCAGTCTTAGACTGCTCTTATTGCTCTATTTTCTAGAAGAAAAGAAATACCTCAAGACTATTAAATCTTTCCTGGTGGTTTTTATATCTGGTTATATATCTCAGATGCATTTTTCTTTTTTTTCTCCATTCAGTTTTAATCTTTGGACAACTCCTTTAATTTTTATTTCCTGTTGCAACCTTCAACAATGTTTTGTCGTTATTGAACCACAAGTACGATAAGTTAGTAATAATAAAAAACTGCAACTTAACAATAGATATAATATGCTTATGTAACTCCCAATTAATATAATTTGTTTAAATTATTTCTGGATATTTATATTTGTTTCAACACAAGTTTTTCTGTGTTCAAAACAACAAGACTTTCCCCCTCAGGCTTACATGATGGTATGGTGTGAATGAGTTTTTGAAGTCGCGCCCAGACCACCTTTGACATAAAAAAAAGCTCCTCATTTTTCAAACAGTGATTTCAGGGAGAAACATTAACTTTGTAACGTTAATTTGGGTAAGATTTCTTATATACTTGTTCACAGATCATTGTGAGGTGTCAATAACACCAGATAAATATACACACATATTCAATTTAGACCCTTTACTTGAGTTGTGATTCCAAAAGAAAAAGGAAAACATTGGGAGAAAGTCTTTGAATTGTTACCCAAACCAAATCTTTACATTCTGAACCAGACAGTCTGGAATTGTCAGACTGCGCCAAACCTTCAACACAAACACTCGTAATCTGCATCTTGACTTGATTGAATGTAAACCTCTTAGAAGGTGAAACATCGGACACCTCTTGTCTTGGTCTATGATAATTCTGTGGGCTTAACCTCACCTCGCTTCTTCAGCATCTGCTGATTACTCAGTTGACACGACTTCCACTAAAAACTCGCTGCTTACATGACTGAATGACCTCACCAAACTGAAACACCACAAATACTTTGGTAAACCCAGTTCTCATCATAGTGAAGAATCCCCAAAAGCTCTGAAGTCTGAATGTGTTTCAATAACTGTTCTATTGAAAATCTAAGTCACTTATTGGAAGTCATTTTTTACACATCTTTATTGTCTGAATCCAGTAGGTAATCGTGCACCATGATGCATTTGGTAAGGACTTTATAGTATAGCATAGTGACTTTGGGTTCACTTTGTTTCATGAAGCCAAATAGCAACAAACAGTTCAGTCTGCGTTCTTTTGTTTTTCAGTCTTAAGTATAAAGCTGGATTCAATCAGGCTCCTTGTTGTTGTAATGGTCTGAATAGATATTGCAATTTATTGTTGAACAAGAATTCTGTTATTAGTAGTTTAACATGAATCCATATGTAAAAAACAGCGTAAACTTATCAAGTATTTAGTACCCATTACAATCTTATGACTTGAACATAATTCAGAGGCGGTGCATCAGTCAAATGGATGGAAAGCAGAAATTACGATTGACATAAAGTTAATAATTAAGTGATTTATTTAAACTGATTTGATCCTGTTTTCCAACCCTCACCAGAATTAGTTTCCTCATTTCCGACTGCATGTCACAAGATCCTTATGCAGTTACTCGGTGAGAGTTAGATAGAGCTTTGCAAAGGGGATTTTTTGTTTTGTTTTTGGAGGTCCTAGCTGTCACATATTGTAGAAAATTAGGGATGTAAAATTTGTCTGCTGATAAAGATCAAATAGAGAATTAAAATTAGAGCGTGCCACTGTTCACTGCTTTATTTTTCCACATTGATATCAGCTGTCTGTCTCATACCATTGAACTGTACAGCAGTTGGTTGCTCACTTAGTCACCTCCCAGCATGAAGACTCCAGGACTGAATCCCGGCTGGGCCTCTCTGTCTGGCGTTTGCCTTTGCTGGTTCTCTCTGGGTACTACAGCCCCCTCCCACTGTCCAAGAAGATGCATGCTAGGTGAACTGTTGGCCCTAAAATGACCTTAATAGTAAGTGTCAGTGTGATCATTTGTTTGTCTGTCTGTGTGACGATATGATAGACTGACCAACCAGATGACCTGTCCAGGCTTTGCCCTGCATCCTGCCCCCCAGGTGACCCTGAATTGGATTAAGCAGATATAGAAGATGAATGGAGGGTGAATATTTTGTATAATAATTCATTTTAAGCGAAGCCATCATGACTTTTTACTTTAACTGCTACTTTTGCTCCCCCACACACCTCCCCACTGTATTCCTGGAAAGGGAGTTTGGGGGCTCAGCGAGCTGATAGCAGCAAGGATTTTCATCCTGGTTAAGTCTCTTTACAATCAAGCAAAAGGTGAGGGATCAAGGCTGATCATTTGGAGGAATTAGTCTTTGTTAATTCCAGATCCAAAGGATTTAATCTAGGTGTCTAATCTCACCCATCCCACTCAAGAAGTGACATACTGAACATTCAATAGCACTACCTCAAGAAGTAGATGATGCACTGGACTACTTTTTCCAGCTTTGCATCCATGGAACCTCCTGAAATTTCACCAAATGCTTCCTTCTACGTGAGTCCAGAGGGGGAGCCCCCTCTCTCACGCACTGGCTTCATCATACTCTCCATCATCATGGCTGTTTTCACCGTTCCAGCCATCATACTCAACGCTACAGTGATCATTGTGTCCCTCATGCACAAGCAGCTGAGGCAGCCGCTCAACTACGCTCTGGTGAACATGGCCGTGGCCGATCTGGGCACAGCCATGACCGGAGGAGTGCTGTCCGTGGTCAATAATGCCCAGGGGTACTTTTCTCTGGGCAGAACAGGCTGTGTGATGGAGGGCTTTGCCGTGTCGTTGTGCGGTGAGTGAACAGAAGACCACAGTGGAGGTGAAATAGTTTTGTGACTACACATTTTTATTGTGAATTCATTTACAAAATGCAACATTTTAAAGGTTAAGATACTTCATTTCTAACTAAAACAACCTAGCACAACCTGTTCAAAACTGCTTATGGATAATTTCCTTGTTTATATTACGAAAAATTGACATTTAATTATCTTGCAAGGATCAATATTTTACATTTTAAATGTAAGTGCTTTCCATTTTGCAGGCATCACATCTTTGTGCACAGTTGCTCTGATTGCAGTGGAGCGGATGTTTGTGGTGTGCAAGCCTCTGGGACAAATAAGTTTCCAAAAGAAACATGCAGTGGGAGGTATTGCTTTGTCATGGCTTTGGTCTCTTGCCTGGAACCTACCCCCTCTCTTTGGATGGGGCAGATATGAGCTGGAAGGTGTTGGGACATCTTGTGCCCCAGACTGGCACAACACAGAGCCCCATAACGTCTCCTACATCGTGGCTTATTTTGCTGTGTGCTTCGCTCTTCCCTTTGCTTTGATCCTGGCCTCCTACACAAAACTGATGTGGACACTACACAAGGTGAGATGTTGGCCACCAGCAAATAAAATAATGACACTTTAATCAGTACACGGCTTTCAATTTATGTACTTCTGATTAAGGTTGTGCAGTTAAGAATATATCAATCTCATGTAGGACAACATGTCACAGCAGTTTGAAATACAGTCACTAAATGTAACAGAAATTATAAGGTAAAATGGATTTGATCATTTAGTATTTCCCATTTGTATCAATGTAAAAAAGTGAAGAGCAACACCTTTTCTTTCCCCCTTTAATTGATCCCCACATTTTTACTTTACAGTCCTCAGAACCACATGAATAATATATTAAAAACTTAAAGATAGTTGAATCTGCAAACCAGTTTGTCAAATATTGGGGGCTTGGTGTAAAATAAGAATAAAAATATTGCATTTATTTTCATTCGTGTAATTAAAAGATATGACATTAACATGCTGTCACTTCATTAAACTACTTTGGACAAGCACTAAAATTACTTGTGTATATAATACTTTCTATCTCCTGGGTTCTCCTGATCTAGATACATTTACTCTATGTCTCATTCCCAAACACTTATATTTAAAAATGTTATTCTTATATTCTTTTTTTATTAATCTGCCCACACTTTCCTTTTTAATTCTTAGAGCTCATCTTTGATCATGTGTCTGCTCAAGATGAAAGAATAGAGAAACTTTTTGCTCCTCTCACGGCATCCTGTTTTCCAGGTATCAAAGATGGCCTCTGTGCAAGGCGGAGCTGTCGCTAAAGGGGAGATGAAGGTGGCATCCATGGTGATTCTGATGGTCCTGACATTCCTGATCAGCTGGCTGCCTTACGCTGGCCTGGCCATGCTCGTGGTTTCTAACCCTGATGTGAAGATCCATCCACTGGTGGGCACGGTGCCCGTTTACCTGGCCAAAAGCAGCACCGTGTACAATCCCATCATCTACATCTACCTCAACAAACAGGTGCCCCAACATCACACCATAGCTATTCTATTGGCTGAATCTGTATTGTTAAGGGATTATGAATTAGCTCCAAAGTACTCATTTTTGGGTGTCACAGCAGCACCCCCTAGTGATGTTAAAACCACAGTGAACACACACTTGGTACTCATGGGAACAGAAGTATTCCAGGGGACATTTCACTTTTCTATAAATGTGAACATACCTCTTAACTACAATTGAATGGAAAACAACTAAAAAACAAAAGTGTCTTTAACAGCTGTGTTAGTTGATTTATCAAATCCACCAAGTTTTCTATGAGAAGTGTTGTAAATAATGCCTTTCCGTTTAAAGTAATTATAAGGGGATTGATTATTTATATGCTGATGAATTCAGATATTTTTTATAAAACTGAGATCAACATTATTGTAAGAATTCTGATTCAGCTTGTTTTTTTCTGTTAATCGTCATCATCATCCTCTGGTCTGTGAATCCAAAACATTTTTCTCTTTCAATTTCCCTTTTTTTTGTGTTTAAGACTTTTTGTCTTCAATTTGTTTCAGTTCCGTAAATATGCTGTGCCCTTCCTTCTTTGTGGGAAAGAGCCGTGGGATGAGGACGATGCATCAGAGACAGCCACTACTGTGGAGATTACAAACAAAGTCTCTCCAAGCTGAAATGTGGCAAAGTCTGATTAAGCCCAACTTAACTTAAACAACTATGAAACATCATGACAATAAAATCTGTTTCAAAATCTGCTGTGTCTCACGTTATGCATACATCCTCATATTTACCTTGGACTTGGGATAGTTAACAAAGATGTCTTAACAACAGAAGGCAGCCGTTTTTTGCTATGGAACACAAACAATAGGAGTAATTCAGCATAAGTTTATTCAATGATGATCGATAGAAAACAAAATATCAGTATTGAGTCAATTAAAGTCAAGGCCAAAATAAAATTAAAAATACAAAAAATGGATTGATACAAAATCTAGATGGTTATATATATTAAAGCATCTGCTACTAAGAGAAATTATGTTTACCAAATAAAAACATTAAGGAGCAAATATCAAGACTTTCAAGTAGAGAACATTACCATGGGTCTTCCCATATGTTTGTACATATTTTACAATATCTTCTATTTTAATACAGCTTTCTGAACATTAATAGTTGTAATAGTAATAATAATCATAACAAGATGAAGAAAACTAACAGAAATGTCTAAATGAGTTTTTGTTTCTCTGTAAACTGGTACTTAGCCATTTTATTTTTTCCCCCAACCTGCAAAACAGAGGAACAGTGCACCTTGAAAATATTTTTAAACTCTTTCATTCCCAGCATTGAAAGGTGAGGTGTCAATGACAGATACAGAGTCCACTAAACCATACACACAGTCACAAAAAGTACAAAATTGTCTCACCTTAATACACAAATCAGTTTAGAAAAAGGAGAAACAAAAGCACTATACATTTACTTGTGCAAAGACAAACAGCTATGTGCTAATATTTAAATACCATTGGTAAAGACTGAACCAAATCGTTTTCTCTTTTTTTTCAGGAATCCCTGACATGAGGTAAAAGTAAGTTCTTTTTATCTTTAGTATAACACAACTTTTAAAAGTGTTTACAAAATAATGCATATCTTCAGGTCATCAGTACTGTAATTGCTACGAATAGTACAATGTGCCATTTATGTGCATTGGTCCTTTCATATGACAGTTATCAACAAAAGGACTACAACACATTTTTTTAAACTCACAAACAATTCAAAGAGCCCTTTCAGTGTGCACGCAAAGTGGAAAACCTACATTTTCATGACAGTATTCGGTTGAATTAGAGTACGGGACGTACTCACCTACAAATCAAACACTCATGAAGAACAAATCACAATAACTTCAAATATTCTCTGGTCATTTGAACTCTACCTAATGCCTGAAAAAGAACCCCTCAGTTTACTTAGTCCAGTATACTTATGAGATGGATTAATGAATAATAACCGAAAAAATAAAGACATTTTGTTGTCTTCCTGGTTTTAGTTGCTCCATTGTTATGCATCATGGGAATTTATTTCCCACCTCCATGCTATTAGAATAAAAAACAAGTCCAGGCCTGACCCTACAACTCTTCCGCAGACTCACTGTGCAAACAGATAAGTTGAGACAATGATATGTTGTCACCGTCGTCTAACGAGGTATAACGTATGCAAGAACCAGGCTGAGAGAGAAAGGGGCTGGGGGGGGTAATATTGCTTCGCCTCTCTCAATAATCCTTACGTCAGGACACCCTCTATCATGAACACAACCTTTGGGAGCCGGTAGGTGTTACTGCACGCTCAAAGTCACAAGGTGTGACTGTGAAGTCCAAATGTTTAACGTAGTCCATAATCAGCAAAGAGTACGACACGAAAAATCCCAGCCAAACTTTGACAAACATCAGCTTATTCCTGTTACTACCAACTGTCATTTTTAGCTCTTTCAGCAGCGAAAAGGCATTTCAGTCGGGGGGCCGACAAAACCTAGGTTTGACGCAGAAGCAAACATAAAAGAAAGAAATAAGCAGCAGTGTTAATGCATGACATGCCCGCCTGTCCACGTCCAGCACAACATACGCAAACTAATGTGTTCACCAGATCTGGTTAAAGTTTCAGCACTGAATGCTTGAGGTCTGCTAAAGGTGCTTCTTTAAAGGGGTTTCAGCCTCATCCACCAGGTGTAAGTGTCATGAACCAACACGCGCACCCCTCTGCTTAGAAATCAAGCTCATTTGCATATCTTGTGCGGATCAGTCACAATATCAGAATCTCTAAAATGTTGTTTTCATAGGCAAAATAAAGAGCACACATCAGCAAAACATAAAAGGCAAATAAATGTCAGAGAAGTGTCCCTCCTAAAATAATGCAAGTCTGCTAACAGGAGTCACATGGGGTTTATATTGCTGATCTTTTAAATGATACATAATTACAAAATATAGAATATCTCTTTACAAAGTTTCTCCTGTTAATATTATACAATTTACAGCATATCAACTAGGAAATATTAATCAGGCTATTCTAAAATTTTAAAATAACCTGCCTGCTAGAGCATTTGTCACAAATGCTTTTGTTGCTTCAAAAGTACACATCTCATGTTGAGTGATGCTAAAAGTAGGACAGTTAGTGCCTGCATAATCTGGTATGACTATAGATGCTCCTCATGTTTTCATTCACCCTTAGCAATCTTTAAACAGCCTGCTCTAACAACAAAGGGATTAAGTTTTTCTAACAACTACAGGACAAGATATGCTTCTCTATGCTTGCATTGAAAACTTGCATGATATGCAAAACCTTAATAAAGTGACTGAGGTAATGACATCATACATCTGATTGTCATCACCCTAAGAGACCCACCCTAAAGAGTATCTCACACCTTTGCCAGCTGGTCCATCTCTTTCACTGGTATCAATGTCCTCATCTTTGACTGGCTGCAGGCTGTACTTTCATGTCACCTCTAGGTTGAGACCTTTGGAGGGTCAAGTCAGTCCCTCTGTGCTCAGCAGGGACAGGCGCTGGCTCTGTGCTGGGACCTCCTTTGCTGGCAGGTGAAGAACAATAAAAGAATGGGACTGCTATGGTGTGTCTCTCTTCTGTATGCCTTTCCCTTCAGTGTTAAAGGCACTTTTTTTGGTCAGAGCCAATGAATGCATTTCTTTTTTTAAATGTTCTCGATTGGAAGTCTGTCAAGGGTCTGATCTTCAGATTTTCTCCAGCCACTGCTATAAAGTCGTGATGCAGATCATCTCGTCTGCCAGGTCCTCCTCGTAAGGAGCCCTGGGTTCTGTCTCTGGCTCCTCGTCACTGTAGCTGGCTCCAGTGTCCTGCAGATCATAGTCCCTCTGAGTTAGAAGGGGAAAGACATTGACCCCATTGATACCCGGGGCCATCCCTCCATTCAGCAGGTGGCTGGCCGCACTCTCCATCTCGTCTATTGTCATCTCACAAGCATCCGCTATCTCGTGCTTTGTGGCAGCGACAAACTTGGGATCCTTAGCGTACCTCCCGAGTCCCTCAGAAATCAAAACCTGCAGTACAGAATTTCAGGAAAAAGTGTTATTTTAGGGTTTCTCATTTTCTGTGTGCCTTCTCCAAAAACTGAGTGGGATCCTGTCGTGTGGAACTCACCGCTTCCACGAGGCTGGTTGCGCTGCCTCTCTTCTGGTGGTACTGGTTGTGGTACTCAGGCGGCACCTGCAGGTGGACGGGTGAGTAGGTCCTCTGGGAGAACTCGGGATCGTCGGTGTACCAGGAGCTCTTGCGCACAGACACTTGGCTGCCAACGATGCTCTCCCTGTGGGGTCGGTCCACGCGGATGAGAGGGGTGTAGTACGGTGACTGGTCTTTGCTGGCTGGAGTGGCAGGAGGTGTGGCCCAGGAGCGGGTGGAGCGGGTCGGGGAGAGGCGGTGGGCTCTGCTGGAGTCCAGGCCTGCTACAGCCATAACCTGAAGAGAGTCAGGAATGAATAAAAAAATACCCTTATTCACATTTTGCACTTATTTAATCTATTTTATGACAGTATTTCTCCTCTATGCTAACCATGTATGTTCAGGACAGCCAAACAAACCAGGAAATGTGACACAATGTTGCATTCCTAAGCTGGTCTGACTCACCTGATGCTGCATGAGGTGCAGCGGCAGAGCGGTACGCTGATGTGGAAGCTCGTCCTGGCTACTTTGTCTGCGCAGACACTCAAAGTTGAAGGATGGCCTTCTGTGACCTGAGCAAGCAAAGAGTGTACCAGTGATAGAAGTCATGCAAGACACATTAGTGGCAATATGTGAAAACTTTGATAACATTTTGTTTAATTGTTTGTTTGACTAGTGCTCTCATGGCATTTAATCAACTTTCAGAACCGGCCCCAGCTCCTGCAAATCTTTCTAAACTCATTTACAAGAACTGCATTATTGGGAGAAGTAACCTTTTTTTTGGGGGTATTTTTGGGAGATAATTTACAGTATCTTTCAAAGGAACCCTGGATTGCCTTTGATTGTTTTATATTGAAAGTGGCAGTCAATAAAAAATCAAAGCAATGGAAGAACTTTGTGAGTGGATACCTTGAGGTGTGGCAGGAAGCAGCCTTCTCTTTGGTGATCGGCGTGAGTCGCGGTAGAGAGGCTGCTCGTCGTCTTCATAGTAACTGTCAGGGTGGTGGTAGCCTTTAGGAGTCTCATACTCTGTGTCACTGGTCTGGTACCTGTGAATATGAATAAGTCATATTAATAACTTAATTTGTATGGCACTCTCAAAACAAACAAGTACAAAGTGCTTCAGTGTTTGAATAAAAACAAACATTATAAATATACATTCCCTCTCACACACAAACACACACACAAAGAGGGGGAAAGCTGTGCTGATCAGCACACAGCATCCCTAAAATCTGTAATCAGGGTAAAACACCTTGTTGTTCCCTTTTGGATCTTTGGATCAGCCTTGATTTGCTTGTTAGGTTTGGCAGGACTTTTTACGATGGATGCCCTTCTTTAGGAAAACCTCACACTAATCCGGGCATGGGTCCGATACAAGAAGGACACAGAGCACTGTTCCCCATTTGAAGCTGCATTGTAGGCAACCGGGGGTTAACGTGTCACCCTAAGACACCTGGACATGCAGCTGGATCAAACTAGCAATGCGCTGGCAGAGCCACAGCCACATTCGGGGTACAGCACCATAAGGAGAAATACCTGTCCCCTGACAGCATGCTGTCCTCCTCGTAAAACTCCTCCCCACTGAAATATTCCCCAGAAAGGCGGTCTTCATCAAACTCCTCCTCCCTGCGGATGGTGGGGTGGCGGCCGTCCCCTCTTTGGGACCTGAGGGACAGTCAGAAAACCAGGGGGTTACTGTGTGGAGACAGCTGATATTCAGGGCTGTTACTAAAGAGGGGCCATGCACTGCCATGCAGACACAAGCCTCCAGGGGCAGCAATGCAAGTGAATATTCCTCTAAATATTTACGACAGCCAGACCAAGACAGCAGGCAGCTATTGTGGTTTATACATGACATTTCTGTGATTCAATAATTGCATCCACCATTAGATTAAATGTGAAAAATAAACAAACAAAATCTATTTACGTCGAATAATTATGAAAGTATAGGACAGTGTTGGGGCTCAGAGATAAAACTGTAGTCACAGATAGGTTTTGAAAATATTCAAGCATCTGGTCCATGTTCAAAGCAAGCGCATAACTTTAATGCACGCTAAAGGCAGGGCAGCTGCCACCAGTATAGGTTACTCCATGCCAGTTGAACTGGTTCAGCATTTTATGTTATTGATTTTCTTTAAAATAATCATATGAACATTTCTATTATGGTTGTGTGACCTTGCAAATTCCGCCTGCTTTGCAGCTAATAATTCTTGTTGTGCTCTAGAACCAAACTTTTGACTGTTTTTCACATTTTACTCAACTTATAAACATATTATTTTCAGCAGTTTGTTCCAGAAAAATTCATAACAATAATTTTTAGTCCTTGTGAAATAATTTACAATTTCTGATGGGAAATAAAATCTATTTTCATAAATATCAATTCTGAAGACTATAATGTGTCAGTTACATAGTGAGTTTTTACTTTTTAATGCAAAGAAAAATAATGACTAGTTTTTGTGAAAAATTAAATTAATGCAAAAGAAAATATAGTTCTAATTTTTTAAAATGATGGATTGTGTGTTTGGGTCTGAAATAATGCTGATTATTAATTTACTGTTAAATTAACTGGTATTGTTGATGTTTGAGGCAAATTTCAAAGAACTTAAACATAAATGGAGTGCCATGTGAGGCTTTACAGAAGTGCCAAAGCAATTAAACTAAGTGCTAAACAAGTTGAGGAAGTACATTTGTAAGCTTTTGTAAGGTCACATAAACTTCAAATGGATCTTTAAACAAACACACACCAAAAGGGCTACACAATTCAGAATGAAATGACCTATATACTGGCAACTTTTTCCTTAAAACATTAAAACAACTGTGTTATAACAGAGATGGATGATAACCAGACAAATAACTGGCCAACATATAGCACATATTGTGGACTTAGCAAGGATGCAACCGTTCAGAGGCATAAAAACAGAAACGAACAAAAATAGTTCTTCTGTTGCTGATGCATATAGCTGAAACCAAACCTAGAAAAACAACATACCTAACATAGGTCTCATAGTAGCGCCTTCTGTCCAAGAAAGCAGAGGGATGGTTGAGAAAGAGCATTTTAATTAAGGAGAACGGGAGGAGAGGGCACAGAGGACAGGGTGGACAAAGAGTAACATATATATCACCCAGTATATGAAACATATACGGTATGGTCATATATGTGTATGAGGAAGAGTGTGATGGGATATGACAGTTCTGGTGTTGGATGACAACTACCTTTCTATTCTTAGGATAAGGATTATTGTGTAAATAAATTTATGTTAGAGAAATTGCTCCAGCACTGGAGCAGCTGGCTGAGTAGAACATGGGAAATCAGAAAATGAGTGTTCTGTTGATCATATATGAAATTAACTGTCAGGATGAATATGGGTAATCATGGAAGGGAGGGTTCACTGTGAAGGTTTGTGGAAGGGCTGTTGAGAATCTGCCTGAGGGAAAGATACTTTCTGGTGTGGATAATATCCCCTGGTTGTCTTGTTCCTGCAATAACTTAATGTAATCATTTCTTCAGACATATATACTATCAGATAACTAAAGATAAAATACCATGAAATAAGCAAGAAAGTGTCCAGGGCCAAAAGTTAAACAACGTAAAGTCATTACTACATCACTTGATTCAGTCCTCTGGGGTCTGTGGCCCACCTCTGTAACCTTTAGTGGAACATCTTGTTTATCAAAAAGCCCTGAAGTATATGATAACAATTACAGGAACACGTAAGTAATGAAATAACCAACCAGTTCATGTAAGTCGAAAACGTAATCCCTCCATTGCGATGAACCCTGGGTGTCACTATCAGTCCACTCCAAGCCTTAGTGAATGTTTACAGGTTTATTTCTTTCAACAAACCTCTGTTGTGCTAATAATGGTGAGCTCAATGACAAGTAAGCACACAAAAAGTCCTAAAGTGGGATATAAAACACTTCACAAACTACTGCTGGAGTTTAAGTAACTATTTTCTGGCTTTAGTTAACTATGTAACTACTAGTGAAAACCTTGCTGTTAATAGCAAAGCAAAAGCCAGGAAAAACTTAAGACAGAAGAGTTTTTTTTTCTCTGAAACAGTTTAAATGGTTCTAATCTATACTGAAAAAATCTTTATGTTACTTTAAATTTTTAGGTCACATTTAATTTGAACACCTGACAAACTATAGGAACAAGACACCATCAAAGAAAGTACTCTGAGAGGTAGAGGACACAACAGAGGGAGAATCAGATTGGATTGTGCATTTCAGTGAGGTGTTTTAGTTAAATTTCGATCAGTTTGGATACCTTTGACCCTGCGGTGTCCGCGGCTTGTCGTAGTCGTAGTACGTGCTGCGTAGTCCTGGATAGCCATTGGGAGGGGCATGTTCGTAGTAGCGATGGTGTCCTCCGTTGGGCAAACTGGACACGTTGGCATTGTTGAGGTTGATGTTGGTGGATTTGGGAGATTTCCCGTAGGAGTTGTGGTGGCGGTGGTGATGGTGGTGGTGGTGATGGTGGTGGTTGGGGTGGGACATTGCGTTGGCCCGAGATAGTCGCCCCACTGGTTGCTCCATGTGAGCGTAGTGAGGGGGGGGCTGCACCTGCAGAGGGCGCTGGGTGGCGTTGGTCTGATGCCCATTGGACCGCCGATGACCACCATTCATGAGGTGATTCCCAAAAAGTCCGCCGTTTCGCTGTGAAGCAATACTCAAGGTAAAACCACCAGAGGTTTAAACACGGGCAAAACAGCCTCACAAGTGCTAATGATGTTAAGTCTGAGAGCAAGTTTGTTTCAGAAATCATATGAGCAAAATCAAGGGTAGAAGCTGGTTCATGGTATGACAAGTGAGAATAATGACAGCTACTTTTAGTATGTTGGAACTGAAATGGAGGAAAAACATAAACTTAATAAATGTAACGCCCTATTAAACAGGCTCTAATATGCATATTTAACAAGTAAATTTTCAGATTTAGCTCTTTGCTCTGTCTGTACATTTCCTTCTTTTCTGTGGGTACGCCACCAAGAAAAAAACATTATTCGTTAGCACAAGTCTAAACTTTGCATCAAACATTCCCCTTTGTGTAAATTTAAATCAGTTACCCTATAAATTTCCTCGTCTTCCTCTGGAATAAAGTCTACTAGTTCGTCATCCTGCAGATCACATGATATCGCTCGGCGAATTTCGGGCCCAATATCATGCAGAGTGCGAAGGCCAGCCTGTAACCATGACAACAAGAGGGCTAAGCACTAAGGCTGCGACCTCCATCTTACAGCTTGCAAATCTGACACCATACAGCCACAACCACCACACACGCTGAACACACACGCTCCTGTGCTGTGCACCACCACCTGACATTCACATTACTGACAGACTGACAGAGATGGGAACACAGAGACAGACAGATGTGCTCTGCTGAAACATCTGGGAATATTACGAAGCTGAAATGTCTTTAGCTGCACCCGGCTTTCTGTCACACTGTGTGATTAGCGTTTCTTTTCCTCCAGTCCCTTCCTTTGTAGGAATGCTTAAGCCAATTACTATGTTATCTATAAAGATTTTATCATAAAGAAACTAAATGATGTTTTGAGTGATCTTTAAGATATATGGGGATACATTGGAGCCATATATCATTCTTTGTAACGTAACAGAAATGGCCACAAGCTTTGTGAATTTCATGGGCCGTAATGAGGAATGAGATGGAACATGGTTAACATCAACATGTGTGAAATTTAAGAATGCGGTGAAACAGTTACCAAAAACACACACTGTAAACATAGAAAACACAGTAACAGATTCATACTGTACACCAAGACCATGAACGCCCTGCTGGATCACAAGCCATAACATTAGTACACTTGATGATATCTGAATGAAATGCACAAAGACATGTTACAGACTTAACAATATCAAAACATCCATTCCCACAAAGTTTTTCTTTTCTTGTACACACTTAGCTCTCACAGACACACACGAGCGCTTACCTGCAAGGCAATGGCTGTGTTGTTCTGGGAAGGGTGTGCACCCACCAGGCCTTCCTCTTTACGTTTCTTGAATTTCCTAAAGTAGTCCTGTATCAGGAAAGTGGCATAGAACTTCCCCACGGTTACCTCATCATCTGAGTGAACAGACCACACAAATGCTTCCTGTGTCAGCATGTCATGACACACAGCACCCTGGGAGAGAGAATGGGAGGCTCTAGCCCTCCCTTGCCCAGTCTCCTCAAAATGTGACTCCACCAGCTTAGGGTGGAAGACAAAGCGAGGTAGTATTAAAAAATCAGATAATTTATTCCCAAATTATATACATCCATCTTGATGGTGTATATACTGTACCTCATTGTACATCACCTACAGTAGGATCCTTTGCTGTACTTCAAGAGGGACAGACATTGCCTTAATTTAGAGTATAAGCGTGCATATTTCTGTATGTGAGCAGCTTCAGCTTTTTAATGTCGGCGTATAATTCTCAATTTCAGTAATTGATGTTAAACCCCATTTCAAGCTGTCAGTTATCACTGATGCAACTCTGAATTCCCTCCTCTCACAAAATATGACAAAGAGGACTGAACTCAAGAAAATTGATCGGAATGGATGCCTTTAAATATTTCTTTAAAGTGTGAAAAACGCTTTCCTGAGCGGAATAGAATATGTAAATTCTGTTTGTGCAAAACTAAATCAAAACTTCTAAATTATAGTGTTCACTTTTTTGTGCTATTTTTAATCAAATGGTACGAGGTTGTTTGGACCAAATTCTTTCTTAAATCCTAAAAATACAAGTAAATGTTTCGCTTTAGCACATGCAAACATGCACGTCTACTGTAAGCATAATACACGTTGGTATGCTTTTGGATATTTATCTGTTTATGCTCATATAAGCCTGATATATGTCTAATATGAAATACTGCACTTGCACTTGAAGCTGTGGATGCAACTGACTGTGCGTACATATTTGAACCCTTTTTAAAACAATCTTAATAGTGTGTGCGAGAGTGCGTGAGAATCATTCTGAAGCAGGGGTCTGAGTCACTTTGAACAAGCACGCTGGGGACAGAGATTGGACAGAGAGGCAACACTAGTTCCATGCCACCACCCTAAAACAGAACTGCTTCAGAATATTCTGAAGAGCGTCACAGTTTTGGATACAGAGATATAAAAGTGTGAGGAGAATAAGCTGTAAAAGCTCAGGCAGTGACAAAGGAGAAGAGATTGAGACAACAGTGTGAGTCAGAGAGAGAGATGGAGAGAGTGACAGCAGAGAGAGGGAACATAGATATTAGTCAGAAAGACAAAGCATGCACTTGCAAAATGGTCTACAAGGCCATGCAAGCCCAAACTCCCAGCAGATAGTCAGCGGTCTCCATCAGCATCCAGGGCAGGAGGAAGGAATTTCGATCAAATACACAGAAAAAAGACACACTGCTGAGGGTACAACCAGGAAAACATGAGCAGAGCATAAAACAGCACGATACAGCGTTATATGTCAGTCTATGTGTACACATCTACACTTTCAATTCAGGTTACTGTTACGAAGGAGTGGATTGGAGTAATTATATGCGAACAGCTTGATGGCATATGGTGTGTGTGCTTCTCTGTAAGCTACTTTAGCTTTGTGTGCTGAACTACGACAGCGGGATGTGTGGGATTTCATCCAGTATGAATGGTTTGCTCTACTAACCACCAGCAGGAGGCACCACTTGATCCAGCAACTTCATGCTGGTCCGCTTCCAGATTTTCTTGATGACGGCCCGCAGCTCCTCGTTGGCCTGCTCCAGATTACCTGTACCGCGTGGAAACAGACATCCCTCAGAATCAAACGGTCCATTTAAATTCATGCAACCGCAGCATATGGCAAACAGCACGTAAGTAATAATGTATACAGTTTTCAGGAGAGGAACACGGTGCGGCAACCAGCTTATACCTTCTGTTTTTATTTTCAGGGCCGTCCGCACCAAAGCAAACAAAGTGGCGTTAAACATGACGGTGCCATCACTGTTCAGAGGCATGTTCATGGCAACCAGCCTCTGAAAGAAGAGAGCAGTTACAGACTGTTAACATGACAGATAGTGATAGGGATTATCAGCATTTCTGACAGAAACTTGTTGTCAGAATTGTGTTAAGATGGACTAAGAGGGGACCTTGCAAGCCACTCTGTGAGGACACAGTTTCCCGAATCCAAGAGGAGGCTGGATACGACGAAGAAGGGTCACAACATCCAGATGTTTAATTCTTCCTCTACGTGCAACAAAAACAAAATAAGAAACAAACAGTAAATTTGTGAAATGTACTGGTAGTATCAAATGACTGCACACAAGAGCAAATATGAATCAATAAAGCACGTACTTTGCCTCAGGATCATACTCTGACCAAATTCTCTTAAATTCATCAAGGTGGTGAGGACCAAGAATGGACCAATCGCGGGTCAGATAGTCAAAGTTGTCCATAATGACGGCAACAAACAAATTGATGATCTAGAGAAATGGAAGGAAATTACTTTTGTATTATGGTGTTTGTGTCAATACTTTAAGGGGTTTGTGTTATAACAAAAAAAACAGCACAGTTTACTTTAAATTAATTCAAAATGAAATACATTTACAATAGCGTGAAAAAACAATATCTAGATATGACCTTTACTATTAATTCTGAAGTGTAGTATTTGTCACAACAGTATTTGTCCGCTGTTAACCAATTTTGTACAAACTCCATTTGAGGGTGAGAAATTTGAAAAGTTGTTTATAAAAACTTATAAGTATGATTTTCTTAAAATTAATTTGAATCTATTTATTCAACAAACATCAGACAAAAATTGGAAGGAAAAACAAGCTGTATTGGATAATGCAAAAATGTCAAATGAATGAGCTTTTATTCACATACTAAGAATGCGCAGAGCATGTAGAAGGTGATGAAGTAGATTATTGCGAATCCACTGCCGCATGTCATCTCCTCCCCCGGGTTGTAGTCTGACTCCGGGTCACACAGCTTGCCCGGCATGCAGGCCAGCATGATCTCCTGCCACGCCTCGCCAGTGGCACACCTGGAGAACAGACAGGCACGAGAGACAGATTACTCAGCCAAGATGTTAAGCATAAAAACAAAAAAGTCAGTCACCAACATATGAGTGTCAAAGACCTAAAGAGAAGGAGCACAGCCTGGGGGAAGGTCTGGAAGTTGTTGTTTCTGTTAATGTGCGTGCCATCCACCATGGCGACCTTTCCAAACACCTGAAGCAGCAATTTTGTCCATTTTAATACAGTGTCATCAACAGAAAAGACAAAGAGAAAAGACGTTTCCTGAACATTTAAGTACCAACCTGCATGCCGATGACAGCGTAGATGAAGAACAGCATGGCTATCAGGAGGGCAACATATGGCAGAGCCTTCAGGCAAAAACAGGAAAGAAGTAAAGAAAGATTAACCGGAGAGACTTTCTATCACCCATGAATACATTCATTAAACTTAAACTCACCTGGAAGGACTTAATAAAAGTCCATAGCAGGGTGCGTATGCCCTCCCCTCTACTTAGAAGTTTGACCAGCCGCATCACCCGAAACAGGCGAAAGAAGGTGATAGAGATGCGAGCACTGTCCTCCGTATTCTGCGGAGAAGCAGCGCTGAGTCAGATTGGTCAGATGAGCAACAACTTATATCGTGAATACAGAGCATCTGACTGTACTTTAGAGGATGAAGCAAGACCCCTAGTCCAGATTCATATGGGCTGAGAAAGCAGCACTGCATCTTCATATCAAGATGAATCTTTGATGGAAAGATTGGATTTCCAGATGCTGGTAGCATCTATTAAATGCGTTTTTCCTTTGTAGCATTTTACTACTATAATCTACCATTTAGGCAGCTTTTTAAAGCTTAATTCAGTCTCTTGTGCAGTGTAGCTGCAGCTGATATGTTTCTGTCGGTCTGCATAGAAAGCACTGTCAGGTTCTCCGCCACTGTACAGACCTACAAGGGAGGAAGCAAGGAGGCAAGCATGCTGGAGAAAAACCTTGCCATACTTGACAGTACACATCTGCACAAGCATGGCACCCTCAGTCCAGAGTCACTGCATGCGGAGTCACAGTGGGACCAACCCCAGTGGGTCAGCCAGGAGGTTCGCAGGTCAGAGCTGGGTGACCTGATCCCAGGGGTCATCCATGGGTCACTACCCCACACCAAAACGGGGGCAGAGACCATGTTGCAGTGTCAACAGAACAAACGTGAAGAGTGGCTCAGAGCCACTCCCACCTAACTGGATACGAGCGTCACGTTTGAGTGACACACCCTTCTTCGTAATAACTCCAAACATTTCCGAAAAACGTAAAGCAAATGTTTTGAGATATGCAAATGATCTTACAAAACAGGGATGAGAAAAGTCAAGTATAGGAAACAAAAACCCTTAAAATGACAAGATAACTCAAACTGAAAAAAGCAACAGATCATCGAAGATGAAGAAGAAAACAGAAGAACAAACAAAAAAAATCCAAATTCAAACATGGCATGACCCTGACAGAGGGGGCATGGGGGGTGCGAAGCATCTTACCCCCAACTCATCCACCTGAGGAGCCTCCGTTGGCTTTAAAATCAAAGACCTGCATTAATGACTTGTAAAGGCCTCACACACATTGGACCAGAGACATTACATTTGAAGTTTTAGTCACAAAACGCCAGTGCACGTCAGTCAAGACGTAGACAGAACAAAGTCACTATTCTTTTCACTGACAGGACAAAAATCTCTTATAGTTTCACTATGACAAAGACAGACACTCATTAACCACTGTCTATGGACACTTAGCAGAATGACAGAAATAATCTTAACACTTTAAAACGACGGCCACAAAACAAGTTTACGGCTTAACATTCCTATGTGACTTAACAGTAGCATGTCAGACTGACGTACATCAACATGTAAGACTAACACACAACTTTATCACTCCCCCAGTGTAATGTTAGGTACTGATGGAATCAAATGGAATTCATGGTGAGATGCGTCTTAGCGTGAAAGTGAAACAATGTTAATGTGACGTTCACTGATAGCAAATGTGAAATGATGACATGATAAAAGCACTGTAAATGTGCGATGCTCACTCTCCCCTGATCCGTATCTGTTTTAAGCAAATATTTTGGTGAACAAAAAATTCATTTCACACAATCCTTCACACATTTCCACACCCATACACAGTTCGTATGTGTAATTCATGTTGCACCAATCTAGAGTGCATCAGCTGTAACCATTGACCATTTGTGCACAGAGAATTCGAGGAGGGAGGTAAGAGAAACACCAGTCATAGTGGTGGTGGCTTGAGTGAGAAAAATAGTTCTTTTGAAAAGAAAAAAAAAGAAAAAAAGAGCTTAAATAAATGCTAAAAGAGCAATATTGCAAGTCTCATAACTGAAAACTTCCAGACAGATATGGCTTTGATCCATTCTTTCATCACAAAAGAAAACTGTCAGAATGAGATGCAAAATGAGCAAAAATGATTAAAGAAAAACTGAGTTAGCTTGAGGAGGTTCTTTAGGTAATCCTGGCCACAGCGCTGATGGAGCATGCGTTCCGCATCGCCATAATTTCTGGGGTAGCACTGCACGCACACGCAAGACATTTGAATGATGTGGAGCCAGTGGTGATCTCATAGCAGTGCAGCAACTCATGCATGCCTGTAGTGCCCTGCGAGAAAAGTGCCACAGCAGGGCGCTCTCACAGTCCGGTGCAGAGAGACGTGAAGGAATGACAGTAGAGAGAGCAGAGAAAGACAGAGAGGAGGAGGCCTGCCAACGAGACCGAAGCTAGGACAGACATTTCTGAAAAGGATACTGAAATAAGAGGGGAAAGAAAGACAGAGAGGGATACAGAGGAAGGAAGTAGACAGAGTTTCTGGAGAGTTCATGCCCCTCACTGGAGTCTACACACCTGCGCTACACATGAGCTCCATTCTGAGCTTTAAGAGCTCACTACAGGAAGACAGAACAAAACACAGGAACAATCACTCACAGAGACAAACACAAGATCATCAAAGAACCTCAGACTCAGCTGCATTAAACCACTCTGTGAGAATGTAAAAAATCAGGACCAATTAATTTTTTTCTTCTGATCTGCCAATGCACTTTTCAGTCTCATGATCTTACCTGATTAATGTGGATTGTTTTTGGTGAAAGAGTTGTAGTTCAATTTGGGGGTTAGATTTGAAGCACAAGTTTGAGTTGCTCAGAAAGCTTTAGATTTCCTTTATGGTCCTTACATAAATTTGATCTGCTCCCTTCCAGTTGATACATTATTTCAGCTGTCTGCAAAACCACTGTAGCTGACACAACTTTAATTAAAGTAAATATAATATTCGTAAAAGTCCAAACTTTTATACTGGAGACAAAAATCAGATATCTAACTTCTTTCTGTTTTAAATGATCCTTAATGTTGTGTGGAGCTTCTAAGCTCTGAGCTCCAGGCCATTCTGTCTGGAGGTAATGATTGAGGCGTACAGCAAGCAAAAACATAAAAATAGCCAAACTTCACAAGGCACTAATGGGAAACACTGACCGGAGGGGCATGGAGTGGGTGGCCGAGTGCCATCTGCAGGAGATGGGACGAGGAGAGGATGTTAGGGAATGAGGTGATGGGCTGACACCCCAGCATGCATTTGGAGAGTTTATATAGTTCAGGCGAAAATCTTAAATGTAATTAAAAAAAAATCAAATTTTTACTAACTCATAACCGATGAGCTGTTATGAGTAAATGGAACAGTACCCGGACAACATATGCCATGCAGATCAGAAATTAATGTAACGGCAGGTGTTGAAAAACCACAAACAAAGCACAAGTGAAATCAACGTCATGACCCCACAGTCACAGCACACGTACTCCTGCAAACACACATACCTAAATAACAAACACAAGTAAAACACAGGTTTTACACAGGTAAAACACACATGCATAACAATGAGTGACCTAAAACACATCAATATTGTATGCTTCAAACAAAGTTATTGTCTATTAACACACTCATGCAGACGCACACTTAAAAACACAACGCTGAAAATGTGAAATAATACTCCAGAGAAACAGCACTGCAGCTCAGACATCAGGCCACTCAGAACAGAGAAACCTAATCCGTGGCACACTTCCACTAGAGCAAGCGCCTTCATGTATAACAGAAATTTGGTCACTCAGATTCTTGCAAATCCAGCAAATTCAAGCCTTAAGTCTATTGGACTATTTGGCCAAGCACCAAACAACAAAGCCACGTAGTCTTTGTTTTTTATGTTTCTGCTCAGAGTAAAGCTATAAGGAGAAGAGTAGCTGCTTGGTTTTTGTCATTTTTATTGTTTGATATGGATGAACTTTATAGCACTAATTTTATAATGCTGCCAGGAATTCCTTACATGATTGACCTTAACATGCCGACAAATGAAACATTTAGGCTGCAAGATCACTAAAATCAGTCAATAATTGAATTTGTGTTAAACTGTAAAGGGGTTGCAAGATAAAGTTGATATCAACAACAGATTACACACAAGCAACAGATTTGGTCATTGCTATACTTGCCTCTACAAGTTTCTATGGGAACAAAATGAACAAAAGTAAGAATTAGAATCCATCCTGCTACGAACCAAATACAGGCCTCAGTTCACAAAGAAATGTGAGCGACCCCTGTTTTTGACATCGCTGTATACAAAGGTAAACAATCAGCAGGTTCAGCAAACATTTGAAACATTTTGTCAAAATAAAAGTATAAAAATCAAGGCAATCACACATGTGGAGAAAGCAGTATTAAAACAAGACAAGAGTGACTTCAAAAGTCAGACTGAAGCTTTACAAAAAGTCAGTGGCTCCTTATGTGCAATGTTCTTATTTTTGCTTTTGTTTCTTGACAGAAAAATACAGCTTCATTGCTCTGTTTTTTTTTTTTCAAGTTTACAGCAGAGTCTTTCAATATATCACATTTGCACTAACACTTGCCATGAAGTTTAACTGTAAGGCTTCAGTTCAACTCAAGGCTCAGAAAAACATAGTACTTACATTGACTTCAGTGATAGCAATGTCGACGACGCTACCAACAACAATTAAGGCATCAAATGTGTTCCAAGCATCAGCGAAATAGTGCTGTTAAAGTCACCGTGTGGGGGTAAAGATGGCAATCAAAGATGATAAAAAAGGATGAAGATAGAAAATCAGACAGATGATCAGAGAGAAGTTGAAAATAAAATAGTGAGAGAAAAAAGTTTGCATGGCAGGGTCAGGGGAGGAAAAAGAGAAAGAGAAATGGAAATAAAGGATTAGAAAAAAGCAGATCAAAAGCCAGAATTCAACCATGGAACCTGCTATTGAGGTGGCCAGAGGAAGAGGAGGTCAGAGAGTGGTGAGGCCCACTGTAGTCGAGCTTACTTACATCAATCTCACTGAGAACAATGTCTACTATACTGCCAATCACTACCAGGGCGTCGAACACATTCCAGGCATCCCCAAAATACCCCTGAGCAAGGGTGAGCAAGTGGTGGGTGAGTTTGGTTGAGCAAAAACAAAAGCAAACAGGTTTTTACTCTCTCCCTCAAATTTGAATCAAGTTGTACTCCCAATTTAAAAAAAGTTGTTCTTTGTTTGTACCTCTTGTGACGTGCTAATGATTACAGTGCATATTTTTGCAGGCAATACAAATAATACTAATACTAATATTAATAATTACAATAATAATAATTATAATAATAATAGACATAAAAAAACATAAAAAAACATTGCACCCCACACTTTTCTCTTACTAGGATTCGGTCCTTCTTTGGAACAAAGAGCTGTCAGCCCAATGTTGAATCAATGGGAGGGCATAAAGAAGAAAAATATACCTTTAATCCTTTACCAGTATCAAAAAACACACAAACCTCATGCCATTCTCCTTTAAAAAACCATTTAGGCAATAGCTAGAAATTTTGAGGAAAACATATTCTCTACATAATTATGCTAATAATACCTTTTTACTTATGCTACTTTACAATGGAAGAGTCTGAATCGGAAACTTATGGACTCGGCTGTCTGTCTGAACTGTAGCAGTGACTCTGCGTTGGTGCGCACAAACACGAGCTTTCACGTTAAATCTGAGATGTTGCAGCGTCGCACAGATGATTGGGGATGTCATCTGTGAGATGTGCAATATCTGATAAATCAAGTTTTGTCATTTATCTAGAGCCTTTCGTCTCTTTGTGTTCGCTCAAACACTGTGAGGGTGCCATTCACATTGTGCTGGGAAGGGGAGTATAAGTTTGAACAGAGTTTTCAGAATGAAACCAGGTAATTTCTTTTCCAAACTGTGATTTAAAAAAGCACAAATCTGCGAGCGACTATCTGTTTTTTGTCCTGTTTGCAGTGTGTGTTTGTGTGAGGACACATAGGGATTACTTACCCTGGGTTTGAAAGCGATGAGTTTGAGAAACATTTCCACAGTGAACACCGTGGTGAAGACCATATTCAGAATGTCCATTACATAGTTAAAAAGGGCTGACTGGCCATAGTGCTGCAGAAAAACACAAAGAGGTTGGTTTTATAAAACAAAACAAAACATCTAAGACATTGAGAGGTGATCTAGAATAATATCATTGGCAATACTAGTCAAAGACTACATCTGAAATAATAAAACAATGTTACTGTGGCGGTGAGGTGGACAAAGTAAGTGTTCAATGTACAATTATTTTCAACAAAAGAGTATTTTGCCGTCACATGAGTTTGGTGTCAGGCATGTGATCCCTGGATTTCTCACCTGTACAGCGAGGCAGAGTGTGTTGAGCATGATGAGCACAAACATGATGTACTCAAAGCCAGTGGAGTTTACCACGTACCAGAACTTGTACTGGTATGGGTTCTTGGGGATATACCTCCTCAGTGGGCGGGCTTTAAGGGCATACTCGACGCACTGACGCTGCACAGAAACATACAACATGCGTTTAAATGTTTGGCGTAATTCCTGTAATTCCATAAACCAAAAGAGGAAGGCTTTTAAAAGCCAAGCAGGATATTTGTGAATTGCAATGAAACAAAATCAAAATACCTGGTTATAAAATTCCTAAAATTAGCTTTTAAAAAGTAAAATCTAAGAATGACATAGTTTTTCTAAACATTTCAAGCAGCATTGTTGATGATTCTCACCTGGTTCTTGTCTAGTTCACAGTTTTTGTACTCTTTCTCTCCCTGCTCCTGAAACGTGACGATGACAAAACCTACGAAGATGTTCATCATAAAGAAAGCGATGATAATGATGTAGATGATGAAGAAGATGGAAATTTCCACACGGTAGTTGTAAATGGGACCGAGGTTCTCTCTGTTGGAGTCGATGGCCTTGTACAGTAACCTGTTGAGGACGGCAGCATGGGATCATGAGTTCTTCTTCCTGTGCACACAGTTAAATCTTTAACAGTGGAGTTAAGAAGCTTTAGTCTTACGAAGGCCAGCCTTCAAAAGTGGAGACAGTGAACAGAGCCATCATGGCCATTAGGACATTGTCAAAGTTGAATTCACTGTTGTACCACACCCTCCTGTGGATGGCTGGCTGGTTTACATCTCCATCTTTATACACAATGTAGGTTCCCCTTTGAGAAAGTGTCAGATTGCAAATAGATTAATGATAGTGTGAGGTAATACTGTGTTTACTAAGCAGGAATATTTTATGTAAAACTAACTTGCACTCTTCTGGGCTGGACTTGGCTTCATCCGTGCAGCGATAAAACTTTCCCTGTAGAGGAAAAAAACTCACTTTCATTGCTATTATTCCTTCAAAATGGTAAAGCTAATTACCAAGGACTTTTTACACATCCTTTTTTTTTTTACATCTCAGCACAGTTTACCTTAAATAGCTGCACTCCTATACAAGCGAACATGAACTGAAGCAGAGTGGTGACGATCATGATGTTGCCAATAGTTCTTATTGCCACAAACACGCACTGCACAACGTGCTGAAAGACAAGAAGAACAAAAATATTTCAGGCTGACTTCGGGGCTGTGGCCATCATTCCGTATCCACTAAAGAAAGGCACAAGCTCCCACCTTAAGACCCTTGGCCCTATTAATTGCCCTCAACGGCCGAAGCACGCGAAGGACTCGAAGAATTTTCACCACAGAGATGGCCGAGGACCTGGGAAGTGTGAAACAACGCAATGAGAAACAAACAACATCTACAATGCATACACATATTCTAGTTCCTCTCTTGCTCTACAGCGAGTGGATTTTCTTTTTACCATAATCCTGATGGACTGTGCAGAACTGCCAGTGTGAACACTGACAGATTTTAATTTTTTTTTGTACTCACTGAATGCCAAATGACACAAGGGAGACTCCCACCACCAAAAGGTCCAGAAGGTTGAAATAATTCCTGCAGAATGCTCCTTTATGGAGAAATGCTCCATATGTTGTCATCTGAGGAAAGGACAGATGGTGTTGAAGGAGTAAAGGACAGAGATGTATGTTTTGCTAAAACCACAGCAGGCATACAAATACAGATCTAATGTCAATACAACATGATAGACAGCCTGTAGTACATTTTAAATGGGAATATATTCTCAGCACTCATTACCTTGCAGTCAAAAATACACACGCACACACTTTTCCACACTCTGCTAATCACTCTGATTGGGGTGGCGAGCTCAAAGCGGTGAAACAGGAAGCTAAACCTACCATCGCCACCCCTACGGCCCTTTACTACATGAATGTAGTAGTAAGTCATTCATTTCACAATCTACTATGAAATGAGGCAATAAAACATGCATTTTGTTGCCATGATGTTAGGGATATTTACTACCCGCAAGAGTTTCTAGTTATAGTGATTGGAAAGTCGAAATGGCCTTACTGTTACATTCATGTGGACCGTCCTCTTAAAGCACATTCCGTTATGTTCTTTAATAATTCTGAATAAAGTGGAGGCAGCTCCATATTAAAAAGTTCAACGTTAAGCAGGCAGAGTAGAAAAATCAGCCAAAAGAACTCTTCCTTTAAAATAAAAGTAAAGGACTAATTTTCTGAGTGCATGTAAACGTGAAGCCCAGCAGAGAGACCAGAGTGGATACCGCTAACTGCGAGCACTGGGAAAGCTGAAGTCAAAGAGCAGTGGACTCCTCGGTTTAAGCCAATCAGCTGCAGAGGCAGCTCCACATTTACACGCAATCAGTCAGGGAAAGCAGACTGAACCATGCTCTGCAGGGAACATGGTTGGTTTTGCCCCCTCTTTTATGGGTAATCTGAAGAGCAGTCAGTATGAGAGACATGGAGGCAGATTTGACTGGAGCTGACTTTACATCTTTGAACAAAGCCCTGACCTCCAACTCAACTTCAGCCAATGCCTTTTAAATGTCAGAGCAGCCCAATAAATATGTTAAATTGCAGCAGTTGCATTGTGTTTGTCACTTAAACAATTTCAGCGATGACCGCCCGAATGACGTGACACCCATGATACTATAATGTAATGTTGATGTAATGTTTCCTTCCCCCAACAAGAATCATCTCACGAGCATAATTTGAACGAATCTTTCTCAATATTTTTTGTTGTTTGCTCTTTAAAAGAGGTGCCGTGATGAAAAAATTAAATAAGAGAAAGGAAACAAACAAGCCAGGTTGTACTGAGTGGCAGGTGACACACAAGGAGAGAATGCAGCAAGGCTCTCGTTGTCATTCTAAGGGGTTACCTTCAATACGATCTCAAATGTAAACATACTAGTGAAGACATAATCTGCATAGCCTAGGACCTGGAAGGCAACGAGACGTTTGGAGTGTTACTGGGATGTGGTTAGTGACAGCACAGACAGGGGACACAGAGCATTTACCTTCAAAACGATCTCAACAGTAAAGATAGCGGTGAAAGCATAGTCAAAGTAACCAAGTATCTGCAAAAAGCAACGTAGATGTTTAACAAAGATAGTCATTGTTCAGCTTAAAACATCACATAAAAAAAAACAAGATGAAAGAAGGAATATAAATTAAAGCATCATCTGGAAAAGGCTGCAAATAGTAAATTCCCTCAGTTGTTGAGAAAAATATTTGCAATGCATGGAAAACCAGGCAAGCTGCTCAAAGGTTTACAAGCAGGACCACTCTGGTGTTTTCACCTGTTTCCGCTCACCAAAGAAGGCCAGCAACTATAACTTGCTTTTAGCAAGTCAGAAAATTAAGCTGAGACACTGGCCACAAGTTGAAGTGTCCAGTGTAAGATTAAGTAGGCAGTTCACTTTTGTGAACCATTAACTGATTGCTGATTAAAAAAAAGCCAGTACAGTGTTTCTCCATCTTAAGTTTTTCCAAGCTATCATTTATTGCGGACACTTGGAGTGCTGCAATAGGCTGAAAAAAACACTGCATTCAACTGTCAGATTAAAAAGTAAACTCAGACAATACCGCTTAAACAGCTAAACACTGCGGAAACTGCACTAAATATAGGTTTGAAATGATACTTTCCAAGCAGGTTTAATCTGAGGGGAAATCTAGCAGAGGTGGATAAAGAGACTTTATATAAAAAGCCTGACTTATCCGCCAGTGACTGAATTGAGGCAAGGAGGAGGTGCCTTGAAGAGTGATGAAAGAAAAAGCCATAACTTCTCTTCTCAAACATAAAGTTAACATTTCTTCCTCACAAGTCATTATGATGTCATTAACTGAATTTACACCCGCTCAGTGAGCTAACTATCCCTCTGGAAACATTAGCAGTCCAAAGAATGTCATTTCTTTATCCAAACAGGCTCCAAATATCACTTTCCTGCTTTATCCTCTTGCTCCACGGCTGGGTCAGCGAAAATGACAGTCCACAAAGAATGAGTGGTGTCATGATGGCTACAACCAATTCTTACACACAGTCCAAAAATCAGTTAGGATGCGAGGATGATAAGAAAACCAGATCTGTTTGGCTCCTGTACTTCTTATCTATGAACTCAGTCGTATGAAAAACAGCCCTCGGATGAAAAGAAACTATAGGAGTGAGTGTTTTTTCATTCATGGTCACCAAGATCATAATTCACAGCTGTTAAAATGAAAATAATCTCATACGGTTTATGTACTTAATGTTATTTGTCAAATAATCCCTCGTAACCCTTTTCTTAAAAAAACAAAACATATTTTTTATCATCACATTTTAAAGAACAGCCTCGAAAACCTTTGCAATTTAACCTAAATGTAATAACAGCAGGGACAATTACTCAGAAAATTATTGACAGGCTAAGACAGTCCTTTGATTTCTTCTTTTACTTGACACTAAAAAAGGCTAACCAACTTTAAAACAACGTGATATAAATTGAATGGGACAAGAAAATCCTCAACAAATATTACTACCAGAAAAAGGGTTTATCGATACGTTACTTCATCAATGCTTTCATCTGGCACAGGCCTTTTTTGTGTGGTGAGGTCATTTCTGTGGAAGAACAGAAAACTTACAATGTTTCGGGCTGAGAAGTTTCTTATTGGATCCTCGGCAGCGAGTGAGACAGAGCTGAGCATGATGAAGACCAGGATGAGGTTGGTGAATATGTGATGGTTGATGAGTTTGTGGCAGAACACTCGTACGCTGGAGGAAAGAAGGAAAATTGAAAGCTGTTTGAGAACCAACACAGTGTTTTATGTATATGCACGCGATTTAAAGGTCTCTTACGGGTTTGTGTTGCTGAAGATAAAGAAGGCACTTCCTTCTGGGATAGGAATGATCTTCTCCTTCTTTACCAGCTCAGAGATAGCCGGCCGAGGCCCGGATGGGACCTCTGGGTCCTCCTCTTCTGCTGCATTGTCATCAATTTCCTCCTCATCCTCCTTACAAGAAGGCACATTAAATGCATGTCAGGCTATGTGGACAAATTTATTTTTGGTTCAGCGGATGAATTATATTAAATAATACCTTTTCATCTTTTTCATCATCCTTTTTATCCCTGTAAGAAATTGACGATAATTATTCCTGCATTCATCCAAACATGTGGCATCAATCCGGAAGAACTGAGAAAAAAAGATCACCCTTTTTTGTCACTGTCATCTGTATTAAGAGACTCTGCGTCTGCCAAGTTGTCCACAGCAATAGCCAAGAAGACATTCAGGAGGATATCTGAGCAAGGTATTCAGTCAAATAACAACCCATTTATCCAAAGAACCCAAGATGCCCCTGAACTAACTGATACTGCATTCCTAGTTCACATTTCTAACCCCACACAGAATTTAATATAGACAATCATTAGCTCTAGGTTGGCCTCCACTGTGTCGTAAAAGCGAGGATACAGTTTCCACAGATGAAGAGGATGATGAAGTAAAAGCACACAATCATTCCAGTGGAAGAAGGGCCTCCATACGCCATGATTCCATCATACATGACAGCATTCCAATCTTCTCCCGTCAGGATCTAAATGGATCAGCACATTTAAAAAGAAAAAAACTAAATAAGGTGGAGAAAGCTGTCACACTGAAGCTGCGATCAGCCATCTGAAATGAACCGATACTGACTGCTGGTCTTAAGCCCTGTGGTGTCCTGTTTACTAATAATCTGCAAAAGATTCTTGAAATTTTTTTTAATTTCTGGTTATGATACTTGCAATGGAATTCTGAAAAAACAGGGTTCACATCACAAAGTTGTAATAGATTAACATTTCCTGACGTTAAAATATTGCCTAAAAGGACACATTCTTGTCTGTTATAAGTGTGTATGGTACAACCATAGCAGTCACAGCTCAATATGGCAACTTTTTTATATTCTCATGTATTTTTGGCACATTTTGGAGAGAATACCAGTTTTTTCATAGTTTAAACGTAAATAAAAGACTTTAGACCTGAAACACAGTTAGCAGGGCTTGAGGGAAGTTGTCGAAGGTACTCCGCTTTGTCTGAGTTTCGTCAAAGTTGAACTTTCCACCAAACACTTGCATCCCCAGCAAGGAGAAGATGATAATAAAAAGGAAGAGCAGCAGCAGCAGGGAAGCAATGGACTTCATGGAGTTTAGCAGAGAAGCCACCAGGTTACTCAGAGACTGCCAGTGTCTGTAAGGAACAATTTACCAAGAGGTGCAGGGAGAGACAAGACATTAAAGGACGGCCACACAAATTCCACAGTGAGGGCATGTAAACAAACACAGTCACAGTGTGAGGACACACTTACCGTGTGACCTTGAAGATCCTCAGCAGGCGGACACAGCGGAACACGGAAATCCCGAGGGGAGACATGATTTCCAACTCAACCAGAATGGTTTCAGTGATTCCTCCACACACCACAAAGCAGTCAAAGCGGTTGAACAGGGAAACAAAATAGGCCTGTAGCCCGAGACTGTACATCTTCACCAACATCTCACATGTGAACAGGGCTAGCAGCACCTTGTTGGCCACATCTGAAAGCCAGAGAAAAAGTCACAATTGAATTAAAGGTGGTTGTGGGTTGGTATAGTGGTGAATGTCCCTGCCTGTCACACGGGAGACTATACAACCGAGAAATAAATATATGTGTTTTACTTTGTAAGTCGCATTAAAACAATGCTGAATATGTGAGAGCTGAGATTTATTTAGCTGCAAAAGACAAAAAGATGACAAATCCAATTTGGTATATATTTTTCAAATAACTGCAGATTATGTGGAGGAAAGAAATCTGATGTGTATGCAATGACATTTGGAATTAAATGTACTTTGATCAAACTTTGTATTTCACGCTTTTTGAATAAGTCCAAACACATCAAAACAAAAAGCTTTCATGTGTACTGCTGTTCCAATCATACCCTGTACTTGAGTCAACCACATAGGCTGGTTATAATGCTCTGAAGAAATGGTGAGGGTGTTGAGGAACACTAGGATGATGACCAGCCAATAGAAAGGCACCGACTTGACAGCCAAACGGCACTTCCTGCGGCAGAATCTGTTCCAGCGGCGCCAGCGCCGACTGCAGGTGGTGAGAACAATTTCAGAGTGAAGAACAACCTGAGTCGGACTTACTCTCCACAAAAACTTTAAAGTGGTATAACAGATACTGGTGTATAAACACGGGAATAGATATATCACTTCAGTGCTTCTTAAGGAAATATTTAGAGTTTGTGGCCATTAATAACAATGCAGTGAAAAATGGGAGAGGAGCCACAGGGGAAGTGCATGAATTTGCAAGTCACACTGTTCAGTTAAATGAGCCGAAAAACACTGTGTAAGGCTATTCTCTAAAAATACTTTAGGGTACATGCTGACTTTATGAAAGCTCTTCATTTATCATTGCCAGGGAAGGCTCGTTGTAGATACAGTAAAATAAAAGCCAAGCTAACAAAAATCTGCATAATTGAATAAAGGCATAAGCCTGGTTGTGTGAGCTACAGTACGTGCACTATGAAGGGATAGACACACGAATATACTGACCTGAACTTTGACTTTGAAATTTTTTGACTGAAAGAAAGAGGAGGTCAAAGTTTACAAAAGCAGAAAAACTTCATGGAGTGTCAACAGATGAAAGATTTAAAACTCATTGTTGGTCCCAGCAATCTACAGAGGGCTTTTTGATTAAAAAAAGAAAAGAAAAAGCGGCTGTGCATCCTCACCACAGAGGTCCGCAGCATGGTGTCTTTTCATCCTCCCCGTTCTGATTCTCCGTGTTCACAGATTCGGTTTCACTGGCTGGAACGCTCGCTGCCACAGCAATAAAGTCACATTTAAAAGAAAGTTAATTTAAAATTAAACCAATTTGCACTGAAGAAGCATTTCACAGAAGCACCCTTACAGATGGGAAGAAGTTAAAAAAGTAAGAAGATGCAATTGTCTGCCTAAATGCTTTTTGAATAAAGATCTGAAAAACAACTTACTGGTAAAGCTAAAAATGAAACCCTAAATTCAGGTGAGTCAGGCTTGTATCAGAGTGATGTTAATATTCAAAGCTATATCAAAACTCACGAAAAATCGTATTAAAGTGGAGGGAGCTGCAATGTGCCTCTGCTCTGCCTCACTGTCAGCATCAGTATCAAATAGCAAGGGCTGATAGGGAGCTGACACAGGTCAGGAGAGCAGACAGACTCTCTAACAAGGCTAACCCAAAATGAGGAGCAGACAGAAAACAGGGGAGTACCGTGAGCAGGACAGAGTCCTTAAATGCCACATTAAATGTAGTGATTTGGCAGTTCTATGTGCAGACGGATGTGTTTTAACTGTGTGAAATGTCTCAGTAATTTGTTTGAGGGAGTGTGTTGTAGCTTAAATTAGACATGTTGGCTTTCATTCCTGAGCTGTCGGACAGGTTTCAGCTCTGAAAACCGTGCTGATAGATGGTGTAGTGATCTGGGTTTAGCCATGTTCCCTACAAGCATGCTGAGTGTGTGGCTCTCTACAAAATAACATTTCCACAGCTATACTTTTTTAACATTTTTGTTATTCAAAGAACCAGCCCTGTGGACATCTATGGAGGAAAAACACAAACACAAAGACTAATAAAAGGTTGACAAATTTCCATAAGCTTCACATGTATGAAAACAAAGCCTAAAACTAATTAGAACTTTTACAAGTAAATCTAATGCAATGTGGAAGCCAAGACAGGCAAGTCAGAAAATGAACTTTCAGTAGGACTTTATCTCATTGTAGTATAGTATACAACACAGCCTCAAGGAGTATTCAAAAAGTTTTGTTTAAACACAACTACCGTACATTGATAAACTACCTGCAAATGTGCGAGATCACTTTAATAATAAAATAAATGCACAGATACGTGCACACATAAGACACATAAAAGCTAGAGAGGACAGAAGGGAAAACCACAGGATTTACCATGAGTGTCGGACGACTGGCTGAACCACCCAAACCTTCCTTTCTTCTTCTCTGTGAGGTCAGCCAGAGTCACCCCTTCATGTGCAATGCATGCAAGCCCATGCATTCAGACACAACGGCACAGCGCAGGGACATGGAGGGCGAGAATGGGCTGCTATCAAAATGGGTCAGAGCAGACAGGCACCACAATACAACAACAGTGTTCGAAATATCAATATCCCACAACGACAAGAGCACCAGGAGCCACATGGGCTGCAGACACTGAGGAGGGCATAGAAACAACACAGACAGCTGTTAGTCACAATAAGCATTCGCAGGAGGCGAGGACCTGGACTAACATGGGAACATGTTAGTTGGAGTTCACGTTTTGGAGACAAACACTAAACGCCACGACGGAAGCTGGAGAGAAGCAGCATGGACCATACACCTCTTTAACAAAGTAGCTTTAAGTGGGATGTTCTCACATCATGGTGAATATATGGATTAATACTGCTAATGAAATAACGGTACATCTTAAACAAGGAAAAAACATGTGGGAGAGGCAACAGCGGACAGAGACCGTAATGAGCAGACGGTGAGATCCAACATTAAAACGATAAAGGTAAGGCGGCCACAAGTTTTCTGTTCTGTCTCACGTGTGATGCTTATATCCAGAGGATTTGGATAAAAAAATTCTTCTCAGAGGAACTCCAGTGCGATTTATGGCACATTCTTTTTTACTTTTGTAACATGTTTGATAAACCTGTCTGTCCACATACATTTAAGTTATTGAGTGCATGCAAAATAAAATCTGCATAAATTGAACAAAAATGCTTTTTCCCTTCTCCGTTGTATTTGTTCTTGTGTGTCTGAAAGGTAAGTGTTGAGTAACTGGGAAAGGAAAAGGTACTGTATCATTACTTTTTTAGATTGTACTCTATTTAATACCCTCTGTATCTGTGCTAGATGTGTGGACTTAATTGAACAGCTATCTGGGGCAATTGGAAAAATGGAGCACTTTAAACCCGAACAGAAGTAATACAGTAATACAGGGACAAGATCCATTTTAAAGTGGAAACAGTCTCCTGAATAACATTTTGGTTTAAAACCAACATACAAGTATTTATTTCAAGGACTTGTTTTAGGATCAACTACACGTAAAAGTCACTGCAACAATTTAAACTTCAAGAAACAAGTTCAGAGATATAATTGTTTTTAACACACTGTGGTTTTAGGGCTTTTCAACTGAGCACCTCTTCATGTACTTTCTTTCAGTTAAATCACTGCTTTTACGTTGAACTCTTTAAAAATTAATATGAATATAAAGTGTCCCCATTGTGCTTCAGCCTCATCAGTTACATTTTTGTGTGGTGTCCTTGGCTTTGTCTGTGTGGAGAGCTTTTCCATCCACGTGGACGTGATTTCCTGCACTGCTCTACCTTGAGCTCTCTCGGTCATCTTAAAATACTGTTCCAGTTACGTACTGCGGAAATAGAAAACCTCTGGAGCCAACAATGACAAACACTGCTGGATCATTTCCATGATGATAGCAGTACTGTGTCAGTACGTGTCGTGGGGCACTCATCATGGTAATGCAGCTTTGCTCTTAACCAGTTAATGCAGAGCGGGACAGACAGTAGAGGAGGGGGCTTACGGTTACGCTTGCTCTCCTCATCCGCCTCGTCCTCGTTGTCAGGGTCGATGTCTTCAGCCTGAGTGATCCAGTCCAGGTAACCCTTCAAGTCCTCCTCAAGCTGCTGCTTTTCACGCAGCTTTTGGAAGTCTCCTCGAGCCTTGGCCTTCTCTCTTTCCTTGGAGAATTCTCTGGGGTTATGAAAAAAACAAAACACATGCAAATAAGCAGGGGTTTCTTTGTGACCACAGACCTGCGCAGGAGACCATCCACAGCACACAAGAAGCAAATTGTCAAAAATCTTCTCAACTTACAGGGGGGTTTAGACATTGACTGAAAATATCCCGTGTGGGACTTCCCGTCTATTCTTTCTGTTCATTTGTTTCACATAAATTAATAATTGATACACAAAATATTTCAATGTATTTAGTGTTTTTCTGAGCAGTAGCCACTGGAGGGAGATGTACACCTTTAAGAGACACCACAGTTCTATAAATAGAGCCACTACAGTACAGTAGCTTATCCTTCAGGCGAGCATCTTAATCAAACAGGAAAGCAATTTAGGTAGACAGATGGTTTCATGGAGAGATGTTAAGTTTGCACAAAAATTATAGCTTATATAAATAGCAAAAAGACTGATAAAGCATTGCAACTTAATACACACACATCTATCTATCTATCTCTCTCTATATATATGATTTTGATAAATAATAGCAATTCAAAAAATCCAAGAGGGACTGCACGAGCACCTCATTTAATGGTTGTGTGAACTCTGTTGACTTTTTAATTAATACGTAAAACAAACAACAAAACAGCCTGTTCTGCTGGTCAACCATCCCGTTAATTCTGCTGTAATATCCCACCCCCACTCTTCAGAGATGGGAAAGCAAACCGGGGTTTGAGGGAGCTTAGGAACACAGAGGGAGTGAAGGGCGAGGAATAAGATTAATTTCTCTATCAGGAGGTTGGGTGGGCTGGGTATGAGCTTGGTGAGAAAACGCTCACTTTGCAGCTGCTGTGGGGAGGATGTCATAGTTTAACCTTAGAGTTTGACGAAAACATTATTAGGAACAAAATTGAAAAAATGGTATGTAATTTTAGGTTTAGGTTTGAAACTTTGTCAAGATATGTTCATTTGCATAACTTACATTTTATCAGCTTAGCATATATCTAATTGTAGAGTGCCACTTTGTCCCCATAGACTAAAAAGCACGCTTTGCACACTTCACAGCAAACCCACTGCACAAGTTGCCTCTTACCCACTTAGCACACCTAACACAAGGTTTAACACGAAAAAGGAGCCCAATATTATCAGGCTGACAAAATAGATCCACGGTGTTTCCCATCCAATGGCATCATTGACCTACAGGAGTCAAAAGCAGACGTTGAAAGACACAAACATAAAAAAACAGAGAACCTTCGGCCTGTAACCAAGCAGAAAGTCTCTGTCCTCAAAGAGAAGAAGCTTCTTACCCGCTCAACACACCCAAAACCAGGTTAAGAACGAAAAAGGAGCCGAAGATCACAAGACTGACAAAGTACACCCATGGAAGCTCTAAACCCATAGCATCGTTCATCTGGAGAAGCAGGCAGTCACCACAGAGGAAGAAAAGAGAGGGAAAACAGAGGAAGGAATGGGGAATAAAAGACAGAAATAGTCAGAAAACACAAACAGAACATCAGTGGAGTTTATTAAGAAAAATAAACAGAGGTCTTATAAGAATGCTGATAGTGACAGAACAGCAGCATTAAGTTGGAAAAGTGTATGAATCTGTGGGGTCATTTAGACAATCAATCATATCTGAGTGATAAGAGCTGCCTGAGGAAATGATCAGCAGCTTAATCATCACATTGTCAGTCACATTACTGCTATGTGTGTGATCGTAGGACACATCAACGCTGAAGGCATGAATCTGTCACAGGTTGTCGAAAGGGCCGCAGTCTCACCCAGTACAGCACGTCCGTCCAGCCCTCCATGGTGATGCACTGAAACACCGTCAGCATGGCAAACAGAAAATTGTCAAAGTTGGTGATGCCACCGTTGGGACCTTGCCAGCCTTCCCTGCACTCCGTGCCATTGGAGCATTGGCGCCCATGCCCTGAGATTGCACATGGAGCTGGTTCTTCTTCTGCTATTGCATCTACAGGGACAGACTTTAAATTATCAGACTCTAATGTGGTTGCAACGACTGTATTTAAAACAGTAGCTGTTTTTCATTAAAGTTTAAAAAATAAGAATGAAAAAGTTTAGATTAACAACAACATTTGAACCAATGTTCAAATAACTTTTTTATTCTGTTTTCTTCAAGTCTGTAAGGTACAAACTGAATCTAGCTTGCTTTTTTCATTTTTATATATTTATAATACTCATCTTGTTTTTTTCAGTCCCTTGTATTTTAAGTCTGATAGTCTGGTAGTGTTCAAATGTGGACAAAAACAGACTTTTTGTCCATTGTCATGATTATCTCCCACTTACTGAGCAAAGATGCACTTTCATTTTAGGTAACAAAACAAAGCTTTTCCACTGTGTTTCAGAGGAAAACTAGTCTTTTCCGCTGCTGTACCTGTGTTTACATACGTTTTAGTAGAAACTACATGTAAAATAGAAAAAAACCCTCTTAATTCAGTAACTTTGAAAATGAAAAAACACATCAGTCTAACAAAGCAGATAAAGTAAACCTTTAACCACTTGGTGTCTTATTTGATTATATGATATTTATGCAGCTTTGACTCAGGATAAATGTAATAAACATAAAAAATGATGCAACATTTCACAGAACCACAAATTTTAAACTGTGTCCCCCCCCATTCAATAATAATTTCAGAACCAGCTTTACTTTGACTGTTTGGAGGGGCCTCGTCTGCATGTTTGGACTTAACAATTTAGTTACATAAAGTAGTACATACGCACAGAGTAATCAGTAGCAGCAGTCAAAGGTTAATACACCAAAAGTTATCAGTGACAAGATGATTAAGTGCTTTTTTGCTGGTGGAGCTGCAGTCTCATTTTATCAGATGTTAAATTTTTTACTTCAGCATGATAGTGAATTCCATTTGTTCAATTGGAATATTTCTGTTTTCTTTGATTGGTTCCTTTACTCATAAATGCAATTTACATTTCAGCATGTAACAAAGTCAAATGTAGGTCAGAAAGTTGCTCTTATGAACCATGAGCTGGTTAAAAAACAGGAAGTAAATGTTTACTCTTAAAAATCAATATTTGGTCCATCAATTATAGAAATTAATTATTACTATACACCATTTTTAACAACATTTTTATAAGAATTTCAAATTGGATTGTCATAAAAAATACATTTTTACATCCATCGTTTAAAAGTACATGTTTGGGCCTTAGAACCTGCTTATTCGCGAGCATGAAGTTGAATTCACTCTGCCCTTTCTATGACGAACATAAACATTCTTCTATTTATGTTCCTGCTGAAATGTATGTCTGTGAGGAACCAAAAATGCTACCAAAATAACATTGTTCAACTGTTTCCCGGCACTGTTGAGTGCTGAGGCTCGGAGTGCTTTAAATACCGATAACACTACTCAGATGGGATGCATTGCCAGAACACACGCATTTTCCATGCGACTGCGTAGGTGTGGACGACCATACAAACAAACGTGTGATGAGCTGATGCTGACTTGTCACAAAGGCAGAAGCCAACAAATAAAGATAGAGGCAACAGAGGGATTTAAAAAAAAAAACTTCAGTAATTGAATGTTTTGCCCCATTTAATGCTACCTCAGATCAGACAAAGTTGGGACAATATAAAAAATAGCAATTTACAATGCAGTAACTATTCCATTTATTTGAGATTTGATTGTTATTTGATATTTATTTAAAGTTATTTCTGCATCTCAGGCCTGCAAAACACTCCAAAACAAAGTGAAGACGTGATCTTGTCACATCAGTGGACACTTATTTACACGCTAAAACTTTGTTAATCATAATTTCAATGTCAAACTATGTTGACCCAAAAACATTTTGATTAACAAGTTGAAATTATTTTAACTGTAAACGACAGAAAAGAGCACCTACCTGAACCAGGTATAAAGCAGGATGCATGCATTTTTCCGATGAAAAGTTCGAGGCCGATAATAGCATAGATGATGATGACAAACAAGACCAGAAGGGCAATGTGCAGGAGAGGGACCATGGCTTTAATGATGGAGTTCAGCACCACCTGTAAACCTAAAGAAAGAGAAAAATAAACACATTACAGAGGTGAAGCTGTAGGTTGAGTCACTGAATGGACAAGGAAATATCATAAATAATGAGCTTCTCTGGCCTCTTTCCCATGTGAATATTCTAAAACATACAACATGTTGCACCAGAAGGTAAATAGTTAGGTGAGGTGGAGAAAAATGTAACCATACATATAAAACTACACTTAGTTGTTTGCATTATGAACATAATCACAGATTGTGTGAGCTCAGTTTTATTCCAGGGTAGAATAAGGTTTGTTTTTCTCCCCTTCTTATTGTCCGGTAAATGTGGACTTAGCAAAACCTTGGTTAATGAGAGGTAAAACCTTCTGCTCTGTGTATGAATCGTAATATGGCCGTTTGCTGTTAGTAATTTAAAAGCTGTAACCACTTACTGGGTACTCCTGAGACCAGCCTCAGAGGTCGCAACACACGGAAGGCTCGAAGGGCTTTAACATCGAATCCACCTGGCTTACCCCCGTGCCCATGCAAGGCTTGTTGTTCGGCTTCCTCTTCGATGCCTTCTGCCTTCTCATCTTTGGTCAAAAGCTCCAAGACAACACTGAAGAGTCTATTAGAAGAATACAGTGTTAGACAGACAGACACACAGCTGATAGATAGATAGATCGATAGATAGATAGATGCCCACATTAACTGCATATAAAAGGAGAATATATATACAGAGAGACTTTCATCACAGGAACCGCCTCCTGCTGTGGTCACAAAGTGGAATCGACACTGAATGAATTTCTAGCTATGAAAGAAGACACCTTATTACAGACAGTCAGGCATTCCTCACCTAGCCAGAAGGGAAAATCATCTCGACTCATCACATCAAAGCTGTGGACTAAAAGCGGTGAATGAAACTACCGATATGGGCTGGAAGGAGTTCTGATGGCCATAAAGCACAGTCTGCTCCAACTTATGTTCAACTGAGTCACTGCTGTAAGACGGACTGCCAGCCACTGGGGGGTCTATTAGTCAGCCAGTCACGCTCAAAAGAAAACCCTCCATCACATATCGACAACTATTTTTGTGAGCAAAGCTCAGAAGAGCCAGCTGCCATACAGGAGTTTGTTTGTTGTTCAGAGAGCCATGCTGCAACACTGTCCCCCAGTAAAGATGTATGTTCCAACACATTTCTGATACAGTTTTAACCATAAATATTATAAGAATATTCAAATAAATCTCATTCTATGATGCTAACATCAGCTGTTAGGCCAACATGTCTTGCTTGTAAATGTGTTGCAGCTGTTCCTGACTCTATGAAGGGTTTGAAATGTTCTTTCTTTTTGGTTAAACTGTGTTTCGGTCATCTTGAATATTAACTCTCCTGGCTTGGACTTAAAAAAGTTAGTTACTTCTTCTACACAGGTAGCCTTTTTTGTTTTTTTCGTCATTGACTTTCTTAAAAGATTTGACCAGCAGCTTCTTACTTTCCATGATTTTTTCCCTTCTGCTGCACTACAAGAAAATGTCCCGTTTCGTGACACATGTTGTTTTAGGTGGCCTTATTAGCAGCGGAATTTAAGGAGCTGTTGAACCATTAAATGAACAACAGCAATCTGTAAATAGAAGTCACAGGGATGCATTGAAGCTTGTGGAAAAGTGGAGTGCACCTCCGACATCAGATACTAGAGGGATTATCTCAGTGTGCCGTTTCAGTGATTTAGCAGCAACAGCCACTCTTCGTGGCATGGGCAGCCTTCTTTGCATCTGACTGGATGGCAGATCAACCCTGCATGCGGCACACAGACAGAGATCTGACCTAGCTACCCACTGGACTGTGTGTATTAGGGTAGGGAGGGAGAGAGAGGGAGGAAGGAAGGAAGGAGGAGGAGGAGGAAAACAGAAAAGCTGCTATGCGGATGAAGATAATAAGACGAGAGTTTGCAGGAGACAGGAATGAGGGCAGAGTGAGGTGGGGATATGCACAGCACGAACCGTCTGAAATGTGAAAATGGAAGAGAGTTGTAATAAGGACGAGCTGCAGAGATAAAGCAGAGCCGGATGGCAAAGAGTGAGAGACAGTCAGTAAGAGGAGAGGGAAAGATGGGAGAGAGAAATGGAGAAGAGATGAAGTATGGAGAGATGGTGACTCACTCCAGCAGTGGTAAAGCTCTGATTTATTCTCTCTGTCTTTTCTGGGTCATATACTGTGGGTGTAGGAGGGTCTCTATTAGTGCCACATGGTGCAAAGACTCAGGCAACTTTAACGTCTCTTACAAATACTGTCAACTGTCAAATTGCGATCAAGGCACAAATCCTCACATAAGGCCAGAGATAATGAAACCTTGTGACCTGCCGTACAAAAAGACACCAATTTCTTAAATCAGTTAGTTGTATGCCCTCTACAGCAGCTGCACAATGATGGGTGAACTTGAGAACTTACCCTATTACCACGATGACAAAATCCAGCATGTTCCAGCCGTTTCTCACATACGCGTTCTGGTGCATCACCAAACCATAAGCGATAATCTTCAGAAAGGTCTCAATTGTGAAAATGATGAGGAAGGCATATTCAACTGTTTCCTGAAGACGTACAAAAAAGAACAAAGATAGATAAGTGTAAAAAATGTGGACACTTCGCTAATACAATGTAGTGTTTTGTCATAAAGAGCATTAGAGACACACTCATGTGATCCAGAAAATTGATCTAATCCAGCTCAACCAGACACAAGAAAGAAAAACAAATGGATAAAAGACCATGCAATTTATTGAGATCACAAGTTCAGAACCTACTTTAATGGTTAATGTTTTTTTTGTCCTTGTTTTTACCGCCAACCAATACGTGTATTTTATTGATTTACTTCAAGGTCCCTTTAAAACACACGATTAAAGCTCATAATGTCATACTGAGCTAGGCTGATAACATGAACCGTCTACATGTACTGTGTGCTGGTACACATGCACAAAACAACGGTGCTAAATTTAGAGGGTTATTTATATCGCAGAAATAACATAAAGCACTGCCTGTTTGCTGTATTGAGGAATAATGTGATGTTTGGTACAGATTGATACAACTACATATACACATTACATAAAGAAGGATGCCCTTTTAAGTGACTGATATGATCGTTTAGGGAGCAGCGTAGCAGAACAATAGCAGAAAAATCCCAGAAAATGAAACTTTCTGTGCAGAGCATGTTATCCTCATCAGAGTATTTCCTCCTCAGTCCAAATACACACACATTAGATGAAGTAGCAATGATGGTTTGTGTGTCAAAGAATGTCCATCTGTCTCTCATCTGTTAGTCCTGAAATGGCAAAATATCCCTTGTTGTCACAGGAGGGAAGGAATCAGCCATAATAGGCTGTAGTGGGTATAGCGAATTAATACAGTTTCCAATGACAAATTTAATCAAAACTTTGTTCCACGGCAGTTATGCAGACGTGTGTTTTTTTAATGAAGCAGTTTATCAGTGCTTCTATAGGCTAGTTCACATCTAAATACATCGCTACACAATCTATCTTTATCTTTTCGTCACACTTAAAAACCTAGAAAAAAAAGATCAAACTAAGTCTCTCTGCATAATGACCCCTGACTTAAAGCTGATCCAGTTTTCAATTTTTCCAACTTCTTCTTTGCACTTACTCACAGCATACTGATAACCACGACAACATGAAACAAGGTGCACAAGAAGCTTTGGAGATTCTGCTGAGATAAAAAGGTAAGTACATGAGTGCTTTTTTGGATTTTAGGTTTTAAAAGCTCGAATCACAGGGTGTTCTTTTTCTTCAAGTCTTCTTTTCTGTTCTCTGTGATCCAGGCAGCTGATAACTGAAACAACCCTTTGAATTTCCACAAAAAAAAGAACCATTTTCTGTATTCATGATCTAAAAAGGTGTCCACTGAGATGCAAAAATACTATTATTCTTCTCTGAATATGTAAGCAAAACAGTCATTACAGTTGTGACTATTGAGCTCCAGTGTGGAGGAAGATAAGGCAGGTAGATGGTGAAAAACTAAAATAAATGGTGGAAACCAATTCTCGAGATTGAAAAACAAGAGATTTGGAGAGCTCTCAAGGCATGACTGTATCAAAGGGGGGCAGAGGTTGAAAAAACCAACAAACACGGACAAGCGCACACTGGATAATATGGCTTGGATAATCAGTGCTTTTTAGAGGGTATGGGGGAGATTAGAAACATGATGTAACTCAGCTGTGCTCTTTCCTCCGGTTATTTCAAAGACAGAGGGAACAAAGTAACATTAAGCCATCAGGTTGAGGTCAGCTGAGAGTGAAGCAGACAGCAGAGGCACACATAGCCAGGCAAAAACCGGAGTGTGCTTTTTAGTCCCACTAGATGTGTAAGGAACTGTGGGTGGATACACCATAGGTGACTCAGCTTATTAGGACTGTCCTGGGACGTCCCTGGAGATTAGAGAGAAAGACGCTGTCATCGTTAATTCATGAGGTGGGTCAGTGTGAATTCTGTGCACAGGCTGATGTTCTGCATATGTTTCCATCAGTACAAAAATAGGCTAAATGCATCAGAGAGAGGACTTCAACACATCATGTTGGCGAAAGCATACAAAGCATTAGCATATAGATCATAAACTATTCTGCCTGGGGGAGCTTTGCTGCAGTATGATCTCTGCGGACGCGATAAATGCAGGAGCAGAGCAGTTTTCCCAACAGTTAACCACTGATTGTGAGAAGCACTTAGCCCAGAAAAAGAGACATGGGCCCCTTTGTTACGACGTAAAAGGTTGAGTTAAGCTCAAGGCTGCTGAATCTGTGATGGAGCATGCTCAGGCTGCAGGGAATAGAGAGAGCGGAACAACTCATCCAAGGATGGAAAGAAAGTGACACAGAGACGAGCAAATCATTTTTGAGGCATCTCTGAACAAAAAAGACAGTAAACTGGTGCTGCAGTCACTGTATCTATCACAGTTTAACAGGCATATGAGGAGAAAATAATTTATGTAATTGTAATTGTCATTTAACTGCATCCAAAATATCACGATGCCCTTTTTAGAAAGTCTGTTTCAAATGATATCATAGACAATGGATTACCCTGCAGGCAAGGCAGTAAATGACCAATGGATGCAAAATACACTATCTGCACACTTTCTAAGCTATAATGAAATTATGCTAATGTTGAATATAATAGTCAATTATTTCCATCAATTAAACAGATACTACATTTTTCCGCATGCTGAGCCGTTAACGGCACTAGAAAACGTGGAGAGACAACAAGAGAAGAAGACAGAAAGAGGCCTTTGGGGATAACCAGAAATATCTCTGACTCATCTAAGTTTGCTTTTTGCTGTAAAGAGACCTACTGTAATACTGTAAGCTTCATTCTTTCACACGGTCTATGCAGCATATAACCAAGAAACAAGTTCACTTCCCTTGCTGATATTCTCACGGGTAAAACATACATAATCACAGCACTGTTATAACTCTCAAGTTGTGCCCTGAAAGCAAAGTTAAAAACTCAGACTGCTGGCTAAGACACATGCCGCAAGTTCATCCTCAAACCCCACAGCAACAGACCCAACTGGACTTAATGTGCCATGGGGTGTGTGTTCTCACATCTACAGGCACACCTCGGTTCCTCTCACAGCTGATCATTCACCATACGACATATGATGCTCCTAACCCGCTGAACCATGCACTCTCCTGCATAATTTGCCATATGACTGAGCCAGGCTGCCAGCAGGAATATGAAGCCATTAACTGTTTAGGAGTAGGGTGTCTGCAATGTTTGAGAGCTGAAATCTATTTTCCTGCAGACTTCCCGCAGAAAGTATAAATTTTATCTTTTAATTTTTACATTATTGAAATAAATGATAAAGCAGGTAGACAGACACAATAAAGGCTTGTCTTGAGGTTGTTTAATTCATTTAGAATGAATAAACAACAGCTTCCAGACAAATATATAAGGAACACTGAAACAAACCCCCTTATTTCACTCTTTTAACTAATCTCAGTCCCAGAATATGAGATATAAATTAATAATTTACAGCCTTGTGAACATATGCTTTATAAACAGAAGTTTATAAAACATGTGTTTGTTTTTCCCCTCCGAATGCTTCCAATTAGTTCGACGTAAGTTGAATATTTAAAGGGAGAAGTGATCTGAACTTCTTTAATAGATCAATAGAGAACAAAAGTAGAACACTGCAGTAGGACATCCAAAAACAATCTCCTTTTTTGTAGCATAAAGAAAACACAATGGAAAGTCTCTGTGTGCTTGAATGCATATTAATGAGGGGATGGGGGCTTACTTTGATCCCACTGAAAAGTTAACAGTGCTGAATCTACAGATGCACACACTATGAAAAACCCAGCGCTGACAGTTTGTAATAAATCTGGAGGCTTTCTCCAAATCACTGTTGGCTCAAAGTCAACAGGAGGGCCTCAGTGAGTGTAAATCATCATTATAATCAAGTGACTTGACATTGAAACAGGAAGACAGACTGCCAACATGTCAGTGGAACCATGTGATCACATGTTTGATGTTTCCGGTTTAACTAAACAGATAAACATTCATCCTGTTAAAGGCTTCGAGTTTGAAGGGAAATTCCTGGGACTGCGCACAAATATCTGCCTGATCCAGCCACACGAGGGACAAAGATGCCCCGTTGATTCAGCAGCAAACACAATCTGCATGAATAAGTTTAACAAGATTTCATATTCTACTGCGTTTTAAAACACCCGATTGTTACCGTACTGCGTGTGTGCGTGTCTGGACATCTGAGCGTGTGGCGGCAAGCCCAAACTCGCATGAGTCAGAGTGACATCATACATGTTTGATATCGGTGGGATCAGAATACTTTCATGCACCGCAAACGCAACAAAGCTACAAGTCATTCTAATGTCAGCGCGGGCCATATGTAGAGTGGCACGAGCACAGACACACACACACTTTGTGTCACGGGACCCTCAGCAGATATATGCTGTAAGAAATATTACTTTATTATTTTAAATCTTTCCCCTCCGATGCCTGTGGGATCAGGTCAGTACCATCCCACCGAGCTGGCTGAGTGAGGAGCGCCTGCTCTGGCGGCTTTAAACTGTAAATAAATAAATAACTGTAAAAAAGCTTAAATGCAACACCATGATGGCTGGTCAAGTGTGTGATGTTCATCAGGCTTTTAAAAGGCCTGACGCCATAGGTCATCTGAGGTTATCTTAAGATAAGCAAATACATGGATGAACAAAAGATCTACTGGAGGTTACCTGCCACGTGATGAAGGGCTGAGATGGATTTGTAGCCAATTTTGTGTCCACGTTTTTTTGTATTTTCACCAGACACAGTTTACCACATCTTCCTCCATAGTCATGAAACAACTAACAACCTTAAGACATAAAACAGTCAGAGGATGGATCTAAACTAATTAACATCAAACCAGATAACTGCTCATGTTTAAGCATCTTGGCTTGAAAATGCCATTCTAGGATGTTGTGAATGACTTTTTAACATTCATAGATCAGTTTTGTTGCTGTTTTCCCCATCGGTTTTTACTTGGTTTGTCATTAAATCTAACTGGTTAAGTTTTTCCACTGAAAACTCCAAAGTGAAGGACTGGACAACGCTGCCGTTTGTGTTAAAACAAACACTGTTGTTACATATCATCTCAGCATATCATTTCCGTGAATTAACAGTAGTCGATTTCACAGAAAGCCTGACAGTTATGGCAGAAAAAAAGCGAGGTAAAATCACATACGCACAAAGTATGTGATTTTTCTTGATCTGCTTAACCATGTTCTGTTTTCTTTCAACAAATAGATGTGGTTACTATTTGTAATTAACAGAACATGTTATTTAACATGCATATATCAATAATATGTTTTGCAATGCTTGAAAATGTTGTGAAAGATAAATTCAAAGTTATAAACTTTTTTTTCTGCACTGCAGAGAAAACACAGCACGTAATCCAAATGAACCAAACTAAAGAGGACAGTACCCTTTTGAACAAGCTGTGAAAAATTATATGGTTGACTTTGAAAGCAGGGGAAGTATTTTAAACCTTCACTGCCTGTACCGCTGGATCTATTAAGAGCAGCCGTGTGTGTGTTCGACAAAAATAAACTGAGGTCACAAAAAGGTTTAGAAACTTTAGAAAGTGGACTGACAACTGAGCTCATTACAAGACTGTTCGGATCCGGACTGAGTTTAAAGGAGCCTGAATTCATATGACAACTGAGAGGAAAAAACTGACAAAAATGCTGACGTTCTAGTTAGTGCTGCGTTCTGCAGCTGGTCCCAAGTGCTCATCCAGGCCTGATGTCCTAATGAGGACATCGGGCCTGTTGTGTCCAGAGAAACAGCATAATCTTGTGAACCAACACTTCCTTTTGTTTTCAAGGTTTGTATCAGTCCATAATTTTGTTGCACACAAAGCAGAAAGTGTTGACCATAAATATGGTGGCTATGTATTCAAAAATCATTTAAAAAAGTGTCATTAAAGCTAAACAAGGCCATAAGAAACTAAAACCTAGAGAATAGCCAGTTTTTTTTTTGTTTCACGGTTTTTGGCCCTAATTCGAATGCTCACATTCATTCAAATAAAATTCATTTTTATTATTTCATTCTTCTTTCCTCTGTTTGATTCTGTTTGACTCTGCAACACCATCATGGCTCCATATTCATACAGTGGCCACACAAACTCGTGCAGCACGCCTCTGACTCTTTTTACTCTCACTATCTCCGTCTCTCCCTCAGTCACACACTCACGTGCAAACCCGCTCTCACACTTGCGCACGCATGCAAAAACACACGTTCGAGATAACGAGAAGAGACAGTGCTAGTGTGAGCGGCAAATGAGCAGTTACGTTAAGTGACTAAACACATTCTTCTACAATCCTCTCCATGGGAGTCCCCGGTCCAGACATTGTGGCTTGTGCCAGCCATTACACACAAACACACCAGAGCCAACTGCTTGATTTGCCTCACACATGTACACATTTACACCAAAACACTGACATATGAACCTCAGCAGCTCTTTTTCCTCAAATACAGGCCATCTGCTTCCTCAGCGCAGAATTTGAACCATGCTATAGGAACAAGCATACAGGAACCTGTTATTGTTCCAAAACAAAAACACACACTTTATTATAGCAATGGATAAGGCATTAACAACCACTCCTTTAATGATCAAAATGTACAATAGCAAATCAATTAAATTATTACTACAGTTACTGATTTCAGGTTGATTATAATTACCGGATGTTACAAAAGAAAGGTGACTGTTTAAAGGGGTTATTTTGCTTATTTGAATTATGGCTATGTGAAGTGATTGTAAATAGACAGCATGTCACTTGCAGAAAACCTTGGTCAGAGAACTCTAAATTTAGAGCTCTCTAAATTTTTAGGTAGGGGCTACTGAGAAAATCCAAAAAAGCCAAAAGAGGCCATCTATAACAACTAAAATCTCTCAGAGCATTACGAAAAATCACAATACACACTGAATTTTCAATCTTAGTTCCAGCTGATCAGCAGCTCCTGCAATGTCCAATGAAAAAATGGATGTTATTTCTATAAGGAAATAATCTTAAACGGACTCGCTTTCTTAGTCCAAATTGAAGCAGAGAAAAATATTTACTATATTTAGAATTTGCTCAAGTGCAGAATACAGTGAACTGAGGTTTTACCTGCTTCAGATGTTGAACACCAGCTCTTGTGTGGCCCTGTACTGAATGGGAGCCAGAATTCTTTTCAGTCTCCAAATTAAAACAGTTTCCATAGAGTCTCCGCGTGTACTACAGATGTTCTGTAGCACTGACACATGTGGCCACTAATATGTTCACCATCATCAGCCCCCCCATCGGGTGAAAGCTGCCACTTCATTATCCTAAATGCTGCCTTCCACTCACCACTTGTGGATACATAAAAGTACAGAAGGTATTATCAACACAAGGAGCCTCATCTGCTATTCAACACTTGTAACGAAAACACAGCAATTTCCACAGAATCATTTCAGCATGGCGTCCTGCTTTCTGTGAACTATCGACGGACGCTCCCACACTGGCTCCCTCGCAGTTCCCGCCATGAGGCTGCATCGCCAGCTCAAAGCCTCCCGCTGTGAAACACACGTGTGAGCAGCAACTGCCGAAAGAGCCTGGATCAAAGGGACTCCACTTTGTCGTGAAAATCGCTGGGCTGCTCATTCATACCTGACAGGACCACACGACTAAGACGAAAATGTGAAGACAAGACAAATGATCGTTTAGATGTTATTTCTAAGGAGCTACCACAGGTCTGCTCTTTTGTCCCGAGTGCTTCATGATGGAGATCAGTGAGCATAACCTCAGGTCCCATTTATGGTACTACAATGTTCTGTCCAGCTGCATTTTAATCAGAAATAACATAAGATAAGATGACAATTGCTCATTTTGTACTTTATAGAATCTCTTAAACGGAGCAACACGTAAAATCAACATAGTGACGTCTTTTCAACAAGTTATCCTCGATGTAAAATGGCTATGAGAGTTCATTCTAATAACAAATAACAAAAGCCTGTATTCTGTCACAAATGAAATGAGTGTAATGTTTTTCTGGAAAAGCCCCATTCTAGTAAGATTATCTGCGCTGCCTGATTGTCAAAGCAGAAAACAAAGCAATATTACATTACTAATATCTGCAAGCATGTAAAAATCCTTACTGTGACCAGATCTAATGTCTGTTAATGAAGGAGTGCAGTTGTTGGAAACGATGTCCTGACCCCTTCAGCTAATGATCATGCGGTATGTTCTCCAAGACTAAATATCAGCACCAATGGGTTTGCAGTGATATTATATAATCTCAGATATGAGAACACACATTCCAACCTGGCAACAGAACTGTAAATATCTCATCATACATATTTTACTAAAAACTATTTTACTCATCTGAAAATCCTTTGGAAAACGAATTTCCAAATGTCTAAACAGAAAAGCCTTTCACATTGTGGGTTTACCGAGTGGTATTTCTGTCTTTTCATGTCCTTTTGTCCCCAGTTAAAATCTACAGCTCAGTGGCTCAGGGGTTATGCAATAACAGTGATACGGACTTGGACACAACCAGATACCAAACGCAATTCGCTGCATGTTGATTCATGACGGATAGGATGTATGAATCATATTCTCCGTGAAAAGGTCATTGTTTGGCTTAGCCACCTTCAGCAGGAGATGCCTGGAGTGTTGGGGCTCAGATAGATGGAGCAAAGCAAGCAGTGTCGACAACGTAGGTGTGGAGGAAACACAGTCGTGTGCAGGATAGGTGGTGTGTGTGTGTGTGTGTGCGTGCGTGTGTGCTTGTTCCTTTTTAACTCAAGGGACTGAACAAAGGAACACCAACAGAGAAGTGAGCTGCGCCAGGCCTGAAAACATGACAAGGTTTGTTGTGTCACTCCACACATGCATGTGTGTATTTTCATGCTGGCTACATCCTGTTACTCACTTGTGCCTCCTGGTGGTTCTAAGACCCCAATCTTTTGCCCTCTGTTCTGCCCGAGGAGACAATTGCTTTCTATTTATAATGAGCTGCTGCATTTAACCAAGCCTCACTAACAACACGGGCAGACTCAGGCGATAACAGCCCGCATGACTTTGCAGCAATAACGTCGGAGCGGCTCTGCAGCATCTCCACAGCGGCACGCACAGAAGAACTCATTCAGGATTTTATCTCATGATTCGAAGACAGCAATCAGTGGGGGCTAACTCATAACACCCTTGATGAACCGTCTGCTCAAACACAATGGCAGACATCGGCTTAGTTCAGGGTTTTAGTGTCCCTGTGTGTTGATAGCTAACGCCACATTTTAATGTGTCGCCGAGTAAAAAAGCTGCACGGTTCAGCAGCTCTGTGATGCAATTTGATCCTTGCTTTACACATCAGACTACGCGGCGCTCCAGCTCAGGTTGCATATCAGTCCTCAGTCCACCTGCGCAGCGGCAAAGCAGAGCTATGTGAAATGGCACTCTTCACTACAGCTATCCCTGCTGGCAGCTATTGCACATCCAGCTCAGCACTTTTCTCTCTCAAACCTCTCCTGTGAACACAGCCCGAGTCCTATAAAACAACTACGGCTAAAACTGGCACACCTGCCATTTAAAGAAGCCGGCCTGTTGTCCAGCCCCTGCAGAACCCCTACATAATTCACCCTCTGGTGTGTCATTTAGTGTTGACACTGCAGAATCGAACCAAAGTCCTGTGCCAGTGATGTAAAGCTGCTCGAGGGACTGGAAAATAATCAGTTTAACTGTGTGAAGCAAAATGTATGTGTAGAAAAGATAAAGGAGGCACTTACACTTCTTAGTAGCAAAGCTTTCCACTCACTATCATGATTACTTAAAAGAGCTATACATCATTTTATGTTGCTCATCAGCTTGTTCTTTCATCTTTACCTAATGACCTTGTTTATGAAGCACGCAAGCAGCACGAGTGATCTTGTTCAGCCCTGGACTCTGTCAGGCAGCTAGCTTTTCATTTAATTCTTAATGGATGCACGCATAAATCCAACGTGACACTCCTATTTAGAGTAGAGCTATACCTGCTCCATTAGTACAGAGTGACAAATACTACACAACAGTGCAGTAACAGGCTCAGAGAGCTGAAGTGACAAAAATATCATTAATAAGGGCCATATCATGCCCTTATTAACATATGCAGCGTTTTGCACAATAAGGACGTGGGTATAAAGGAATAGGTGATGCCTCCACTAATGAGCTGAAGTGCATCTAGTTGGTCATTACTGCGCTGGATGTTAAAATGACCTCCCCTCATCTATGGACACATGAAAAGGGAAAAATCTGAATATGAATGCATATTCTGAACAAACCAGAGCTGAACTAAACAATAAAAAAGAATAAATAAAGCATTAACGAGATTAGTCAATATTCAGAAAACGTACGTTCTCTTTATAACATGGTAGAAAAACTGAGCTCTCTCAGTCTTAACGTCAAATTAATCCTGATGACATACTGTATTCAATAATACATCAGACACTTTTCTCTGGTACACCGGTGCTGTGTAAACAGACACCTAGATGTCACCCTCCAGGAGGTCACACTGGGAAGCTGAACACCTGATTTCTCTAAGCTGCGCGAGACACACTTTTAACCAAAGCTGTGGCTTATCTGCCACAGGCAGTGGAGCGCTCCTGCCAGTCATATACGGCAACCTGCTAACCCCCTCTCCAAGATTAAATTAGCCTATCAAAAACCTTCAAAAGTCTGCAGACACACTGTACACACTCATCATTAATCATTCAACACTGCAGCTATATTCTGCATTTGCAAGCACCACAAACTGTGTGTATGTCTGGCTCGTTGGTGGGTGCACTTATCCTCGGGAGTGGAACAATGCTTACAGCACTACATCGCCCATAATTCATCATACAGACATAAACGCACAAGGTGCACAGAGTGGTGGTGCAATGACAGGAAAATTCTAAAAATAGAATGCTGAATAAAACCTCTGTGCAGGAAAACTGTGACATGATAAAGCACGAGCTCCAAATGTTTCTCTTTGTAGGCACAGCGTAAACTTAAAACCTGCATAGTAAAGCTGTATGCTGAAGTATGCAGTCTTGTTAATTCTGCAGAGGCTTTGACCACATTTCCATTTGGAAGCGGGTAACACAATCAAACCATCAACTCAGAGACGGGAGGAACATAAAACACAAATAGCAATGTACATACTCAACAATAGTAGCGAGCTAATATGCAGAAGTTCTAGCCCTGTGACCACCAAGTTGATCAACACATTTTAAGGAAAGACACAGACTACTCACCAGATCGTGGTTTATGGAGTTGGAATCGTCTTCAGGAAAAGGGACATACACAGCTAAGGCCATACAGTTGGCAAAAATAGCAATTAATATAAAGATATCAAATGGCCTGAGAAAAAGAGGTTAAGGAAATCACAGAAGGGAATCTCTGTCACATCATTTGATGGTTGCTTGGTGCTTCAGGTTTCAAGACACAGTGAATGTCACTGTCTCTTCATAGGAGAAACATGTTTCTCCTCTGTTTATGGCACCAGCTTTCACACCAACACCAGCAACATAGGGCTTAAAAACACCAACTGGTTCTTGTCCTGTCACAATGTTTTCCCTTATACTGTAGTATACTTTGACCTGCATTAATTGTATTTGTACATAAAACAACAGCAACAGCACAGTTCAGAACATAAATGATACTCAGAAACTGAGATAATTATCATTTCCCTGAGTCTGAACTACAAATGGAGCATTTAATGCAGCAGCCACTAATTATGTCAACAGCTACAAACCAACTTAACAGGTAACACTGTGCTGAACAATTACTTACTTTTTGTGACCCTTACCAAGGTTAACAACAGTGTTAATTCAGCGGCCTGCAAGTAAAAAATTAAGATTCAAACGGGTTGGCTGCACCCATGATGATGTTTAAACTCCAAATCTGAACAATTTATTCTGATATAACAAAATTTGAAATGTTTGGTGTTTTTTTTCTTGAACAATGGATCATCGTCTACTCATTGCGTCCCATTAACTGAGAAATGATCTTTGTTGAAAATCTCAGAACCCACAGTGAAGGATACTTCCACTCCACCAGGCTGATGCAGGCCCTGCGTATGGGGTTGTTGAGGTTGAGGCAGAATAGAGCCCTGGGTGGCCGGCTGTTGGCGTTACTGCCCTGCTTCTTGCTCTTGGCATACTGCTGCCGCTTCTTCTGTGCCAACGCACCTACCGGGATGGTGGAGGTTGCCGGGGCGGGTGGAGCGGGGGCAGCCGGTGGTGCCGTGTGGGCGGGGGCCGGGGCGGGGGCAGGGGCCGGGGCCGGGGCCGGGGCGGGAGGAGCTTCGGGGGCAGTGGGGGCTGGGTCTGGGGCAGGCCCGTTGGCGCTCATGGTGTGGGCGTGGCTCTTTGAGGAGCATCCAGCAGCATGGATCTGCCAGGGCAGAGAGGGAGACTAGAGGAGGGCAGAGCAGTCCGACCGATGAGCTGGCACGTCACCAGGGTGAGGTACTCAGATGCTGCTGGCATAATTTGCCTCTGAAAGAAGAAATAAAAAAGAAAAAAAGAAAAAAAGAGGTGAAAAGTAGTGCCAAGGTTTCACATTTTTCGTTTAACAGCTGTGGTAGTAGTGGCCTGGCTGCTTTAGCTTATGTTGGAAGTGTGTCTGGGGTGTGTGCGTGCGTTTATGCTTAATTATGGAAAAACAAGCTTTAACACACTCTGACTGTCGCAGGAAGCACCACAAAATTGGCTCTGAGCGTTTTAGCAGGTGCAGCAGGTGAGTCACAAAACATTACCAGAATGAAGAGTTTGTGCATGGGCACGGCCCAGGCTCGTGTGGGAGGCTGAGCGCAGGGTGACCAAATGCCCCCCGAGCCCAGCCTTTGATAGTGATGTATTTTAATCTGGAGTAAAAAAAACTAAACAACAACAACAACATGGAGGTAGCTGAAGTCTATCAGCTAATGGCTTTATTGGCGTTGCTATCCCAAAAGGATTCAACCTGCTCTATAAACTTCAAATAAAATGGCCTTCCTTATCAATCCTAAAGGTCATCATTTTGTTTGTCTGGTATCCACAAACGCCAGCATTACTTCTAACCAGGCTGTATCCATGCCACAAATCACAATGGCTTCTCCTGCTCAGCAGAGGCTCATATAAAGGAAAAATGAGCCCAAGCCATCGACCCAGCCTCCCATTCTCACCGAGTGCCCCCCGGATGGATAGGAATGCATCAAATCCACCTAAGGCCCAGGAACCCACTGGTCCCAGCAGATGCTGTGCAAACACTTAAATGTTTTACAGACAGCTCTCACCTCTCAGAACATCTGGCTCTATTATCTCTATCATAGCAGACGTCAGCTCAGACTCTGGAGAAACTACTTCAGTTTAGAGCCCAAAATGTTTTTACAGTCTCCCTGATTAGCTCACACATAAAATGTCACCTGTGATTCATCAAACTCCATGTTTCAAAATCCTTGTCGAGAATGCCTGTTGTGATTGTTACAACTGTTATTGATCACTTGTAGTATTGATATATGTCTTTTGTTTATCTGCCATCTAACAGCTTCTTTTGCCGGAACTGAATGTGAGTTTTTGACACACATTGAGCTTAGACGTGCTATTAAATATGCATTTCTCTGGCAGCTGTAGGTAGAGGACCTAAGAGGTCACTTCAGATAGGTTGATGTTGTCTTTGTGGATACACAATTAATGCTAGACAACAAATGACACCCAGGTTTACCATGGAGATAAACAGCTGACTTAACAAAGGAGAGAAATTTCAAATTTGAACACAGGTGATCAAGCAGAATAAAAAGAGGCCTTAAAACACTTATCTAAATATAGCTGTCAGTATAAATAAATATTTTCTAATATATGCAAATTAAGTTATTCCACAATGTCGCCAAATATGTAGCCTATCTCAATCAGACTAAACAAAGGGGTGACAGAGAAAGCAGTCCTATTTCCAATCTACAACAAATATGGCAGACTGTTTGGGCTTTGATGGTGTTCCACAAAGCCTGTTGGGTTGAATGAAGCAGAATTCAGAGGGAAACTGAGGCTCACGTACGAGCAAAAGCAAAGGAAGGTGTACAACTGGCAGCTGCCACTCTCAGGCATCACTTGCTGGCATCAGTTGTGTAAGTCCTTGAACTGCCAGCAGGCCCCGCAGAGGAAGACACAGAAAAGGTCACATTGCAGTGATGCTCGGAGAAGAATTAATCTTCTTATTGCCTACCAAATGAGACGTGAGGGGTTACTGCAATGCATGACTCCTCGTCTTAGTGGCAGCAGTGTGCCCGCTGTACCTCTCCTTTATGCTGCCTTTTGGCTTTATCTAGCCAAGCCTACAGCAAGCTCAATACGAGAGTAACGCGTTTTAAAACCACCTTTTTTCCCCCCTCAATATTAATTTCACCGCTGCATCGACATCGTCGACCGAGTTGTGGTGATGAAAATGAAAAGTGACACATTTCCATGAGCTATTCGTGACAAACTAACCCACCACCGAGTGTCCTCGTGTTTCTCCTTGGACACCATCAAGGTAAGACATGGTCAACCCCCCCACCCCCCGAAAAAAAAGGCTGACTCCGGGCGCTCGTAGTGGAAACTGAGCATCGCTGGCAACCGTGTAACGACGAGCCTCAGTCAGAGGCTCACGCGGGGCTGCCGCTCCACATGAGCGCGAGCCGCGGCAGCCTGTGGCCGCGCGTGCCCCCCCCCCCACACAAACACACGCCTCGTTCCGTATGGTCTCCGCTCCGAGCCCACCGATAGTGACAGCGTCGAGCTGCGAGCGGCCGCTGAGGACCCGCTGTCCGTCCGTCCGTCTGTCCGTCTGTCCGGTGACGGCGGCGGACAGCCGCTCGCACGCGGGCAGACGCAGCCATGCTAAGAGGCTAACTTGAGTTTTCACCGTGCCGTGCCGTACCTTCTCTGAAGACTTCCCAGTTCAGCCGCGGTCCTTTCTTTTTTTGTTGTTTTTTTTTTTGCCTCGATAACGCTGGTCCAGACGGAAACGCAGGGTTCGTGGCTTCGCGGGGCGTTAGAAACGCAGCAGGGACGCACGCAGGCTGCGCATCAGTGGAGCTCCTCCATGGTGCCCGTGGAGAGCTGGAGACAGGCGAGTGCGCACTACGAAGGACAACACAGCATCCTCGTCCGCTGCCTGCTTATCGTCACAGCGCCAGTGAACAGTGAAACGATCGTTCATCAGAGAGCTACTCTCCTCCTCCTCCTCCTCTTCTTCTTCCTCCTCCTCCTCCTCCTCCTCCTCCTGTTCCTGGCCCCCAAACTCCTGCACAGGTCAGGTAGATGCCTCGGTTATTGCCCAGGGTCACCTACTAGTAGTTCTTGAAAATAGACTGACACAGAAAATCAAATGTAGAGTCCAGTTTTGTAAAGTATTGAATATGTGTTATGTGCTATATGTCAAAGATAAATGTGCCAAAAATCTTTGGAAATGCAGCTAAATTGTCTACATTTTTACTCATCTATATGTGCAAACTTTGGATTGCCTTATATAAAGTCAAATGCCTCACTGTTGGGGATAGTAAAACTATCACTTTTATAGCTATTTTCTGTATAATCTTTTTAATCCAAAGATGTTTATTATTTCTGTTTATTTGTGATTCAAAGCTATATTAACATTTTACTTTTTAAAACCAGCCAAATGTGGCTGCTAAAGGTTTTCAGAGATAAATATGGTCTATCCACTCCTAAAGGTCAGGGGTGAATTGTTTGAATTGCCAATAAAAACTGTATACTATACTGAACAGAAAACATACGGTCACTCCTTTTAACTTTTACAAGAGCCCCGACTGGTTGTAATTGTCTGATGAACAAGAACTGACGATATTTTTTTCCAAGTCACGTCGGTAAACTTCTGAAAGCGTTGCATCAGGAACACTTTCTGGGATGAGCACTGATGATTGATTTAGGCCATAACAGCTGATCTGATTATTAAAGGACACATTTGCCTTCATAATGGGTGAATTGGCATCATGGTTGGATGACCATCCTGCTAAAGGCTGTTTTGCTGACGGTGTTTGTTTGATTGCACAAGACTTCAACAGTCTCACTGCTGAAGTTATGACGTGGAATTAATAAACTTGAAAAAATGTAATAATCATGCCAGGAAAAACAAAGACTGTATGAAATTCCACTGATTCTTCCAAGAGGACTAAGCACCTAATAAGAAGTTTGTCGATGGGGTCCAAAAAGCTGGTTCTAGGAACAACTTGTATGCATGAATTTAGTCTCTTTCTGGGCTAAACTGAATTTTTGAAAGCCCAGAATATGACGACATTTTATTTTTCCTTTGAAAGATTTGAGACTTGCAGACATGGAGGAATAAAGGAATATCATATCTTATCTCACTGTAAGCTGTCAGAGAAAAATGCCCCCAAGTCCAAACATCCCTGGACATAAACATTCATAAGGACTGTGACTGTGGCCAACTGCACCTCCATTCTACTAATTAAATATTTAACTAAGTACATGAATCACCAGGCACTGTCATTTCTATCATGGGGGGCATCGGGAAAAGTTCATGACACAGATGCTTTTGTATGATGCGCAGACTTTAAAGAAACCGGTGCGGACTGTCCAATTTGTCTGAAAAACATGGAGCCACTCATTAAAATAAACTAATTTAACGTAACGAGCAAGAATAAGGGAAATTATATGTAGTCAGATACCTGCAGCTTAATCAGCTTGTGCGTATCACTGAGCTAGAAAATCCAATCATTTTGCAGAGTGCACGGGAATGGATAAGTGCTAGTAGGAAAGCATTTACCAGGAAACAATGTCCGACATATTCAATTAATCGAACTCCTGTTGATTACCTATGAATACACCGTCACATGCTATGTCATTTACATGTGGAAGCCATTTTCCTGATGATATTTTGCAGTAATGTTATCGTGGCTTTGCTGTGCAGGTCGACGAAAAGTGTCCTCTGCCTTAACAGCATGTCACATGTGTTCAGAATGAGAAAGTAAGTCAACACCAGCTCACCTGATCTGGTGGTAACACACGCCTCTCTCTCATTACAGCAGCTCCTTTTGAGCACACAAGATCTGTCTGAGGTCTTTTGGGCGTATTGTCTGTGAGATTCTTCAACAAATGCTATAATCTCTCCTGTCTGTGCGAGGCTTCAGGGAATTTTGTGGTATCCCCCTCTTCTTCCAGCTCTGACTTTGTGTTGTTGACATTAGCTGGGTAACATAAATAACGTCGTATTCCATGACTGTATTGTTCTACAAAAGATTGTTGGGAGTACGGCGTCTGCCTGATGAATGTAAAACTCTTACATCACCCGCACACTCAGCTATGCATTATGTCCACTCTTAATGCATACTATGGGAAGCTAATGAGCAAATGATGCCCATGACCTCACAGAACACCCATTAAAAACTGGATTTGTAGGATTTTATCATCAGCTCCTTGTTGTGCTGCTGTCACCATAGTAACACAGAAACATCTATTGTTTAGCAAGGCAGGCGTTCTAGTTACACTGACATATATAAGTGCAGGCATCTCTATGAAGGCTTTTAACAGAGTTAAAAAAACACAACCGCAGTGAAAACGGAGTCTGATTTAATGATCTGATGGTTTTAGCGAGCACAGCCCAGTAGTAATAAACCGTTGTCATCATTGCAGTGACAGTCTTACCTGAGGGAGAATTCTACTTCAGCTTGATGTCCCAGCAGACATCTGCAAAGGGAAAACAGTCGTTGTCCTCCCTGGCAGGTTGGTCAGTGAGCGGGCAGCAGCAGCAGCATTTGGTGAGTGCAGGAGAATGGCTGGAGGAGGAGGTGCGTGCTATCAGCTTACCTGTCTGCCCAGGATAATAGTTTCTTCTGGAATCATCTTTAATTATTCACCTTTGGACAGGTCGCCGTTTGTGTGTGCATACCTGTGCTTGTTGGTTAGTTTTTTAAGGTAATCTGTTGCTGCTTTTTTTCAAATTTACTGGGTTTCACACACATTTGATTTCACCTGGTGAAAACCAAGATGTGTGAAGACAGATGGTGCTAGTGATGTCAACATTAAGAGTGTGTGTGCAAGTGTTGAAAGAAGTGGGGGGCCTCAAAAGTGCTCCAAAATCGTATTATGGTAAACTTATATCAGTTGTCTGTTTGGCGTGCTTTTTACCTCCATTAATCACCTGCAGTTTTCCCGGACTTCTTGTTTTCAAGCATGTCTGACCACTGGAGACTGTTGTCCTCCTAACACATTAGAAAAACAGAAATGCGTGACTGCATGTATCACAAAAAAAAAAAAGTCAATTAGTCAAGTCCATTTTGTACTGAGAAGCCAATTAATTTATAATTCAATTAATTAACATAATGTCAGTAAGAGAGGAATTGTATGCATTTTCATTTAGTTGAATTTTCTTTTGTGTCAGTTTGGTGTGAGAACCTGCACAGATTTCAAAGCAATGTGAAACGGAACATTTTATTTCAGATCCCCCTGTTTATGTGCTGGTAGATGGGACTGGTCTCTGCAGGTCCATCGGGTCTACAGTATTCTAACACAACACATAATGTTTTTCCACTCTTTAACCAATTTTTGTTTAATGCTTGTAATGGGAAATATAAATGTGACTGGGAATGAAAATTAAAAGAGACTGAGAATTAGATAAACTTAAAGTCTAAAAATAAGTCTAAAACATACTTATTTTTTGTGGTCCACTTTCATTTTCGTCAAGTCCACATTTGCTCAGTGATTCTATTGTTTTGTTTGACCTGGTTTCTCCATAATGATGACTTTCCACTAAGATTTCCGTATGGTAGTGAGGATGGTGGAAATAACACTTATACATCATAGTGTTCATTCATGTGTTAGAGCTGATATGCACAGAGCCATGTGTTGGCACTTTTTCCTGATTTCATGTTCAAACTCCACCTCTTTCTTCTCCCTCAAAGCCATTCACTGCGCAGTGCAGTTCAAGATTGCTGAAAATGGATTTAGAATACAAACGGAGGGAGCAGTGGCCCCCCAGGGACCAGGGCTGCTTTTATTTTCTCAGCGCTGCACTAGCCCCCCCGCACCCCAACCCCTACCTCAGATTTGAGCTTCCTCCCTGCTCCAAACTCACAAGCTTAACATCAAACGAAATTATTAATTTAGAATACATTCCATTCTCTGCTGATGGAGTTTGATTTTACAGAAAGCATGTTGGGCTCTGTTGATTGAATAAAGAACACCCACCAATTAAACCTGTACCCACATTCAGCTGCTATCATGTATATGGCAAATCTCTGAAGGGATCTTATTGTTTACCACACCAAGAAATAAAAAGTAAGTGGATTTCAGTGTTCACAGTGAACATCTGTTGTACTTTATTCTTACACTGTAAATGCACTTAGTTTATTCTCTGTCCTTTATCCCTCAGTTTTACCATCACCCGCTCCCTCCCTTCATTGTTCTCTGCAGCCTTTTTGTAAATCAGATTGCAATAAATCTGCATGAGCAGTACAGTTGTGCTCATAAGCTGCAAAACTATTTTCTTTCTCTCATTTAATCTCAGTCTCATTCAGTCTTTAAGTGTTCCATTTCTATGCTGGCTGCATGTGTTTCGTTGATTTTTGCTCTCATGGTGAAGCACAAAGCTTCAGAACATTTGAAGCTATTCTAGAGATGACAACATGCGACTTGATATGATATCCGGGTCTGAACCCGCAGCTGAAACCTTATTACTGCAGCACGTTCATGTGCACTGATGCAACAAACGGTGCTTTTGCATGTTTATGAGAGCTGTGTGTGTAGATTTGTGTGCGTGTTTGTGCATCTGAGCAACGGGAGTGTGTTAGTCGAGCTGCTTGAAGGAGAGCAGTAGTGATGGAGCCTGAAAGCCCTGCAGCGCAGCTGTTCTCCCAGTGCATCGTCAACTTCACTGCTGAGCCCACAACACACGCTCAGCCTCAACCCCTGCTCACACACTCTCCTGCCTGAATCTTTCTGTCTCTGTTCCCTTTTCATCCACTTACTCTGCTTATCTAAAGCTCTTCATCGGAGTTTTTATATCTCCCATCTTCAGATGGTTCATTTAATCCTCTTTTCTCTAATTATCTAGCTTAATCAGCGGTTCCACTTCCATGCTATGGCCATGTCATGAGGTCTCTTTGTCCTCTCACCTTTTTGTTGTCTATCCCCCGTACTCCTCCCTGAGCGTTTTCCAACTCAGAGGTTGATCACATAATGCATCAATGAGAGTTTCTGTATGATTGAGAGCTCTGTTGAAAATTCAGTTACCAGTCCTATATGCTTTGCTCCTATGCACTGTCAGTGGGTGGGTCCTCTAGGTGACAGACAGCTCTCAGATAGAAGGGCAAGCACCCTGTCATCATGGTGACTGCAGAGCGATTTAAGGAAATGGACTGATAAGAGCAGAGTGGAGGAGGCTCAAGCCTGAAGGAGTGACTGGCATTAAAGCAATGTACCAGGCTTCGTGGACGGGAGCGTGAGATTGTATGCATGTGAATGTGAGAATATGCCTTCTTGTGTGCACACGTGAGCATGCCTTTGTGCATGTGTGTGGGCCTGTGTGAGAGTGTGTGTATTAGTGTGCACATCTGTGCTCATTCTAAAATCCCACCTGTCATTGAAGTCCAACAGTAACAGGGATGTATGTTTCTGCTCACTAAAGCTCCTCATTGTGTTATTGGAAACACACATATGCTTATTTTTGTTACATGAAAGCTTTGTGGTGGCTTTGCTCCTCTTTTTCTGCCAGAGAGATTAAAAATAGAAACATTCTTGCTCTGTGAATGTACTTTCCCTCCAGGAAGTGTGCAATTGTGGGTGTAAGACATTGGCTGAACACCATCACGTGGCGTTATCTTCCCAGGCTACCATTGGCTGACACCTGTGGGGCTCTGTGAAGAAAAGCTTATCTGACAGGACCCAGGAGCCCAGAGGAGTTGCTGGAAACTGGGAGAAGGACAATGTTGGTAGAAGCAGGATAGCAGGGAGCTAAAGTGATGGCATCAGTCTTGCTGTGAATGCAGAGGTGCTGGGATGTGACCTCCAAGCTATGGCAAAAAGCAGGAATCAACAGACATCACATGGCCATGGAGGTTGAGGAGTAAATGAATGAAGGACAGGGGAAGGCAGTAATTGTCATAAATGACACATGCATTGCATGTGTTGGGTCATACTTACATCTGCCACTGTTGACAATACTTCACACCTTTGTCACTGCTTTAATTTTCCAACGTTTGTGTTCATTTTTTAATCCTCGTGTTAATTGGTTTCGTCACTACACCATTACTCTAAAACCTTGTTTCTTTAGTAAATATGTTAGGGTCTCAATATTTTCTCCTCTGTGATTAGCTGCAGGCATAGCATTAAAAAACCATTTGTGTGCCAGCTTCATACAACATTTAGTGGGAGACAGTGGCCTCTGGTGTTGAAAACTTGGAAGATGTCTAGTCAGTAATAAAATTATTTTCAAAATGGAGAGATGGAGAGCAGTCCTGAACACTGTTCCTGCAACTCATTCATTCAACGCTTTGCTTCTTTTTTCCTCACTAATGTGTACACACCTCATCAACTAACAGACATCATTGTTTCAGATAACACTGTATTACCTAAATGAATTCATCATTACACTCTGTTTTCTTATTTAGTCATGCTTAAACACTTTCATACTAACTTTTATGATATTCTCTGTGCTACACTACAAGTATGTCAGTTCACGTTTACCTTTTAATCTACTTATTTCTTCTGACATGTGGTATTTCTTTACCACTTTATTCCTAACTGTGGAAAACAGCAAATCTAATTTGTCCATAGAAAACACGGCACAACACTTTTCTGACCAACTTTTGTGTAATGTAAAAGTGATGCCAAAAAGAAGTCGGATTGTAGATGAATGCAGAGACTTGTCATATGTCTCTCAAAATTAGGGTGGCCCTGGGAAAAGTTATTTTCATTCACTGATTAATTAAAAAGCCTTTTTTATGACGAAATCGGGAAAAAAACAGTGAAGCCAGATAATTATAAATGACTTTGAAGCATAGCTGGTTTTGATCTGTTTATGAGTTACCCAACTAACCGGTCATGAGTCATGGTTAAACCAGCCTTTCCAGTGAATTTACAAATTCAGCCACAGAGACAGGCTGATACTGACTTACCATCATGAAAGTTTTCTCTGACTATTTTCATTACTTTGAATACTCCATGTGTAGCCAGTACTGGATCAAACAGGTCAAATGTACTGAATGAGAATATCCTCTAGATGGCAGACCCATCCTCCACATACAAACAAAATTCAACAAAAAACTAAATTCTAATTTTTGATAAAAAATGGGGATAGATATAACATTTTCTATTTTAAAACAGTAACACAAAACCTCAGAGAACCCATTAACAAAAACACAGTCCACATTTCTGTTTGTTTTGTTTGTTTGTTTTACTTTTCAGCCTCTTGTGCAGTGTTTATGATTAACACTGATTTGCTTTACTGGCACGATGTAGAGGCCACCAAGCTGTCTTTATCAAGGATGCCCTTGCATATTTCAGAAATAAAACCCTAAACTGTTGCAGCTATTAAAATATGTCACAGCTTCATAGAGGAAGAATCATTTTGCCGAACTGGCCTGTACTACAGATGACTCCCCAGTTGGAAAATATTTAGTAAATTGTGACACATAAAGCACAACATGAAGAGGGACTATTTATATGATGAATGTGATCAAATTCGGGATTGGCTCTTATTTTTCATGAAATGGAAAAAAATTCCTACTTACAAGGTTTTTTTTAAATGTTCTGCTGAAAACAAAATACCAATTGATCAGTGATTTTGTTTTTTTTTACATAGTGTACCAATATTTTTAATAACTGGGGTTGTCATTTCAAAGTTTTATGCCTGTGTCTTTTGTTCCTATCAAAAGGCTCAATTTTTTGGGGAGAATTATGTCATCTTCACTGATTTCACAGCAGCATACTCAACACTGGAGGAAAATTAATCAGCCTGTCCTCTTGTGTTTTGTCCCTAAGTGGAACATATAGTCTAAGCCGGATTTTAAAACAGAACTGGATTAATCCCTTTCTTCAGAGTCTCGTCGCCCCTCATTTTTCTGTTAAATTTTTCTTCTACCAGTTCTGATTCGTTTTTTTTCTAATGAACACAGATCAGGACATGTTCAAACACAGGATTTAGCCAGAAGACTTTCTTGCTCGGTGTGAGTAAATGACAAAGAAGAATCAACCATCACATTTGAATGATTAGTTTAGACAGTGAAGCCACATTGAATTAGGGTGAGGTGCTTCAGATGACCTCCACCCCTCAACATCCCAGTCACACACTAACCAATAGAATGCTTTTCATGATATTTTAGCAGCAACACCCATCCCACGTCACTTGGTCCCCCCTCCTCCTCTGTGTCTGTCTATGTGAGCATCTATGTGTCTGCATGCGCGGTAGGATAAATCCAGCCTTTCCTCCGGTCTCTTCCTTTCTTTCTCTCTGTCTCCCTCTCACGCACACACATCCAGGTGCTGCTCTTTGCCAACCCTCTGTCACCTACATCCTCAAATTCGAAACTCTTCGGTTGTTTGCCCACTTTTTTGTGCTGTTTAACTCAACTCTCAGCCTTCATGGAGGATTACCACAAACCGGACCAGCAGACAGTGCAGGCGCTGAAAAACATCGCCAACCGCCTCCGAATCAACTCCATCAAGGCGACCACTGCAGCAGGCAGCGGGTGAGTCACATCAACTTATTTCATACACATTACCCCCTATGTGAAAATGTGAATGCAATGCACATATTGCCAGATGCCAAAGTAAGTCTGCATAGCAAAATAAATAAATATTTTTTTCCATTAAAACATGGCAGATAAGCACATTTGCCCCCAAAGAACTATGTATGAATACGCGCACACACAAATGCTAGTGGAGGGTCATAGGAACAATGTGTTCTTCTTTGTTCTCTTTCTTTTCCCCACTGACCACTTAACCTAAAGAAATACAATTTTTCTATTTATTTTTTTTTAATTCTATTATTGCACTTTTTAAAATGATTTGTTTCCAGTGGACATGCAAATTCAGCATATTTTTCTAATTTTGCTTTATTCAACTATCAGATTGAATTAGTTATACACAATGGTAAAAATCATTGTTTTGAAATTTGGAACTCTTTTCATTCTACAAACAATTACTAACGTTATGAGACATGAAATGTATCTTTTTATGTAATCAAATTGTCTCATTTATGAAAATTCTTAAAACTGACCATGAGATATCGTTGTGGAACATTTAGGGTAATTTTCAAATATTGTATATACTTTCAATAGAGGATGAATATAGCATATGACCTCTGACTTTTAAAGAAAATGTTTTCTTTGTAGAATCAGAGACAATAGACTGTGATGTGCAGTGGTGGGTGAATTATGTGTTGCGACAGACTGGAAGGTTAAGATGTAGCTGCAATAACAAGCATAGTTTTCAAAAGAAGAATGACTAAAAATGTATAATAATAAACTAAAATGTCTACTATTGTGTCTTTGGACATCTGATAGAGGTTTGATAATGTTTTATTAGAATAACTCTATTGAAATAAGCAGCATCAGGAGTTCTTATCTTAGTTTGAAACAATCTATTAAAGATCATGCTTATCTGTGAAACTCAAAATTGAGCAAATATCCGGAGGATGATGGGATTTCTTAAACTGGAGCCTGACTGCTCATTGAAACAATACTTGTACGCCAAATGCAGAAAGGTATGAGTGACACATATACTGACGAGAAATGAGGATTTTTAAAAACATTTTTAAAGAGGCTAAATTGTCTGTAGATTTCACAGAGATAAAGGAATGGTTTATTCTGGAGAACTGTAAGATAAAAAATCATTTGCATGATAGTATTTGTAGTCACATCTCTGATTAAAGAAAATGTACCAGCAGGGGCTGGAGTTCTCTGTAAATGTGGTTTTCTTAAAGCATGTGTGAATACATCTCCAACAGATGAACAATTATTTGTTTGTTTTGACATTTAAAACGCCACTTTTTTGTTTGAAAATGACCAATATGTGTTTTTATTTTTTTTATTTTCCATCTGTTCTGCAGACACCCAACATCATGCTGCAGTGTGGCAGAGATTATGTCTGTGCTCTTCTTCCATACCATGAAGTATCGCCCTGAAGACCCGAGGAACTTCAACAGTGACCGCTTCATCCTGTCCAAGGTTAGCACAACTAAACCATGCACTGGTTTTTGTTCTGAGTCTGTGTGTATAGGCAAGTTGCATTTTTCATTTCTGTCTCTTTTTTTATGATCAGGGTCATGCTGCTCCTGCCTTGTACTCCATGTGGGTTGAAACAGGTTTCCTGAAAGAGAGCGATCTCCTCAGCTTGTGCCAGGTTGACTCTAGCCTGGAGGGCTACCCATCCCCTGTAAGCTATCACATACTGTACTGCACCTCGGGGATTATCTCACTGAGCCAGAGCAATAAATCATCATCTAATCTGTTCCCTGATGACGATCATGATTTCTGTGCATTTCAGAAGCAGCAATATGTGGACGTTGCCACTGGATCTCTGGGGCAGGGCCTTGGTGTTGCCTGTGGGATGGCTTACACTGGGAAATACTTTGACAAGTCCAGGTAATCCATTCATAAATGTGTGAAATACAAACACAGAAGCACTAAAGTTTTTTTTTTTTTTTTACAAGGGTTTTGGATTTTTATGCACATTTGATTTTTTAAAACAATTCAGTGATATTAAAGAAATATTGATATACTGTTGGGATATTACATGTATTTTTGTAGCATGCCTCTTCAAATGTCTTTTGATGAAGAAATTCCACATTCGGTGGGTGTGTGCTGCAGCGACATGCTCTGCTCTCACGATTCTTCTGCTCTAATAATCACAGGCACAGCAGTTGTATCTCAGTTATTTTTACCATCTCGGCACATTTAATCTCAGAATCAAATTCAAATGTGGCACTTTTAACCACGATTAGCTGATCTATTGTATTAAACTTGTTTTTAATGCTTTATACTTTGCAATAATGAGCAAAAATGAAACCCCCTTTTAGCATAAAATTACTTCCCAATTGGGGGAGTCTTAATAAGTGTTTTAATGTAAAGAGTAAGTGTACAACTTTATATTTCCTTATCATACTCAGAGTAATGTGTCTAAATGGAATGACTCTTCCTGGAGGCATGTTCCAGTGGGAGGTGTGAAATTCTGCAGCCACAGCTTCAGGGGCCTCAGGGAACTTTTATCGTGTAACAGATGATTTTAAACCACCTCTCAGACAGGGGAATAGAACTTGTCTGACTTAAAGAGTGTTTTCCCGAGAGAGAAGCCAAACACACAATGATTGACTCATAGAGATATACACACTTGTCCAATCATCTGAAATTGTTTTTCAGTTACCGTGTGTACTGCCTGTTGGGGGATGGCGAGATGTCAGAGGGTTCTGTCTGGGAGGCCATGTCATTCGCTTCCTACTACCAGCTTGATAACTTGGTGGCTATTATGGACATCAACCGTTTGGGCCAGAGTGACCCTGCACCCCTGCAGCACCATGTGGAGAAATACCAAAAACGCTGTGAAGCTTTCGGGTAATTGCATTTAGATATTTCAAACATGAGTGAATGCTATATAGTATATATAGTGAATGGTGACACAGTTCAGTGCATCTGCCATTTCCATGTGTGTGTGGATAGGTGGCATGCCATCATTGTGGATGGACACAGTGTGGAAGAGCTTTGCAAGGCTTTGAGCCAGCCACGTCATCAACCCACTGCAATCATTGCTAAAACCATCAAGGGCAAAGGCATTCCAGGTAATTGTTTGTCTCTCTTCATCTACAAATGCATTGCCCTGACTTTTTAAAGAATTATGCTCAACGGTTCATGGCATAAGCTTTCTATTGTTAGAAGTAACTCATCTAATAAAGATTGTCTATACATTGCGCTGCCTTGCTGATATGGTTTCAGCTGCGGAGGATAAACTGGGCTGGCATGCCAAAGCTCTGTCCAAAGACATGGCTGATGTGGTCATGAAGGATCTGCAGAGCCGCATTATGAACACCAGTAAGCACCTCTATCCACCTGCTCCCATCGAGGACTCCCCACCTGTCAGCCTGAGGAACATTAGGATGCCGAGCGCACCCAGCTATAAGCCAGGAGAAAAGGTTTGGAACTTTATTACAAACGCAATCTTCTTTTATATCCTCTTGCTCTTATCTCAAGCTTCTTTACAAGCTTCTGGGACACATGACTGAATGCCACAGAGAGGTTTACCAGCACATGCTATGATTTTTCTCTCTACAGATTGCTACTCGGAAGGCATATGGCATGGCCATAGCCAAGCTGGGCCGCTACAATGAGCGTGTTGTTGCCCTTGACGGAGACACCAATAATCTCACATACTCGGAGATCTTTAAGAATGAGCACCCAAACCGCTTCGTTGAGTGCTACATTGCTCAGCAAAACATGGTATGTTCCCCAAATGATCTCCAGATTAAAGCCCCTTTTGCAAAAGTAAAGAAGTGAGCTCTCACTTAACAATGTTATGATAAATTCGAGTTATGAACACAACCTGACTCTATATATTCAGGGACTGTAAGTCTGTGAAAGTGGGGGCAGGAACAGTGGGGGGAGTGGGGGCAGGAACAGTGTCCACATACGTCCTTATGGCCAGCAGCTGTTGGTACCCACGGTTGCCTCTGTTGTTACATTATCTGGTCTTAATTTGGACACCATCAGACTAATTCTTTGTCCTGTTATAGCTCCAGCAGCCATCTCTAATGTAGGTCAGGCATGTGTATGATGATAAGCGGTCATGACAAGTGTATTCAGAAGTAAAATATTAATCAGCAGAGGAAAAGGCCATCTGGCAGAATGCATGAGAAAAGTCAAAAGTTAAAAGAAGCAATGACTATAGCTGATAGCAATAATGGACAATTTAAACATTCAATCAAACGTAATTTTACTGTAGACATAAAGAAGTAGTTGTTTCTTTCCTGTTGCCGCAATAACTTTCTCACATCAGATAAAAACAAACACATATGCTTTCAATGGGTTCAACAAAGCACATGAGTTGAGGGACTGAGGAAAGCCTTGGAGAAAGGAGAGAGGAAATTATTTGTAAGAGGAGGTATGCCACTGATTCTACCCATATGGAAAAATAATCTTCAGAGATTTGTGGAAAAACATCTTTCTTTAAACTCTCTACTTAAAGTGTTCTATGTTTCAAAGAAGCTTTCAAATATGAGTTCTTTTGTGAATATTTGACCCCCGAGGGAATTTTTGGTCATATACATGCAACCCACGTCTCTCTCCCTTAGGTAAAAAAATGTAACTTTTTTTTTTCCAGGTCAGCGTTGCCATGGGATGTGCAGCTCGTGAGAGGAACATTGTGTTTGCCAGCACTCTTGCTTCCTTTTTTACTCGTGCCTATGACCAGCTTCGCATGGCAGCAATTTCAGAAAGCAACATCAACCTGTGCGGTTCCCACTGTGGTCTGTCCACCGGTTAGTAGACTGCTGCTAATGAGTCCACACCACAGCCCCTCTCACAAAGCCCATCTAACAGCACCCTCACAAAGTTTCTCTGTATCCCTTCACACTTTGTCCTCCGACTGCACGCACTATAACCCAAATGTTTGATGATTTTATTTTAAAAGTGTGTTTTTGGTGATGTCTCTCTTCCCTTCTAATGCTGTGATTTCCCTAACGTTTCCCCCCTTGACCTTTCAGCTATTACTCAATCCTCCCCTTTTCTCCCTTTGTGTCTGCCCTCGAAGCTGTCTGCAGGGAACCAAATTTTCCTCTGTTAGTGCAGGTACACTGCATGCAGTCTGGCTCTTTTGCCATGCATCTGCACGCATCACCTCGCTCAACCACTTTATTACTTTTAAGGATTTCCTCAATGTTGGAAGCACAAAATCAATCACAAATGTCTCTGTTACAGGAGAAGAAGGCCCCTCCCTGATGGCTCTAGAGGACATGTCCATGTTTAGGGCCCTGCCTAATGCAACCATTTTCTACCCCTGCGATGGAGTGTCCACGGAGAAAGCTGTGGAACTGGCTACAACTACAAAAGTATTTCAAATGCTATTGCGGAGACTTGCTTTTTTATATGATTGAGTGGCCCAAATTCAGTTCAAATAAGTCCCGTTTTGTGATATTCTTGTCACTTTTAATCAGGGTGTTTGCTACATCCGAACCAGCCGCCAAGACAACCCCATCATCTACAACAGCAATGAAGATTTCCATGTTGGACAGGCAAAGGTAACAGGTCATTTGTGCACATTTAGTTGATACGATGGAAAATGATTGCTCCAAATTAAAAGTTTTTCATGGTTTACACCATTGCCTTTGTCAGGTGGTGTACCAGAACAAGGAGGACCAGGTGACTGTTGTTGCAGCTGGAGTGACTTTGCATGAAGCCCTTGCTGCAGCTGAACATCTGAAGAAAGGTATAATATGGGAAATAGTCATGTTGACAAAAAAATAAAAAATGTTAAAGAAAAGGAAAAGACTGTCGGCACATGTGGAGATAATGAAGTTACCGTAATTTGACATGGCTCTGATTTAGTTATTTATTACCCATTATTTTACTAATTAAAAACCTTTTAAAAATGTAAAATATGTAAATGTCTACTCCTCTTTGATAAACCCTATGATTAAAGTATTACCACTGAAGCATTAACAGTTCCTAAAACCGGTCTGAAAGGTTTTTAAGCCACTCTGTTTGAACCCTCTGGGAAACCACTGAAATGTTTGCTTATGTTCATTACTTTTGCTTTCATTAGCAATGCTCCATCAGGCAGACTGAAGAGTTTCTGCAATCATGTCACACATTAGTCATTTCACACTTTTGTGGAGTTTTGACTCTAATGATGATAGATATTGGCTCCAGCATTTACTGGAAGATCCTGAACAGTTGGCGGGATGTCCTTAGTCATTTGTGTTTTCGTGTTTTCCTTTCTCTTTACTCATCTGACAGAGAGGATCTCTGTGAGAGTCGTCGACCCCTTTACAATCAAACCGCTGGACATTAAAACCATAATGGATCACACACGAGCCACAAGGGGACGTATCCTCACCGTTGAAGACCACTACTATGAAGGTAGGTTTCCATGATTGCTGCACAGCTTTTGCATGATGCATGACCACTGGCAATGTAGCGCCAACAAGCTCCGTTGCATAATGCCGTCAGAGGACCTTACCATTGGTCCGTGTCCTTGTAAATGTTGCGGTGGCACGCGTCCATTGGTTCAGCGGCAGCGACACTCTGACGTGCAGTGGTGGCATTTACTTATTGGCCCACACAAGGCCTCCTTGTTGTGTGCCCTTATTGGAGGCAAGGTATTGGCGCTGTACTTTATTTTGTAAATGCGGGAGCCAGAAAAGCAGAGCGCTGTCAGTTTTCCTTAACTGAGCATGTGCCCATGGGGCTGACTGTGACCTAGATAGTGCTGTCTGACTTACCCTCTGTGCCTCATAAGAGATGGGGGGTGGGTAATAGCATGGACTAAATTGGACAAAGGAAATGTATTAACTGCGGTCAGTCTGATGCTTTGTACCTCATACATCTGGACCAGATGAAGTCCAGGAGGTTGGGATTTTTTAAACTATGTTTTGGATAACAAATGTGAAGAAGATCTTTTTTTTTTTTAAAGGAATTTATTTGGGCTGCCCCATCTGTAAGAGGATTTGTCTCTTCCCTTTATACCTCTCATGTTATGAACGGTCGATCTTGCAGGTGGTCTGGGGGAAGCAGTGTCCTCAGCAATGGTCAACGAGTCTGGCTTCAGTCTGAACCGTCTGGCTGTGTCCCACACTCCCCGCAGTGGCAAACCACACGAGCTGCTTAAGGTTTATGGCATTGACCGTGACTCCATTGCCCAGGCCATCCGCAAGATGCTCAGCAGCTCTACTAATGCCAAGTAACTTTCTCTGTGCCCCACCCCAACCTATCTGATAAATGTCAGCAGTGATGTATGTTTTTGATTCACGACACCCAGCTCTTTCAAGTCATTCACTGTGAATACCCATAAACGTATGCTAAAGTATTGTGATTTTGTGCCGTTTCCCTTGAAGTAGTTTCACATTAACCCTCTTTTTGTGCATTCACCTCAGACACACTAACAGAGACATACAAATTCAAACACACGCATACATTCCCAGTCAGAATCTACATGTGGACATTTTACAGTCCGAAATTAAAATGTGGCCATAGCTAACTGACTTTACATTTAAAAAACTATTGATCGATTATCAGCACATTATTTGTATCACCTGTTTTTAAACACTCTTTTATGAACCTAATTAAACTGGAAATGGTTGTGTATTGTTCTGATGTAGTTCATAAGACTGGGTGGGGCATAGTTCGAAGGTGGGTGTGTATCATGACGACTGTGTCAGAAAGAAGCGAAGCGAGTCGTTGTTTGTAGAACGTAGTAGAAAAAAATTAAACAAATGTAGGAAGGACAAAAAGAGCAGGCACAGAAAACCACAAGTCTCATGATAAAACGAGTTCAGCCTTTTTGTTTTAAAAAAATAAGTTCTGTCCATTCAGCACTGCATTTTTTATTGAGTTTAAAGGTACCATAAACAAACACACCTCAGGGCTGTAGGTCTATCAAGCTTTGATAGAGAGTATAACAATTAAGGCTATTGTGAGTTTAAAGGTAGATAGGGAGCTAGCTGCCTCTGACTTGTGAACCTAAGAACAAACACTTTCTTTGTTACTTGAGATTTTGTATGTCCCATACTTTCATGTAATAAAGCCCTCTACATTTGACAAAATTTTTGTTGATGTGTTTTTCAATTAACACACACATAGACACAGCATTTTGTACAGTGTTAAAGTGGCTGAAAAGCACAAGCATTATAACTACTGGATTGCATACACATATTTTATATATATGAAAATGCGTGGTATTTTGACATTGTTTCTGTTACACGTTATTTATTCATCCACTGGACATCTCTGAGCTTGCAGGTGCACCTTCCTCTTACTAGAAAACAACCATCCGAAGAGTCTGACGTGCTTGTTTTGATGATATAAATTATTTCCCAGCATTTCTGAACCTTTTAAAGTTTATCATCAAGTCAACGTCAACTCTTTGGCCTGTATTGTTTCACAGAAATGTACTGCCTTTGACTCCACTCTGTGGTTGTAAATTCATTTAGACCTCCAGGCACTCTTTCTCTTTCTTAGCTCCCTGTCCAAAACAGACACACAAGCATTTTAGTTCATTCAAGACTATTATTTAAACCTTCCAAGAAATTAAAAATGTAATGAACCTAAGTTTTGATACAGCTCCAATGGTCCCTAGTGTATTGGGGCATTTTACACACAAAAGAAAAACAGCTTTCAAAGCCTACCTACCTCAGAAAACTGTATTTCCGTTTGGCTCCCCTTATAGAAAACATTATGATTCCACATCCATAAGACAGTGTGTACACTGAAAGAAACCACAACATTTTAACACAAGAAATATGTTTTGTTGGTGGTATTCGTACATCTCACATGCTTTGAAGCCATTTTTGTATTATTTACCATGATATGAGCTGAGATTCACAATGGCAACAAAAAGGGCGAAACAAAAACCCCAGTACACATCTAAAGACAATTAAAGGGGGAAATGTCAGCCTCCACATTGCCAGAAATATCAATATATCTGCCTTTACAGCTTCTTTATTATGAATAATCAATAGCTAAATAATTTCAAATCAAGATAATTACTGTGCATGCAGGAATATATACCTCTTTTGTCATAAGGAGGGCCTTTACATTCCTTAGTATGAGCTGGTAGCTCTGTCGGGAAACAGATGACATTGCTATTACCAATATGAAGCCAAACCCTAAAGGGCACTGTGCCAAATCAGTCTAGCACCGGGCAAAGAGGAACTAGCAGAGTCTATAAAATAGAACATGAAAGCTATCATAAAAAGTGTTTAAAAATATTGGCAGAAACTATGAAACAAGGGTTTGCTTACCAGCGATTATGCCTATAATCTCAAAAACTATTAAGAAAAATAACCCAAAAACTGATGGAATTGCAAGCGCTGAAAATAAAACACAAAAAAACATCAGTTCATGAAATCTACATCATGTTTTAATTTGAAAATGTGTCCCTTATCCCAAACCAGAAGAAAGATGAAGAAAGTTTTCAATCATGTTAAGTTAACTGACTTGTAATGTACTTTTTTCTGAACACAATTAATGATAATTTAACAAACTGGCAGGAACATCTACTTACAATAAAATGGCCTATAGAGTGCAGTTCCACATCCCAGCCCAAAGCAGAGTGAATAAAAATGGTAATATTTGTCTGAAAATGTTCAGAATGATTTGTTAAAATGGTAAGTGCCTACAGTTGAAAGGTGGATATCTTCATCTTAATAAAAGAAAGAGAATCATTGTGCAACCACCAACTAATTCTAACAAATAACAACACAAATAGGCTACTTACAATGTTGGTAAAAGTCAGGAGTGGAATTTCTTCCATTTTCCTGAAAGAGAAACAACCTGAGTAATGAATGAACGAACTGAAAGTACAGATGGACGGAATGGGAACAGGCAAATATCAGTAATGTGAAAAATATTATTTGGGTTAGAGAGGCTCTACATTACACCTGACTGAAGACCCTAGTTGAAAAACAGTTGTACTCACCATTTGAGTTTAGCCCAGCCAGGTTAATTCTCCTGCCAAGTTAAGCAATAAGACAATCAACATAAACTTCCTGAATCCTGTCAAACCACTCTGTCAAGTGCTGTTGGAAAAGGAAAGTCCCTGACGAAGCTGATTTGCCATCACATTCATATGAGAAGCTCACAAAAAAGTACACACACACAGACAGACACACACACACGTATAAATATATATATATATATAATTATCCACAGACCTTCTCTAAGTTATATATGTAACTTTTGGTAAATTAAATTTGGGACTGTTTCGAAAGTCATTTCAACTATGGAATCTCATTGCAGCAGCAGGCAAACCTGACATCCAATTCGCTAAATTTTTTATCAGAAAGGTGGGAATTTTTTATGAAGAGGTGACTAAAATGAGTCCTTCTGGTTTATGGCTGTAGTTTCAGCAAGAAAATCTCTAGATGGCATCACTGTACAGGCTCCCGGAGTCAGGGTGAATTTCTGGAGATGGTAGCGCAATGCATTCTGGTACCTGAAGTCAACGTGGCAGCTGACCGACATTGTCTACTGGGCGATGAAAACTCAGCTAAAACTCAATTTCCCTCCACGGCTTCATAGATTTGAATGTAGTGCAGACAGCTTTTTCCTATCGATGATCTCAACTTAAGTTTCCTCTGTCAGCCTCATGAAGAAGCTGAAGAAAGTCCTCGAGAATGACAAAACTATCGTCTATTTTGAACTTTTTGTTTAAATTTAGGGCGGGAAAGAGCAGAGGAAACTAAACGCCTTAGAAAAAACTCCTTTACAATGCGGTTCAAACAAAGAGGGCAGTGATTTCTGCACTTGGTTTTCCGCACTGCTCCTGTTAGCCGGCCAGCCGGGGCTGGGTCCCGTTACAGTTGGGAGTCGGCGGCTCGCCAAGATGTCCATGGAGGAGCAGGAGTATGCCGAGGCGGTGCTGGTGACAGAGGCCGGGCCGCAGTGGCTCCGAGCCGAAGTCGAGCGTCTGAGCCGCGAGCTGCGCGAAACGAGCCACGAAAAGATCCAGGCGGCGGAGTACGGGCTGGCGGTGCTGGAGGAGAAGCAGCAGCTCAAACAGCGATTCGATGACTTGGAAGTGGAATACGAGGCGGTTCGACAGGAGCTGGACCAGCTGAAGGAGGTAACCCGAGGTCAAAGCCACACGTCCACATAATTTAAGGCTGATAGTCGAGACGGCAGTCAACTGTGCCGGTGTGTGAAGATTAGGGACCTAACCCAGTAACGGTTATTGAGCACTACCAACCCTTTCCCAGCGGATGTGTGACCCACCCCGAAGACCGACCAGAACCATGTAAAGCCCTGTAATGTAACACCCCAAAATCCAATATGTGTCAGTAGACTAGTTGTCTCAGTTTTTCAGAATCAAGAATAAGAAATGGCACATATTTTAGCTGTCCATACATGCTCATGGTATGTAAATACCGAGGCCCTCCAATCATATCATTAGTCACGAGCAGCAGAAATCAGTGTTTTATCTTCTGGACCAAGAAAATAAACGTTTGAAATAAAGGACAAAATGCAGAAACGTGTCAGACGTTTCCTCTTTTTCAGACAGAAGTAAACTAACTGAGATGATATCTCTTCATTGTGGATACTCCTTCCCTTATGTCTTTTCTAAATGGGTTGTTTGGAGAACTATTTCAGCTATTTCCATGAATCACACCACTCATTTAATTTGGAAAACAGACAAAGCTGCAGCGCACTGGAGTGCATTGGAGTCATGGTTAGACATGAACCAGACATTGCTGTATGTTTAAAAAAAACAACAACTAATAAGGCTTTACATGTAGAGTTTTAATCTCTGTTATTCTCTATAAGGTTTCTATAAAGTTGTGGTACATGCACAAGCTTTGGTTAAAATGTACTGGATGAATCCCGTAAGAAATCAATTACTTTTTAAACTGCCACAATGATGATTCGAACCTGTGAACATCCCAGCATGTGCTAAAATAAGACTGTTTCAAAGCAGAAGTTCGGTTTTTCCCTTCTGATCATTGCAGGCAGTTTTCTTGTGACCAGTCCCTCTTTAGGAAGTTTCTTTCTTGACGTACATCCATAAATGTACCTACCATTATTCAACTACTGCCCTAGTTCAGCTTAAAGAGTCATCACAAAATCATCATGATATACACAAATTATGGGTGGACACTTCTGCTCAGGTGCATGTCAGTCTCCTCTAAAAGCTGTAAAAAAACAAACAAAGGCATAGCCAGTACCAAACGTTATGTATAAAGTCTTCTGATCATGTAATCATATGTTACATCAAAATGAGGAACTCAGTGTATTTCCAGTGAGACAGTCTCTGGAGTGTATTACTTCTGCTTTCGGTGGCTTTTGTCCACTTAATATGAAACATGTCATTGATCCCACGTCAATCTCCTGATGACTTATTGTTTTAGTCATTCGTATGGTGTCACATGACTGTTCAAGCAGTGGTACAAAGAATAAGTCCATATCCTTTCTCTTCATCTTAACACTATGTTATACAGAAATCTTCCAAATGGAATGATGGAAGTTGTGGGTTTATTTTTTCATATTTAAAAGTGGAGTTTTGAAACAGTGATTCCCTCCTTTTGGTCCACAGTATTTTATTTTTAATGAACTCAGTGGTCATATTTAGTGACTGACATCAAGATGACAGTCTAGAAATACCAGAGATCAACAGATTGTGTGTGTTTGTAACATTTGAGACTTAGAATTTTTCCTTCGAGCTGAACATTTCTGGTCTTAATCAGAGATTTCCATCTGAAAAAGCAACAGACGTGTTTGTTCTGTATTTTTCTGCTTTCACAAATTCACATGGTCTCATCATGGCTTCACTGCCCTTAATGAGGCTGGTTAGGGCACAGTGTCTGCTCTAGCAAACATAATGGGTACAGTCCTGCTATTCTTAAGTGTGTGTCTTCAACACCACTGTTTTTTCCACGTTCCTCATCTCTGTTTCCATCAGAACACTCATCCTTGTGTGTTCTACTTTACAATAATATAGCCCTTTTGTCTTGTATAGAAACACCCACTGGGGTTTGCTTAAAAGGCTCATTAAGGGGTAATAAAGGTATGTCACTTGGTCAAAGTGTAGTGGTTCTGTGTGATCCATTTAGAGCAGGTGTGCTGTAAGTAAAGTTTTTAAAAACTTATCATACATGTCTTTCTGTCCCCAGGCCTTTGGACAAGCTCACTCTACCCACAGGAAGGTGGCAGCCGATGGAGAGAGCAGGGAGGAGTCGTTGATTCTGGAGTCTGCCAGTAAGGAGGCCCTTTACCAGCAGAAGGTCCTGGAGCTGCAGAATGAGCTACGGCAGGCCAAAGTGTCCCTCTCCAGCGCTCAAGCTGAAAACGACCGCCTGGCAGCCATTGTCCTTGAGATGAGAGAAGTAATGAATTCCACATGTTTGCTGTCACATAAAAAGCAGTTTCAGAGGCATGCTTTACTCGCATTCAAATTTGACTGTAACAGAGAAAACTGTCTTTTCCTAAAGCTGTTTATACTTCATTTTTTTTATTCTTGGACGTCAGTGGGATTCATTTGGGGAAAGACGATTGAGGTAGGGGTGTAAATTGGGAATCACAAATTTACATGTTGAAATCATTTGTGCTTGTTATGAAGTAGTTTGAATGAAATCCAGCTGAAAGGATGATGTAATGATCAACAGAAAGAGACACAAAGGATTTCCTCTACAGAGGCTCTTTTTGTGAATTGGTTAATAGACCATGTCTCCCTTCTGTCCTGTGCTACCAAGGTCTCTCCCCTGTTGTGTGTGAAGCAGGTCCTCACTTTCACTAAGGATCACTGATCCATCGTCACTGATGACCGACATAGTGTTAGTTTTTCCACAGGATGCCAAACCACAGCAGAGGGAGTGAAAATAGAGTTTCATTGATAATCACCCCACCTCTGTTGTCCTGTTTACGTTGGTCTTCTTTCCTGCCTGTGCAGAACTCTGAGCTGGCGGAACTGCAGCGCGGTCAGCTGCGAGATGACATCAGAGAGTACAAAGTTCGGGAGGCTCGGCTGCAGCAGGACAACACTGAGCTGGAGGAGGAGAACATCTCTCTTCAGAAGCAAGTGTCTGTGCTGAAACAGAACCAGGTGAGGCTCACGGCACCAAACATACCAAAAGGCTGCCCTTCGTAGAGTTGGTCAAGATCAATTAAAACTAAACGAACTGTCCCTGTGCCAAGAGCTTGCAGTTTAAAACTAGCTTGGTCTAAATCTACAGGTCACGATGTTCGTTTGGAGTAATCAGCTGTTCATCTCTTCTTTGCAGTGGTGATTTTTACCTTAGCAGACAATATTTTTTGCTTTTTTTGTCACTTCAGCGCCTTTACAGTGGTTAACACTTATATTTGACCATCTGCACAGGTGGAATTTGAAGGTCTGAAACATGAGATCCGCCGTCTGGAGGAGGACTCCCAGTGTCTCCACAGCCAGCTGGAGGAGGCCATGCGTCTAAAAGAGATTGCTGAGCGCCAGCTGACAGAGTCTTTGGAGACCATTAAGCTGGAGCGGGAGCAGAAGGCCGTGCTGCGCAAAGAGCTGTCCCACCACATGACCATCGGTGGATCTGTGTACAGCTCCTTCAATATCTCCATCGACAACCCCAAACTCCACGAGGACCCCTCTACCATCGCCGAACACGACAACGAGGATCTGATTAGAGGATTTGAGAATGGCTTAGTAAAGACAGGTGACAGCGATGAAGACAATAGAACTGTAGTGAACAAGAGAGGAGAGGCTTTCAAGCCAGCTCCGAGCCTGGTGGACGACCTGCTGAGCGAGCTCAACATCTCAGAGATACAGAAACTTAAGCAGCAACTTGCGCAGGTATGGGCTGCTGTTGGGACTTCCTGTGTTTCAAATTTAACTGTACATTGTTTATTTTTCAATCCATTGTGTCTCGATGAAGGGGTTTTTCTTCTCTAAATGTATGATTGCTCAGCCTGTATCTGAAGTGAGCAACTGCTGCAGCAGTGATGCATTCAAAGGCCCGGTTAACGTTTTATTTCAAGACTTTATTAAGTCAGGGGAATTTTGAATAGTTGGAGAAGGTCTGTGGATAATTATTTTGGGAATAAGACAACATCCAGCCAATGAGATATTTGTCAGTTAGTCTTTAAACTTTACATACAATATGTACCTCTGAAAGTCAGATATAGAGCCATGTGAGCTTCCTATATTTTTGTCATTTCCTTAAGATTAGACAGATAGTCAAACCTCCTTTTGTTCGACATGACATCATTAAACATAGTTTATATTAACAGGAAAACATGATGTGAAGGCGATCGTCCAACCGTTCTCATTGCATGAGATGTGAATGATATCATTTTTATTGTTATTATCACGTAATCACAGGTTTTTCAACTGACTCCTCAATTTTGCTTTTGCTAGGTTGAGCGAGAAAAAGGGGTCCTGATAAACTCTCTGCAGGAGAGCCAGAGGCAGCTGGAACATGCCTACGGCACCGTGTCCGAGCAAAAGGAAACCGTCAACAAGCTGACTGAAAATCTAAGTGCAATGAGGAAACTTCAGGCCAGTAAGGAGCGCCAGTCCGCCCTGGACAGTGAGAAAGACAGGGACAGCCACGACGACGGGGACTACTACGAGCTGGACATCAACGGACCTGAGATCCTGCAGTGTAAATACACGGTGGCGGTGTCGGAAGCCGGGGAACTGAGGCAGGAGCTGAAAACGCTCAGGGCACAGTACGAGGAGTGTCGGACACGGTCTGAAGAGGAGCGAGCACGGCTGGAGAGCGACCTCCTCGAGTTGAGGGCAAAGTTGTTGTCCCTGGAGAAGATTAGCCAGTCGGATAAAGCAGAGGTGTGCCGTCTGGAGAAGGAGCTGCGTCTGGTCAGCGAGGCTGCGGGGGAATCTCTTGGCAGCCTGAACGTGGCCCAGGATGAACTCATAGCCTTCAGTGAGGAGCTGGCTAATCTCTACAACCACGTGTGCATGTGCAACAACGAGACTCCAAACCGTGTCATGCTGGACTACTACAAGGAAGGCAAGGCCATGGTGAGAAGGGGGCTGGAGGTGAAGGACAGCCAGTCCGTACTCCTCTCCAGCGGGCTGATCACTGACACAGAGTCAGACTCAAACCACTCCACAGTGTCCACGTCTCCGGCCCCAGAGCACCGCCCGGAGCCAATGAACGTCTATAACCTGGTGGCCATCATCAGGGACCAGATACGACACCTGCAGCAGGCAGTGGACCGCACCACAGAGCTGTCACGCCAGAGACTTGCCAATTTGGAGCTGAGCGCCGTGGCAGATAAAGACAAAGAAGCTTGCATGGAAGAGATTCTGAAACTGAAGTCCCTGCTGAGCACCAAAAGGGAGCAGATCGCAACTCTCAGAGCTGTGCTCAAGGCCAACAAGCAGGTCAGAAAAAGGCAGTCCTCTGCTTGTGTGTGTTTCTGTCCGTACATGGCTGCTGTGTGAGGAAGGAAGTTCATTGTTTCTCGTACTGACAACAGAGGAGATATTCTGAATTCCTGTTAGAAACCACACAGTTTAAAACTGTCACAACAGAAAGGGCGTGTAATTAATGATGACGTTTTACTCCATTTAGACAGCTGAGGTTGCCCTCTCCAACCTCAAGAGTAAGTACAACAGTGAAAAGGCCATGGTTACCGAGACAATAATGAAGCTCCGCAACGAACTGAAGGCTCTCAAAGAGGATTCAGCTACGTTCTCCTCACTCCGAGCCATGTTTGCCACAAGGTAAGATGTGTGATTTACAGGTACCCTGATACACATGAAAAAAATCATTGAACTTTTTTTTTTCTTTTGTATGGAAAAGAGCAAAGAAAGATGATTTTGTAAATATTCTAAGCCCTTTAAACATGCCATATCAAGGTCCAGTGCTGATGGTGGGGCAGCGATACCAGACAGTCCTGCACCGACATCAGAGTGGCGTGCTGTCAATGATTGTGCAACTCATTCAAAGTCATTTCAGTCGATTCTTTGGTCGTTTATTATACATCGATTTTAGTTCAAATGGTTAGTTACACCTGCGTCACACTGGTTTCCTGGGTGCTGCTTAAGTCAATCTCGTGTTTAAAGGTAAAAAAGAATACAAAGGTTTCAAATGATAACACGAGAGCTCAAACGCTAAGCTGAAACCATATGGAAGGATGTGGATCACAGCTCATGTGAGCCAGCCCACCGACGTCCCACAGTTTAAATATGAATGAGAGGAGAGTTCCTTCAAGCAGACGTTAAAGGCTGACTAATTAAAATTTAACAGCAGCTATTGAAATGGGAGTCATACAAAATAAGAAGATTGGCACAATTCAGCCCCTGTTGAATACGAAGCATTGGATAATTTTCCACTAAATGATTGAAAACAGGATTGGTTTAATTGTTTTATTTCCGTTGCCTTGCAATCTTCATTTCAGGTCAGAAAACACGTCAGAAGGGACTAAAAACCTAAATCTGCTTCTTTCCAGCATCTTTGCAGAAAAATCTATCTCCCTGAAGCTAACTGTGTTTAGGTATTGTGTGTTTTTGTATGCATGTGTGAGAGACACAGAGCATTGTGGGAACGCTCTGATGTAATCCCCAGGCAGCCTGCATCCTCCCATCTGGAAAATGCTGTCTGGTGAAATGGAGGAAACTTGTCAAGTGGAAGGCAAATTGCTCCACCTGCTGGCAAAAATGCTAACCTCTGGCTTCTCCCTGCTCCTCTCTCTCTCTTTCTTTTTTTTCTTCTCCACCGTCCCCCGCTCTTCCTCCCAGATGTGACGAGTATGTTATCCAGCTGGACGACATGCAGAGGCAGCTGGCTGCAGCCGAGGACGAGAAGAAGACGCTGAACTCCCTGTTACGTATGGCCATTCAGCAGAAGCTGGCTTTAACTCAGCGTCTGGAGGATCTGGAGTTTGACCACGAGCAGGCACGGCGCAGCAGCGCCACCGCGGTGGGAGGCAAAGCCAAATCAAAAGGCAAAGGAGCATCTTCCAACCATCATGTAAGTTAGGGGCTGCGCTAGCTATTCCTGACAACAACAGTAATTGAAATTGACTGATAAAAGTGCTGCTTCTAGCTGCTGCCGGTTGCTTTAAGGAGCCTTTAATGCAGCAGACAGTAAGATGGTTGTGATTTTTATCTTGCTCTGTCTTTCCATTTGCAGTAAATCTGTCAAGCCAAGTGTCCTTAAGGGAAGCCCGCCAGCGTGGGACAGCTGACTGTCGCCCGTGCTCCTGGCTTCATGACTTTAATCATGATCCAAATCCTATCAGCACATCATAGAGACACGAACATACCCAGCAGTATTTACCCAGAGCCTTGTGTGAGAGTGCCAAATTCCCTCAAACTGCATCAAACACGGTGCGACTGTGTAAAATGATTAAGCACATCAGCCACTCACTGCGGTCCATCAGTCTTCCTACAACGCACAGCCATGGAGACTGAACCACAGGAAGAATCTAGATGGATGCCTCACTAATTACTTGTTGCCTGTTACCCCGACTGAGCACTTTTATGACCTTTTTGCTCTTAGGTGATTCTTTTTCTTTTTTTATCTAATATGCTTTTTTTATTCAAGTATTATTCACTGTTTTGAAAGGATCTGGGTTTAGTTACATTTTAATGCATCTAAATATGTATAATCCTAATTTATTCAATTGCAGAGATGTTACATTGCCTTCTTGAAAACCAGACGATTTAATTTATGGGTTAAAATCAAACGAGAGACAAATAAGCTACTCTGCCACTGTTGCACATGGGGCTTAGATTTAGGATTGCCTCTCTGACAGTCAGTAGAAACAAGCAAAGTTCTGGAAATGTTTCTCCTTTTTAGCTAATAGAAAGGATCGAATGGAAATAAAGAAATAATACGTGAAATTAAAATATCATATTATAAAATATATTTTATTCTGAGAGCCCAGAGTTGTGGAGCCTTGATTTTAGGATGACAAAGCTGTTACAAGTACTACTAGGCTTGTTATGACTGAAGAACAGCACAGTATTGCAATACCAAGTTATTTAAAGATTTATAAGTTAATAGATGTTAAAAGTATTCAGAAACTTCATTCAGGAAGGGGTTTTTAAGTAATTTTTAATACAACTTTTGTAAACGTTTTATGTGCTGAGTCTGCAGTGCCATTGTGTTTTGTTTATAAGTGCAATTTGCAAACATGACTCGGAAAAACAAGCAGAAAAAGGAAATGTTTGTGCTATGTGGACATCTTATTCACTGCTGCTCACAGCCTGGGTCCTATACGAGTTACGTGTTTTTATTATGACTGCAGTTGTATTTATTTGTCTTTGACTAGGCGACTCGATTCCTTGTGCTCTTCGACCTCTCGAGGGAGTCTGAATTTAGCTGTCTGGTCTTACTTTTGTGAAGTCTGAACTGTGGTTAAAAACGCTAGCAACATTCATGTTTGGTTGCTCTGCCTCCACTTATGGCTGGTAAAAAAAATAAATCTAACTTACACAAATCTGATGTCCCGAGTGTGTGTTTTCTTTTTCTTTTTACACTTTATCATCTTTGAAAACGATTCATCCCTCTTAAAAGCAGTGGTTATTGACATGTGCTGATGGATCCTCTGTGATCATGTGATCAGAGTGCAGAGCAGCTGTGTGTTGCTGGCACTGCTACCTATCTGTCTGTCTGCTGTTCTCTGTGAACAAGTCCAAACAGCCAGGTCAGTTGGCACCTTTAAATGGAGTAAGTGATGCAGTGCGTGGTTATTTGTGTCTGTGGGGCCCTCTGATGGACTGGTGACCCGTCTCCTCCACTGCTGGCTGGGAAAGGCCCTTAACCCCCCTCACCCACCCACCAGCGCTGATCTATAAAAGCAAAAAGAGGAAAATGTTTGTTTTTCAAAGAAACTTTTTAAAAATGTTTTTATCTTTGCATCAAAAAATGCACATTGTTGTGTAAATTAAACAATACCATGAGCTGATTTGATCTCCCTCACCAACATGTCTCCAAGTTGTTGTTTTTTATTTTTTTTAATGGAAGACATTGACGCATGCTCATCCCTTCCGACGTGATGACGTCAGAGGGCGTTTCCAAACAGAGGGCAGAGGAGACTTCACAATGGGAGGTTTGTATATTTAAGAAGAATGTAAACCTAATGTTCATTTTTGCACAAACCTGGGGTCTTTGGTTCGGTGGGCTTTCATAACGGTCATATCGCACCGTCACTGCCGCGCAAACAACCGGATAAGTTTGTTCGCTTTTCAAAAAAAAAAAAAAAAAAGCTAGACGTCTCGATCTTAAGTGTTGTGGAGGTCTCTGAAAAGTTCCCCAATAACACGGTTGACAGCAGAACGAGTCTTTTGTAATGCTTTTAGCAGTAAATGCATTTTCGGAGCGTCCCCGATCTACCAAGCCCTCATACTCATGCCAAAGTTATGAGAAACATTTACAATAATCCGCGCTCCATTTTGCCCGGTTATCACAGACAGGGAAATATGATTGTTGAGCAACTGTTGATGTGCCAAGTTTAATTTAAGTTTAACTTCCCTACTTGGGCAGAGAGTTTCCATGGGCAGCTGAAAGAGGACAGTGCTTTCCTCAAAGCTGAAAGGAGACTGGACACGGAGCTGGTGGACAAACTCATCCTGCAGCTCAACAGAATCTACCCGCAGATCCTTACAGACAAGGAGGCCACCAAAGTGAGTCCTACTCAGCCAGTCAGTCTCTTTCTTGGTTGCTTTTAGATGTGCAACGGAGCCATAAGACAAACAGGGTTAAAGATGTTCAACATGTGTGTTTTAAATTCTATTGGCAAAAAAGAGTGGAAAACCTGACCCTCCTGTGGTTAATTGAGCCCCACTAATGATAAAAGGATCAGAAATTCTATTTACCATATAACTGGTTTGTTACATTTGAAGCAACACTTTATGCTGAATTGTATATGTTTTTAAATTAGGTTGATCAAATTTTAGGCTATAAACTGTACTTTGGAAGTCCAAAATGTTAAATGTTAAATTCCAAGCTGGCATAGTCCCCCATATGCTTTAAAAATAATGAGGTAGCATACTCTATGATTTATTTAAACAAGGTTGCCTAAAATTTAACTTATTTCCATCGCTCTGTAATCATGTAAATACATATAATGTAAATACATTTCACACGGTCGCATCAGCTTTAAACGATACCATCAAATGGACAGTATATCTGCTATATCGTGCTCAATCTCTAAGTGGCACCTGACATGCAATGTTGTAAAAAGCAAATGTAAATTATACCATTATGTTCCATCCATCCATCCATTATCGTTACCGCTTATTCCCTAATGGGGTTACCATTATGTTAATTATGAATATTTTCCACAATAGCTAGCCGTGGCATCAGAGGACAGCATAACGTACTTCAGCAGGTGAAGTCATCAGTCTTATAACATTTATTCTCCAATGTTCAGTTCAGAAACTTGGATGTTCCTACAAACGTCCGTATTGGTGAGCTCCTGACACACCTGCAAGGAAAGGGTGAAGAAGCGTGCCGGGAGTTTTACAGGGCTCTTCACCTCCATGTGGAGGAGGTGTATTATAGCTTACCAACACGGCTCCGTCTCAGAGGTGTGTCCCCAAAAACTGCTTACCTGTTTAATGTCTCTCACATACTGTGCCTACTGTATTCATGGGTATTTCAGGATTAGTTGTATGTATTCAATTCAATATTTTAAAAGCTTTTGACATTCTCTTCCCAGATTCCTTGGATCCACTCTCCATTCCCAGGGTGATCAAACAGAAACATGTTCTGAATGACAGAGGTAATGCAGAGCCCGTACATGTAATGTCTGTGCAAAATATATATCTGAATTTGTATTCTTATGCACTTACCGTTTCCAGGTCCCCACTTCTTTCTGGGTTGTTTCAGCTTTGCCGTTGGAATGGCTTTACTCTACTACTACAGTGGTAAATTGTTTCCCAATGGATATTTTTCTTTAGATCTCTTCACGATGTGTTTATAACCTTAGGATTCTGTCTTTTCTTTCTGTAGAAGCTAAGGTATCGGGAGGCAGTCGGGCTCTCGGGATGGCTGCTCTTGGCCTGAAAAAAAAAGCCCAGGAGGTTCTTATATGGTACACTGAAGAGGGTCTCATGAAGTAGTGGGTAACTCCTTCACACCCGGTGCTTCATAGTGACTGATCCTACCAAAGCACACCCTGTCTCCTTAAGTGTTAAACGCTGCCTTTGTTCGACATATATGTTAGATATTATACATTTTATTTTGGCGCTAAAATTTGAAATATTGGTCAAATAGGTGCTTTCCTTCTTTCACTTATGTAATCTGAAATGGGTGGAAGGGTTGCAAACACTTTCTGACTCTAACTTTTCTTTTAAAAGAAAGGTTAAAGTTAAAACACAAGATCTCTTTATTTTGCGGCTCAGAGGAACCTTCCTTTACTCAGTAAGTCAAATGCATCAGCCCATTTTGTTGCCGTATCTAAAACCTGAATTTTTTGCTATTATTTATGTTCTTTTGGGGGCGGGGGGGCACACGTGTGTTTTGCATTAATGTAAGTCACACTAGAAGTGGTGTGAGGTTTCATTGTACTCGTTATAGTACAACGACAACTATCAATTAGATTCTGAATCATGGTCGCCATCTTGTGGACAAATGAGGAGTCGCATAATCAAATGTATGTTGTTTCTTTGAAAAATAGCTTCTGACATTTCTGTTTATGGTAAGAAAAACACACATATGTATGTACATAACAACAAAATTTAAATCATGTTCACAGTCCAAAATATCATATAATTTAGTTTTAGTTAAAGCCGTGCTTGATATCACGTGGTTTATCTCACCAATCATAACACGCATTCAGGTTGCAGTGCATTGTGGGTATCATTAAGACGAAAGAAAATATAAGGTTCTTTATAGAAATGTGGGAATAATGACGTATTGGTCATCGTTCACGGGCCCAGAGAAGATATGTATCTGTTGGAGTCAACAAATGTTAGGAAATGCGAATTAGCACCATGAGTGAAACACGGTTGTGTGAGGGCTCCTATATTACCGGGAGTCCAACCTAGCATAACTGTGTTGTATGAAAGGAGAGAAGGTTAGCACTCCCCTTGACAAGGATGGAATTGGCCCTTGTGGCCATCAACACATATACGGTTAAGGCATTGCCACCTACTTCGTGGCATCTCTGACCAAGTTTTTTAGCTGTTTTTCTGCTCCTATGCACGTCACGGCCCGCGGCTGCTGTTATTCAACATGGAACTCGGCAGCGGAAATGTGTGTCACAATTCCCATGTGCACGTTTCCGCTTTGTCGGACTCGGGCAGGGTGGAACATTGTATTTCCCCTGTTGATCCACGATGGCATTAGGTCACCAGTAAAAATAGGCTTGGTTTCTGTGGTCCTCTGTCTTGCTTTCCAGATTTTCCCAAGAAATACAGCGCGTCTTGAAATAACATGCGGATTTTTATTAGTGAAAAAACGACACCGAAACATCGATGGATGTGTTTAATGTGCCTCGGAGAATAAAGTCACTTTTGGACGGTGCTTTTTTACGTCAAATTTGGCAATGAGTTGACATGCAACAAAGTCACACGTAGTTTAGTGGAGTTTCCAGTTTGTAGACTAATAGAAACTAATTCAGCATTGAAGATGGTTCATCAATTCTATGTGAAAGGGCGTTTTCTTTCCTAACGCTATGAGGAATGATCCACAGGATGTAAGAAGCCAACGCGGAAATGTTCATCAGCTGGTGCCTTCTCTATAAATCTGTAGTTATTCTAAAGGGAAATATTTTTGTGGAAGTGTAATAATGTATACGCATTGACTTTGTCAAATATTGTGTTGCCTTACATTTGCTATTAACCACAATTTGTAAGAACTTTGTACATGAAGATTTAAAAAATGCACAGAAATTGGAAAAAAATAAAAACAAGAAACTTGTTATTTTACTGTTTTTTATTATAAATCGTTTTTAAATTATAGTCGCTGAATGTAATACAAGTGCATATGATAAAAGTTGAAAAAACTTTGGTACTAAAAAAGTGATAATATAATGCCTTAAAGCACACATAACCACATAAAGAGTAAATACAAGTACATCTGTAAATCACTTTGCATAGCTCAGAAAACAAGTAGGGGGCACTTCATTGACCAGAGGAGTCGTTAAATACAGTAAACATCATAATTCCCCCCAGAATAAAACTGTTCACATCACAATGCACCATGAGGAGAAAAATTAATCCAGATTTTTTTGGTTTGGTGTTTTCTGTACTATTACAGTTTTTCCTCTGTATTTCTAAACAAAAGAAGGCATGTCGATGTTCATTTTTTTCAGCCAAGTGTCAACAATGGTTGGAGTTTTGCTCAAACTCTTTGTACATTTTTCACTGGGGAAGACGATATGCATTGCTTCAGTAACCTGAGCTCGATAGGAGGTAAAAAAGATCTGGCTGTACACAGCAATCCTTAAATCTACTCCGGCCAACAAGCAGTATCATGGGAGGCTTCGGTCAACCAGACGAGCTGGGCCGCTGAACACCGAAGGCTGTGATGAAGACGTTGACGACGACTATGATAAAGACGAAAGCTGTGGCTGCGTTCTCCAAGATGTTCAACTTGAAGTGTGTGCGCTCATCATTTAGATTCCATTTCACTGGCAAAAAAAAGATGCAAAACAAAGGAGGCCTAGCTTAATATGCACCATCCTGTGGAGTTAACTCTTTTCCCCACAAGGGGGCAGCACAGAGCTACAGCCTGCAGACATGGAGGGTATCCTATCAATTAACAGCGTGTGACAGCACTGCTTTGAGCTGAGTAATTATCTTTCTCCCCCAGAGAGGCATTTCATACCTCATTGATCTGTAAATTAAACATGTGTGGATCTGTTTTAAATACGGGATGGGCCTGTATTTTTACATACCATGTGAGGACGTCCTCCCAATAATAAGTAGGGCCAGTTAAAATTGGAACCGGCTGACAGCAAAGCCAAGTTTCCTTCGAGACTGTGCTCTCTGAACTCAGTGCTCTCTTACAATAGTAGGGTCTGTTAGGGTAAGATAAGAAAGAAGCCCAAATGGAGGAGGGCTCACCAGTGTGTGGGGAAAACCAACTTTGAGATGTAGAACAACTTCCCCACTTCCTACCTTAAAGGTTTTCATTTCCGTAAGTTAAAAAAAATATCTGCCTCTGGGTAAATAGTTCCTTTATATTTTAGAATAACTAAGAGAACTTTCAAAAGTATGTGCAGGATTCAGCTGTGTTCAATGTCGGTGCTTTTCAGAGGAATTTATGGCTCACTGCAGGTTTTCTTATACCTGTTTATATTTTTAAAGGTTTCTGTAAATATTTTAGTTTATAATAGATTATAAAGTCCACAAGTTCACTTCATTTTTATTTTGTGAGACTGTTTTCTTGAAGTTTGAGTGTATGCCGAGTTCCTTATGTAACGTCCTCCTCTGAAAAACTAAGCCTCTGTTTGGTCCCGTTACACAACCTTTCCAGTATTTAACTAACCTGTGCCACACTTCTTGCTGGCATCATATTGAGAATGATTTTTTTTACCGTAAATTTGTTGTTTGTTTTTTTATTCATTTCACAATGTCACAAGGTTACTACACGAATATATAAAACTATTGTGTCTGCAGAGTTAATGAAACCATGAAAACAACACATACAACCGGCCGCTTTTGAAAGAAAAGTTTTTAACTGACCATAAAATCATTTCGATGCATCTTTTTATATCGTGGTGGAGTAATATAAAAAGAAAAGGTTTTCTTTATATATATATATAATATCCTGCCCTTGACCATGAGAGAAAAGATGGTAAGCAGATGACGACCTGATGAACTTACCTATAAAGATGAGCATAACCCCCACCACGATCTGTAGGATGAGCGAGATGCTGATGAGAGTGATGAGCGGCACATAGAAGGTGAATCCGGATCCCTGCTCCAGGACAGCCTTCAGCTGGGATGCATTGGCCATGAGCAGGGCCACGTCCAGCATGCTCTCTGCAGCGCTCTTCTTGTTGGCGTAATGGTTCATGTTCAAGGGTCGGCGTGGCCTCCTCGTGCCATCCTGCAGAGGAGCCTGGACACAAACACAAAGCCTGGCATTAGCAGCACTCAGAGGCAGGCACAGTGAGAGAGTGGAACCCCAAACGGAGGCTGCTCTCTGCCGAGGGGCAACAACAAAAAGCATTGTCCACTGAGTCAGTGAGGACTAAAGATTGATGACAGCAGATTTCCTCAGAATGAATCCACACTACTCGGGTTTTCCTGACAGTATGTGTTCAGCCCTCTTCTGGGAAAAACACACTTGAAGGAGACCTTTGCTTTGATTAACTGCAGCTGGTTTCACTTTGATTCACACTTGTGTAAAGCTGGACTTTAAAAAAATTGTTTTTAGTGTTGACAAATCCTCTACCGCTGCCATAATGGAACGTCTAAAACTTTATTTCAACCAGAAAATACACATTGCTGATCACAGGATAAAACGTGCTGAGTCGGTTAACCCGCCGGCGGCTGGTCTACCCGGACACAAACTTGGGACTATTTCTATTTCTATCATCAACCACCTTGACCCCGTCTTTTCAAGAAAAAATGAAAGCTCAATCAAATAGCTGGGAGGGGGTGGCGAATAAAAAAAAGCCCAGAATTCTGCAATCTCGCGGTTTTCGCTTGCTGTGGAGGATATTTACAGAAGTGAAAGTGGTTTATTTTTTCTTTCCACTCCACTGGAAATTCATCCGCTGGACGCACTCCCAACGGCTGGAACCCAGGATGTCATGACACTGGCCAGGTCGCAAGCTTCGTGTCTCACCGGCAAACAGAAGACGCGCGTGTTTATAAAGATTCCAAACACAGCATGGCAGCAGAGTACCTGAAGGAGAACGTCTCCGCTTTGTCTGGCCGGGGCAGCGGTCAGTTGACCAACAATGGTGACCTTTTGTGGCCACGCTGGCGTCAGCATTAGCAGAAACCGGGCTCCAGGTTTCTCTTTAACAGCTGTGAAAACTTGCCAAGCCGCAGAGGAAAAGGATGCTCTGGTGGCTGAGAGGAAGGGGTTAGACCCATGTCCTCACACACGCTTTCTGGGTTAAAACAGATTCACCATGTTCCCTTTTTCGATGAAACATTCGATAAAAACGTTTTAATCCTAGTCCTAAAGTCTTGATCCGGCCCATCCAACTGTCATTTCACTTAATTCGGTTTGCTACCAATCCCTGTGTGACACAAAGTCCTCTAAATGTGCAGATAAGCTCCTACCAGTTAATAAAAGATAGCTGTGCTGCCTTTCTGTTTAACGGAAAGATGCTGTCACTCATTACAGAGCAGACCTTTACTGGTTTGTAACTGATTTATCTGTAGGTAGTAGGTACTTTTCTGGGTCTCTTCTGAGTTTTTTTCTGCATTCATCTGTAGAAGGGAGCGTTGCGGTTGTGGCACATATTTTCAAAGCATTTCCCTTTAAAGGGTTTTCCACTGGGGTGCACTTGGTTTCTATCTCGTCACAGATTTACTGCAGAGGTCACAGTCATACAAAGAAAAGTAAAAGTTCTTCACATTTTGAACAAAAGTAAAAGTAACCCAACATCAAAATGAAAATTATCCATGAGTAAAGAATGGGAGAAGGGGATCCAGCCTGAGAGAAAGCATTTATCTATAACTGGCCTAATTCAATCTGATACAGCACTTGTGTGTGTGTATTCATATGAAGGAAATAATGAAGTTACTTATCCTAAAACATCAGTGTGTAAGTAGCATGTTACTACCACAGCCACAGGTTTGAACTGCTGTTTAAACAGCCTACTAACTGTTTAGCACACAGGGACAGCAGATATCTGTGGAGAGGAAATAACGGAGAAAAATAACACTAACCTGATCCAGGAATTACATGGCACCCTCTCTAATATTTGACTTGCGTTACTGAGAGATGACTGACCGGTGGACATTCGCCGGTCAGATTTCTAAACTGTGACTTCATCCAAAGCCACCTGAGGTCAAACAATGACCCTATTCTTTGGGGGAGAGCTGTATTTTTACATGCTTGGTGGGTGATACATTTAAAAATATCTATTGCTAGTCATTTGGGGGAAAAAAGTGTCAAAACACTGAATCTAAATTAGACCACCTAAAAGTTGGAGTGTGAAAATGCATAGAAATATTCATCTGAAAGCATTAAAAAACTGTTAAAGCAGAGTAGAATGAGCAGCTTTGGAGGGGGACTTCCATCGACAGGATGAACTCTTCCAAAAAAGCAAAAGCAAAGTGAGGGTCTTTGTTTTGGCTGTTTCCCTGCTGAGGGTCAGCGGCTGAGCTCGGACACCTGACCCACGGTGGCCCGTCTCAGCTTTCACCCGTGAAACCGAGCCTGGCCGGCCAGACAATACGGAAACAGCACACACAAACACAAACACACAAAGACGAAAGTCCCAAATTCGCCACAGAGGTGGAGCCCACCGAACTACAGCCCAAAGTTCGGCTCCATTCGCCGTCTGTCTGCCCGCAAAGCTCTCCACATGACACAGCCCGAGAGGATGAGAGATGGAGGAAGAGCCGGCAGCTGAACCGACACAACACCGGCTGTCCGTCCCTGACCGCTGGCTTTCTGATAAAGGCGAACATGGAGGCTTTAGCTGCCCACACCCCTGCCGGCCCCTTCAACTGCCGCCTCACCTCCAAGCCGCCGTTTCTATCAGCATCCCCGTTCATCTCCAGGCTCCCAGAGGCCATGTCTTCTCTTTGAGAGGCTCCCCAGGTCACGTAGCTTCGGCGTGGGGGGACAGTGGACCGCCGCCGGTGCTTTCTGGTCCCGGACTGTCGAGGGAGTGCGCGTATAAAAGGGGTGCTGCGGCGGAGAGGGTCAGGGGATGGTTTCAGCTTACTACCGCCCCTCCGACATGTTGTCAGAGAGCAGAGAGCTGTGAAAGAGGGCGGGCTCCCCTCTCCTCTCAGGGGGGTTATTACACCACATGTGATCTGAAGTGGAGAAGTAATGTTTGCAGGACCGTGGCATTAAGGAAGTCTGTGTGTGTGTGCGTGTGTGTGTGTGTGTGTGTGTGGGTGCGTTACGCTGCCAGCACGCAAACAGGACGTGTTTGCTGCCACCTAGTGGCCAACCCACGCCATCGCACGCAGGACCCCAGCAGACCAGGGAAAGGTCACCGGTGGAATGACCACACGAACACCGGCCACAGGCTCAGGACACCAGCCCCCTTAAAGGGACTGCGTTCACCTTTCGGTGGGAATTAAACCGAGCTGCCACAGACAAAGCACAATAGTGGCACTTTGAAAAGCAACAACAGCTTAAAGGAAATGCAAAGTGAGAGGATGCAAACAATTGAAGTAACCTAAGTAAATAAGCACACATAACAACCAAGAATAGATGGAAACAAATTTAACCACTCCAAACAGATTCTGAAAGAGACTCAAAATATTCTAATCTAAATAAGTTTTAAAGCAGTGAATTTCTTTTAAAGAAGTATTGGTCTTCAAATGAGTCAGATGGAACAGTAAAGAGAATAAACACCAGTTCCCAGTACACAGTTTTCAATTCAAGGATAAACCAACATATTTCTGTGATTGCAACAAAGTCTGTCAATATTAATAACATTTGGGACACTTAAGGAATTCTGGCAATGTTGTTATTGCATCTGTAATTTGTCCAATCGAATTGAAAAATACAGAAGTTGTCAACTGATAAGGAATGTAACAAGCATATGTCAGATATATCTCAGCAGGAGAGCTTTAACTAAATCTGACAAAGGAAAAAGCACTTTTATACATGGGGCTATGTATATCCCTCAAATAAAAATAAAAACTAATGAATGGGATGACTATAGCCCATGCTTGAAAAGGCACATTCAGCGATTTTACAATGAACTGCTTTAATTTCTAAACCTGCACACCAAATTATTCTTATTATGTCCTTCCTTTCTCTGGTGATCAGAGCAGGTTGTTCTTCATAGTTGCCTCATACCATTCAGAACTGCCCATTTAGCCTGAAGCTTTCATTGACACAAAAAAGAAGGAAAGAAAGAAAATGCACCTGCTGCACTGTCTTAAACAGTTTATTTCTGAAATCCACTCCCATTGAAATAAGTCAAAAGCTGTGGAGTACGGCAAATTGAGTGCTATGTGTCTTTATGGAAGAAATACTATAATTAAAATAACACGTTTTAAGTGAATTATTTAAGGGCATATCGGTTGTGGCCTCCTAATCTGGACATTGGTCTTCACCTTTATGGTGACGTAATTCAGTGTGTGATGCAAAGAGTAGAATTGCATAAATGGGACTAAACAATCCTTGAAAAAGTTGTAAAATAGTGATATTTATACTCTTTAATTAACTTTGTATTGGGTTTCTGTTTAACCTCATCTTATAGGATTTGCTTAATTCACCATTTATCGCATGATCGGCTGTTATAAGAATGGGATCCAGGCATACAGGCATCTCTTTTGTTTGGGCTTTAATCATCCTCCCACAGGAGGCTTAACACGTCATGATGAAGGCGGACAGTGAGGTCCATGCGGCCTGTGTCAGGGGAGGGTAAGGGTGCTGCTGCCTGAGAGCGTGCCGAGTTATTGGATACGTGTTGTTGCTAGGGGCGTGGGGCGCGTCGTGGAAGGGGATCTTAGCTTTTTCCCCAGAGCCCGGCGGAACAGATTGAATCCAGGAAGACAAGAGGTCTCAGCAGCTGGAGGGTTGACGCGCTGACAGCTGGCGGATCCAGCCCGGAGCGCGCCGTGCCGCAGTGAGCCCGATCCGGAGAGCGCGTTTTGCGGGACAAGTCGGGGGGGGGGGGAGTACCTGCAAACAGTTAAATCGAATTATGCTGAGGTCACACTCGTCGGAGGTGATACAGATTTCCACGCGGAGCACCTGCCATCTGGAGTCCGGCTGGAGGATGTCGGTGACGGGCTGCGGCGCGCCGGGGCGTCCGGTCATGTCTGTGGAGCGGCTGGGGCTCTAAGCATCCCGGCCTGCAGGCCGGACACTCCGCTGCCCAGCGCGTCTGTCTACGAAATACGCCGGATACTATATGCACTGACTGTGGAGGGAAGTGATTTCGTGAGCTCATAGGCTAAACTGGCAATGACATCAGCTTTAACTGGACTAGCCCAGAGCCGTGCTGCCGATAGGGCTGAGCGGCCGCGAGAGACCACGCGTCCGTCCTCTTGAGCTGGACATTTTTTGAGGGGATGATCTGTGTCCTGAAAAGAATCAAGGCATTAGGCCATACATCCTGTGCTGGCGAACTGCGTCACTGCAAGTGTTGCAGGTAAGCAGCAGAACTCTCCCCTACCACCGGCAGAGGAGCGTGCTCGCCGTGCTCCGCGGCGCGATGTCACCGGCCAGCGTTTAACCCTTTTAGCCGGGATGAATTCCAGCAGAGATCCTCCACTGGGATCCACGTATTCCTCGGCACCGAATCTAGACTCGGATATCAACGCAAATGCCTGTAGGCTCGTGTACGAGAATGGGACAGACCACAACGTCAACATCAATAACGCAGCCCTGCGAGGGGCGAGTGACCCCAGCGCCTACCCCTCCACAGAATACCAGGGGCTGGTCCGCCGCAGGTTCATCCGCAGGAGCCTGTGGGTGTCTGACCACGAGGAGCAGCCGGTGGACACGCCGGAGTTTGTCAGCAGCACCCCGGTGCTCAGCATCGATCTGCGGACCATAGTCGATCGGACTCGGACCCGTCTCCTGGAGACCTCCAGCACGGAGAGCCAGGTGGGCCCAAAAGACAGCGTCCAAGCAGATGAGGAGAAGAGACAGGTGGGCAAGACCCAGCCCAAGGTAGAGGTGGTCTGCTCCGATGTCTCAGGTAAAGCAGGGAGCGATGAGAATGAAGAGGAGCCCGGGATGAAGGCTGTGTCGACCTCACCAGGGGGGCGCTTCCTGAAGTTTGACATCGAGCTGGGCAGAGGGTCCTTCAAGACCGTCTATAAGGGTCTGGACACCGACACCTGGGTGGAAGTGGCATGGTGTGAACTACAGGTGGGTTGAGGTTCAACATCAGCCGAGACAGTCTGTTTCCATTCGCTGGCTTCTTCTGCCTGAAAAGGTTTAAAGTTCACGATCAACCAGATTCACTGTTAGGCAAGGTCCAACGTTGGGGTGGCCCTCCTAAACTCTCCTCAAATAAATGGCTTGTCCGTTCTAATCTAAAACAGTGACAGAATAACTATCCATAAATCTCTTATGAAAGCTTTCACACTCTCTCGTAGCCTAATTAACTCTCACGCCTGGGTGTATAGAAGCTTGCAAACTCGAGGATTGATCATGTATTGGAAACAGCTCTGATGATTAAATCATGAGTCGTGACAGGCATTTGTGCTGGACCGTTTCCCACCGATGACAGGACTTTTATTAAAACACTTTAGCAGAGGAGGATCAGGCTTTCAATCACTTCTATAGGTTTAGCAATGTTTCACAGCATTCCTTGTTGTCATTAGTTTCAACTTTATTTCTTTTATTTCAATATTGCCTACACATTACAACATATGTCAATCTCACATTTGCAATAACTTCAGTATCTCTGTTATCGTATGTTTGAATTAAATTAATTCTGCTCTCGTAGCTAAACTATTTTCAGCAAAGTCAGCTGATGACCTGAATTACACATGAACTAAATAAATTTGTCATAATCATACACCACTAGTGTATTAGCAGGGATAATATGTGGTATATGTGTACCACCTTCACTTCAGTGACAGCTTGCTGCATCACTAATCTGAGCATGTGGTAATCTAATGATAAGTTTAGATTGTTATCCATGTGATATGGAGATTAGTCTGTAGACAGACCTGTAGACAGTGGCTGCCCTCTCAGGGCTCAAATTGTGCTAAGCTTTTTTTTTTTCATCAGTCCAGAACAACCGTCTGTACAAGAGATGGAATATGAAAAGGAGGCCTGATAATTATCTGTGAGCATTCATTCAAACCTGTATTTTTTCAAGCAAACTCTGAAAATATCTGCTTGTTGTCATGTTATTAAGTCAGGACAAGGCTTTCACCTAAACACACAAATCAGGGCCTTCAGATTGCACATGGCTCATGAATTGAGCTATTATATTCAGAACATTGTATCTGCAGTAACTACTCATAAAATAGGGTTTTAGTGCCACTGCAGAGTATAGACAGTTGACAGTGTTATTTTCCTTCTTTTAGGTGTGTTTTTCTCCCTCCCCTTTCTCTTGCAGCATCCAGGTTTGCTGTGTCAGGCCCCAGGGAATAATTGACAAAAATGGAAACCTCACTCAATCAGTTTCAGACATCCTTTATAATTAAATCACTATCACACTGCGCTTATCTCACAGCTGCCATTGGCAGTCTACTTTCCAGTGAGGCAGACGATGAAACTGAAGTTTTACTATTTGGAAAATGTTAACAGCTTCATCCATGTGTAACAGAACCCATTAGGACATGGAACTTCAATCAGTCATTCTTTAACAAAGTCACACCCCAGCACCCGTATCTGCAGCATCTAGAACTCAGTGGAAGTGGCGATCCTGCAGGGGGTTGTGGGTAATTCATAGTGTCCTGGTGATATCCCATGCTTAATCTGCCATTAGTTGTTTTTGTAGCTTGTATGGCTCATGTTTGATGCATACGTTTTCCAATCTTCATTAGCGATTCATGCCAGCTGTTCATTTAGCTGTATCTTATCTATTTGTCAGGAGAGAAATCAAATGCTGGAGTTATTCTTAAACTCCACTACATTATTAAGTGATTTTCATAAAGGACAAGCGTGCTGCCTTGATTAAAAATATATCTGGGTCGGCACACAACGTGCTGGGCCATCTATCCCTTAAGTGTATATGTACAACATGCGTGTTGCCTCTGTGAGGCGTCTGAGAAGGTTCTTAGTGGAGATCTAGCGATGATTCAACCACACTGTCCCCGGAGACGAGGCCGTGCCCTTCAGAGCTTCTGTGCCTGTGTAGCTCACTCACAAAAAAGAGCTGCCGTAACGCAAATGCTCTGGCTTTATATCTGTACACGATGTGTGTGATCAGGGGAAGGGCTAAGAATGAGACAGCAGAAAACACATTCACAGAAAGATTAACGAATCGGATTTGTAAGTGGAGATTGTGCCCGATGTGGAGCAAGGTGGACTTCCAGCCATGTTGCATATTCATCTGCTAAATGATCATAAGAGTTCTGCAAAGCTAGCTGTTTCTATTGAATTAGAACACAGAGCAGCATTTTTTTAATAAAAAAAAACATCCTGCCACTTTCAGAAATATGTCTCACAGTTGTACTATTCTGTTTGTCTTGTCTGATGACTTAATAATGAATAGTAAACAGTGGTTTAAACCTCTGTGGTGTTAACCACTCAGATAAGGCTGGAGAGAGAATCTTGCTGATGCAACCCTCTGCACCAAGATACAGCTGAAAGAGAGAGAGGAAGAGCAAGTTCATCTGAGGACACTGTAAGACGTTTAGTTTATGATATCGACAGAAACAATAGTTCCTCTTTGTTTGAACTGCTTTGTGGTGGCCCCGGTACATTTTATTCAATATAAAAATGAGTGCTTCTAATGTGTTTTCTTACTCCATTTCTTTTGTGTATTTCTGTGTACACCTGATTCTTTGCTGCCCCACCCTAGTCACTGTGCCTCATTTTCAAAGAAATATTACAACTCATCCATTGAATTCTTTGATATAGACAATAAGATACAATAGGGACAAGGTACACTGAATTATATTAAGCTGAAAAAAGGAAGCAGTTTCTGAAGGATGCTAAAGCAGCTGCATGTAATGTAAGATGCACTGGATTGGTCACCATGAGTGAAATCTGATTCCCAGCATCAGCCAGTAGTCAATCCCTTGAGTGGTGCATGAACCTGTTGTGCATCCCACTCATTTAAAACACAAATTTCACCATTTATCTTCCCATTTGTGGCATGTACTGTATATAGGCACAAGAGTAGATGTGGGAAATCTGTAGGTCACATTTTATTTTCCAGGGCTGGAGCAGTGGGATTGTATCTGCTCTGCTGACTGGAGAGAAACAGAGATGTAGAGGCTGTTTGCTGTCAGCTGCTGTACTATTTATACAACAGTTCAGGGAAGGCAAGGGCCAAAATATTGATCCAGTATCTACAGATTCACTCATACTTATACAAAAAAAATTCAAATGAAAAGCCAGAGCTTGTCTTCGTCATCTTTGTATATCTATTTAAGAAATTTGAAACATGAAAAAACTAAATGTTTCCTGCTTGCTGTGAAACATTTTTTTTGTTTCACCATTCGCCGGCAAAACATTTGCCAATTACAAATTAAAAAGAGGAACCAACTTTTACCTGTTGTGGAATAAGTGTCTGACACAGACCACCCATCTCTCTTTTGCAAGATGTATTGATTTTAGTCATGGTTCTGAGGTATTTTTGTTAGACAATGTTGATACAAAAGAAAAGAGTAAGTGGCTACGACCCCACTGTTTATCACCCAAAATGCCAGAGCTGTTTGTACTCCAAATATAAGCCTAAGGCAATACAGTCTAAGTCCAGAGGTAAGAAGACTGTTAAAATTAGGTCAAGAGGGAAGATACCTTTGCCATCAGACCTTGAACATAAAATAACACTTAATGGTAATTTTCCAGCCTTGCTACAGTCTTTTGCCACCTGTCAACTGTTTGTTCAGTTTGGTTATATTTACCACTAGAGCACCTTCACTGTGAATAAGGCATTGATACTGACAAAAACATTGGCAGGTTTTGAGCAGTTAATAGCCTTTCTCTATTGCTTACAGGAACGAAAACTATCCAAAGTTGAGAGGCAGAGATTCAAAGAGGAAGCAGAGATGCTGAAGGCTCTCCAGCACCCAAACATCGTGCGATTTTATGACTTCTGGGAATCACCAGTGAAAGGGAAGAAGTGTATTGTTCTGGTGACAGAGCTGATGACTTCAGGGACTCTGAAAACGTGAGTGTTGACATTGCTGCCCAATTCAATTTAAGAACTGACAGCAAATTTCACAATTGTTCAGTAGCACTTTAAGAAAATATGGTTAAAAATATTTTGTATTGAACATTGAAAAAAAAAAAATCGGAATAAACGTAGCGTAAAAACACTGTGGATGTATTTTTTCCAGAAGTTTAGATCAGTCGATTAGTTTAAGACTAGAGTAATCATAATGGATGATTTGTGGTTTAGCTTGTTCTACGAACACATCTTTTTAATTAGAAACTGTATAATCACAAACAAATGTGCTTTATGCAGGACATTAAAGGGTTAAGTTGTGAATTTGTAAAAGTAATTAAAAATTCAATGCACTCAAAAAAGAAACACTTTATTTGCTGTGAGTTGAAATGTTTGGATTGTAATGTTTTATCTTCTCTTAGGTATCTTAAGCGCTTTAAGGTCATGAAGCCAAAAGTTCTCAGAAGCTGGTGCAGACAGATCCTCAAAGGCCTCCACTTCCTCCACACAAGGACTCCTCCGATCATTCACAGAGACCTCAAGTGTGACAACATCTTCATCACTGGCCCCACAGGCTCTGTCAAAATTGGAGACCTGGGCCTGGCAACGTTAAAGAGAGCCTCTTTTGCCAAAAGCGTTATTGGTCAGTCATCAAGTCAAACACAACACCACACTGTTTTAATGATTCCAGACAAACAGAAAATGACTTTAGAAAAAAAAAAAAATCGTACAGTAGTAGTTTTTTGGGGCACTTGGGGGCAGTAGAATCAAATGACCGTTGGTTAAAGGGTAGCAAGTGACAAAATTTAAATTTCTCCGACAGGATGCAGTTTTACAGGATGAGCAATGGAGCTAACTTTACCTGTCTTTGGTTTTAAAGTTGTGACTGATCAGTGTGCATTTGTGTTTGAGTGTGTTAGTGTAGTCTTAATTCATGGACTAGCCTTTCATTTATTTTCCAGGAACTCCGGAGTTCATGGCCCCAGAGATGTATGAAGAGCACTATGATGAAGCAGTGGATGTTTATGCGTTTGGGATGTGTATGTTGGAGATGGCCACTTCAGAATATCCTTACTCTGAGTGTCAAAATGCTGCTCAGATCTACCGCAAAGTCACCAGTGTGAGTTCACGCGTTGATATTCAGACAATCATAGTACTTTTAGAGAGAAAATTGACTCAAAAACAGAAAAAAGAATAGAAAAGCAAATTCCTAGTATAGTTATCTGTTTGTAGATCTCTTTAATAACACTAGTGGTAACATCTGAGAGGAATTTCTTTGTGACACTGCAGATTTAACTTACAGTAACTGGTGCTGTTGTAACTCTGTCAGTGGGCTGGTTGAAACAGGCTGTTTTGCTTCTCAGGGGGTGAAACCTGCCAGCTACAGTAAAGTCAGTGATCCAGAAATTAAGGAAATAATTGGGGAGTGTATCTGTCACAGATGGGAGGAAAGGTAAGTGAACAGCGATTCTTGGATTGTGCTGCTAACATAGTTTGACCCTCATCCCAAAGTTGCATTGTTTTGTTTTTGCTCCTGCACACTGACGTTAATACCAGTATTTGGTTCTCATCTTACTTTGTGCTGTGGGTTATTGTTCAGACCATTAGCTGGTGTTTTTGCATTCGTGCAGATACTCCATTAAGGACCTCCTGAATCACGCCTACTTCGCAGAGGACACAGGCGTGAGGGTGGAACTTAATGAAGAGGATGATGGAAGAAAATCAACCATTGCTCTAAAGCTGTGGGTTGAAGACCCTAAAAAGCTGAAGGGGAAATACAAAGACACTGGTGCCATTGAGTTTACCTTTGACTTGGTGAACGAAATCCCTGAAGTAGTAGCCCAAGAAATGGTAATAATGAGAACAACGACAGAATGACAGATTGGGTTTTAGGATAAGAACAGAAAATAACTCACCTCACTTCACGGTATAGTGATATTGTTTTTCATTAGGATTTACGGAATTGAGAGCAACATGACATCTTAAGCCTTATGTTGTGCTCTAACTATCTTGCATCCTACACAAAAAACTTTTGCACTTTTGTTGCTGTGTCCTCTATGTTGCATTGCACCAGCCCTCCTGATGACTCAGCAGTTCTAAAATGTGTTAGTTTAAATGGGTAAAAACATTCAGACAAATAGAAGTCACTCAGATTTGCTCCGCTTCAGATAGCCATATCAACAATGTATACCCCTTTTTGTATGTCTTTAGTTTACTCTTGTGGTGGGATTGTTAAAGACAGCTTTAAACAGTTAATGCCTTTTAAAAGTAATCATTTGTAATGGAGTAACTTTGAAATAAGAGGATGATGCAAAATATCAAGACAACTTGTTCAATATTAGCGGCCATTCCTGTTATTCCTTTACAAATGTTTTTGTACGTGAACCAAATGTGTGTTGTGGTCATTCAGTTTTCTTTATTTTTATTTACTTTTTTAATGTAAATGTGAGTCAGTGGTTTATGACATGCTGCCTGTAGTTACAAACCTGAGGCATGGCCAGGCAGGTCAAATTATCCTCTTTAAATTGTGGGAGAACAACACGTTGATCTAATGCATCTTTGACTTGTTTTATTGTTAATCTGAATATCTCAACTGTGCTCTTTAGGTGGAATCAGGATTCTTCCTGGAGTGTGATGTGAAGATAGTTGGAAAATCTATCAGAGACCGCGTAGCTCTAATCAAATGGAGGAGGGAGCGGATGGCCTCTACAAATGGAAATAGTGAGGGAGGCATGAAGAAGATGCAGCAGAATCTGCTGCAGGTGCCGGGGACTGGCGTGCCACAGGGAACCATTCAGGCCACTGCAGATTATGAAGACCTAGAGACTCTTATCTGCACTGTCCCTGTCACTACATCTGCCACATGTAAGAAACTAAAAGTAAACAAACATAAACAGCACTAACTTTTTCTGTCTATGTAGTTCAAAGACATAGACTGTCTTAAAATGTTCATTTTAGTGCTTGTGCAGTAAAAAGTGATGAAGACAAAAAGAAAACACAGCATCTGAGTACCAAATTGAAACAGAGACACCATGACTCAGTGTTTAACCACCTATTAAAGGCTTGTGAGAAGGTTCCTTCTCACACTGTCCTGGCTCAGCTTCCTGCAGAGAAAATCATTGTGAATTATTGTGTTTTACTTGCTCTGTTTTTACAGCCGACAGCGGAGTGAGCTCTACCATGCAGTTAGATGATATAAACAATCAGCAGAATGACACCTACCAGTCGCCTCCAGAGCCCATTTCTACAGCTCAGATTGTCTGCAGCCCTCCTGCGCAGTTTGACCCCCAGCTGCCACGGGGAGCTTACCAGCAATCTACAGCACAGGCCTCTCACGAAAACTACTCACAAGCATCCACACAATTACACCAGGGAGCCTACCAGCAAACCACAGGTCAGCTGCATCCTGGGGCCTTTCAACAAGCCCCAGCACCGCTGCACCAGGGGCCTTATCAGTGTCAAACAGTGAGTACATGCAGTTGTGTGTTTACAGCAGCTTTATTTCTGACTTGTTTTCTACAATAACTTATTTTTTATTTTCTTTTTTGGAATGTCACTCGATCAGCGTCACAACAGTGATCCATTTCTATGCCATGAGAGCCCCCTCATCACTCAGAGCGCAATGTGTCTTAGACGTGGCAGCGCCTCCTTGGTTGAGATGTTACAGTGTAGGACGCACTCTCTCTCTAGGACAATGAATCGCTTCCTGTGTCCGTTACAGGATATGGACTCACCACACAGCTCAGACAGTCCACCGCATGCTGCAGATTACCCCAACATTAACACCGTCCAGAATCCCTCATTACTGTCCCCTTCCTTGCCAGCACATCAGCACACTCTTTATGACTCAGCTAGACATTCAAATTCACATCACCTTCCTCTGAATTTACAATGTCCCTCAGAGCACCGTCTGAATGTGCCACACAGCCCACAGCCTCACCGCCACCACTGCAGAGCTTGCATGTCTCTCCTACTGAAGGACAGGACAAAGGGAGGCGGATCCCTGGGGCACACGCACAGGCGCACTTTCTCCACTCAAACTCCTCCAAGTTTACCCACATCTCCTCATCTTACAAGGTCTTCCCCGGCCACTCTGCTTTCTCCTTTGGCCTCACCTTCAAGTCCAACACCAAACAGTGAGCCGGCTATGGGAACTTCACCCTCTCACCCATCCTCCCCCTCACAAATTGGCTTTCCAAGGGGTTTGTATGAAGGTGGAGATCTTAGCCTTCTCAACTACTGCCTCCATCACATTGTCAGTCGCAGGACCAGCTCCCCCACCCTCTCAGATAGAGGAGGAGGAGTTAATCGTCCAGTGCACAGCCTCGGTGAGATTGGTGGCTCCAGTTTCTCTGCAAATGAGCGTGTAGATAAAAGTCAGAGCCTGGATGTCCCTTTCTGGTGTATCCCAAATCATGACATGAACCTGCTGTTGTCACCAGTCCACAGTGAAGGCAGATCAGATCAACTGGTAGGTTAGAGAAAAACGAGCTCATGTAAACCACAACCATCGTAGCGGCAGCAGCTTGCATTATCTTTAATTATCCTCCTTCCTTTTCACAGCTGGTCTCCGCTCCTGCTTTGCTCACACTAATGGTTCCATTTCTAGATCAATATGCTTCACTAATACAGTTTCTTGCTATGAACAAGTTGCTTGGATGTTAGATGCAGATTAATCTTGGTACTCCCTTTTGTCTAAATTCCCATGAAGAACCACAACCAAACACTAAAATATCCCTCTGTGCTTTTTCATTAGTGACTCCCCCCTGCTTTGAAAAACCAAATCTTCTGCTTCATTTGCTGTGTCAGATACAGACAGTCAGATTCTGCCTTCAAAACAGGTTTTCATCCTGTGTCTTTGACAGACTGTTTCCGCCCCAGCTACCCCAGTGCCTACAGCGCACCAGAGTAAACAGACAGCACAGAGCTTCCCTGCCGCAGCCCCCCCTCTCCAAACACAGCTTACTGCCCAGCCAAGCCAAGAGCAGGTACTTCATGCTTTAAAAAGGCAGGCCTCTCTAATTTACATGTAAATAGTTCGGAATGACCATTGTCAACAAACTAAAATTTGCAAACCAAAAAAGATTTGAATACTTTGTAAGGTGTATTCCAGGTCCAAAAATGTCCATCCATTTACTATACCGCTTATTCCCATAGGGGTCACGGGAACAGCATCCCAACCAATAATTAGCACCCCAACCATTTTTTATAGAGAGAATTCTCACAGAACGTTTTTTTGATTTGGCAAGTTCGGATTGTGTGATTTCTGTGTGCATGATGCACATTTTACCTCAATCACTCGAACATGCAAAAACATATTCAGCATTCACTATAGAACAGTGAATTTATTATTGTTGCCTACTTAACTCGTCAGTGTTGTGACTGATCAGTATGGAGGGTATACTCCATTTGTACTTACCTGTGTGCATGTGAATCTCTGTGTATGATAGTTATTTCTCCTTTCCGCTGTCTTTCCTGCCTTTAGCGGCACCTCCAACCGGCTGCTGTCCCGCACCAGGTAGCCGCACACTTCAAACCACATTGTTAGAGTTGTCAAGTGGATCTTACAAGAAGCTCACATGTTTTATGTCGGAACATTTTGAACCACATATCTGGTCAATCAACTTGGAATTTAGATGGAATTGTATGTTTATGCATTTAATAGACGCTTTTATCCAAAGCAACTAACAAAGTAGAATATATACATGTGTATCTCCCCAATGGAGAATTGAATCCCCAGTCTCCCATGTGACAGCCAGGGGCACTGACCACTATACTAAACCCCCACTAAAACTATTTTCATGCAAGATTAGACATGTTCAACACACTCATATCTAAACCTATAGAGAAGGGGCCAGTATGGGGCTTTAACCCATGCAATTGGCATTATTAGAACCACACTCTGACCAGCTGAGCTAACCAGCCCATTTTTTGTCATCAAAACAATGCATCCTCTCAAAGTTAAACTAACATGTCTCTTACATCCTTCCACAGTTGTTATCTGCTGACCAGAATGCATCCCACTTGAGTCCCCCTGATGTGTGTGCCAGTTTTCCATCATCAGTCTCCAGTGCTCCGTCCCCTCTTCTGCCTCTGCAGGTCAGCACACAGGTATGTTATGGTAGTATTTCACAGATAAGAATAAACTGCTATTAGGTTAAAAGATACTAAAATGCTGCAGGGTTGAGTAATGCACCAGGGGCCTGTGTGAATGGCGTATCAATGGAATGGCTGTCTTTGTTCATTTTATTCCATTTTCCCCTTTTCTTTCCCAGTTTCCCTCACCATATCATGTTGTTCAAACAGTGGCTCACATGCCCCCTAAATTCTCCCCAACTCCCCTGCCGTCCACTTACAGCAGCAGTGACCCTCCTATTTGTAGCTCTTACTACTCACCGTCACTCCACTTTCCCTCCCTCCCTCTCACCCTTCACGCTGTCATGCCTTCTGTACCTTCACTTGGCACACCCCAGACTCCCCTATCCACACCTCAGCATGTGCCCAACATGGCACTCCCGGTTCCACTTCTGGCCATGTCCTTCTCCCCTGCAGCACCACAACAGCAGGGTGGTCTTTCCAGATCACAGTCAAACCTTGGTAGCTTCCATTCCACCCATCCCCTACCTCTCTCTCAGGTGCAACCCACCCCTTTCCCCGCCCCCAACCCTGAGCAGGAATTGACTGAACAACCTGTCCAGGTGAATATTTACTCAGTTTTCGCTGGAATCATTCAGTCTTGAGAAGTCTGTAATGCTGAGGTGGCAATGCGTCCGTACTGTTGGTGTGATGCATGCCGGGCATGTGTTTTGAGACTCAGAGGACAGAAGTTAAACTGGTAGGAATCAACTTGAATGTGTTGTTTCTTTATTTCCTGTTACAGATGATTACCCCACGTGGAACTCTGGGAGATATTCACCTTTTGCCAGCGGTTCCCCCTGTCATGCCTGCCGGCCATGCTCCCTTCTGGGGAAGTGGAGCGGATGCTGAAACTACTGCAACTGGCCCAGACTTGACGTTAGCTCGTACAACTTCACCGCCAGCCTCAGTCTTAACCTCAGTCCCAGCCACTGTTCAAGTTGAAACTCACACCACAGCACAAACTACAACTTTGGTGCGAGCACAAAACCAACCACCTGTCCCATTCTCGACTCAAGCTACAGCAGAACCTCAAACTCAAGTCTCAACAATTCCTAAAGCCCCAACTTCGATCTCAGTTCAAGCACCAACAACAGCGCAAGCTTCAGTTTCAACCCCACTTAAATCTAAATCGGGTTTCACAGTAGAGCTAACAATGGTCTCTTCTGTAAGCTCAGACAGATCATCAGCCACTGGAAAATCCCAAGTCTCCACTCCAGTAATGGTTTCGGGCCCGATGCATGTCACGGTGCCAGCACCACCTCAACCTGCAGCTTCAGTCACAGCTCCAGTTCTGCAGCCTGCTGGCATCCAAACAACAGCCTCAGCGCTTGAGTGTGTCGGCCTGGCCACAACTCAGCCACACCTAGAGACAACATGTGCCTCTAGCTTCTTTCAACAAGAGCCCTGCGCAGAGGTGGGAACAGAGCCAAGCTATTTTTTTGGGGGGGGTATTGATGCAAATATGCAAATACCTAGGAAAAAACAGCACAGAGAGAATACTGTAAAGCAAATTCCAACAAACATCTACTGTAGGCCTCTAATTGTTTTTCATTGATCAATTTCTATTCTTTCAGGATGTTTATTATGACAAACCGATCTCACTTTCCAGTTTCGCTTATGACAGGTGTGTGCCTAGTTTTTCTGACTTTACAAATTCTTTTTATTTTTTCTTCTGTTTCTCAATTTTGTACCATGACAATGTAGCAACTTCCTAGAGATGATAAATGTTTCTTATTATTTTGCTCCAGTCTCAACTCTGATGTAGCATCAGGAAAGGAAACAAGTGACGGCTATGAAAGCTTTGCAAGTGGCAGCAAAGTGGATGGAAAACCCAGGAAACACCACCGCAAGTCTGCTCGCACACGCTCCAGACAAGAAAAGGCCAGCAAACCCAAACTGAGCATGCTCAATGTGAGTCAATTAGTAACTGTTTAATTCATTAGTGACATAAAAAACGTCCTAAAATTCTTTAAGTTTTCTGATTGAAGTCTACCCCCCTACACCACCACAGGTTTGCAACACTGGTGACAAAATGGTAGAATGCCAGCTGGAGACTCACAACCATAAAATGGTGACATTCAAATTTGATCTGGATGGAGATGCTCCAGAGGAAATCGCCACTTACATGGTGAGTTCATCCTTTTGGAATTTCGACTTGATGTTTGGAATATTTGTGGCATTCCCAAACACCTAAATGTCAATAGGTCGAGAATGGCTTCATCCTGCTGTTAGAGAAGGAGATCTTCATTGACCAACTGAAGGACATTGTGGACAAAGCTGAAGATATGCTGCACGAAGACATGGAGGATGAAAGTCACACAGCTTTAAGCTGTAGTCCTCTACAAGGCCAGACATCTGAGGGATTGGTAGGAGAGGTAAGAGACAATTCAGGATCTGTGCAGATACCCTGTGTGTGCCTTCACGTAAATGTAATCTCTCTGCAGAGTCAGCTGCCTGGAGCACCCCAGGCTGTCTATCAGCAAAATGGTAAGACAATATTCTCTTTCACCAAATGTGTTCCTGTCTCTGTTCGTAAAGTAGTTTCTTTTTTCTTTTCTGTTTTTTTAACTCTTGGTTTGCAGTTCTTCATACAGGAAAGAGATGGTTCATAATCTGTCCAGTGGAGGAAACTCCCACATCCAGTCAGGACACTCCCTCAGATGGGACGGCGACACAGTCACCTGGGAGCTCGGCCAATACCCAACCTGCTGACAGTGTCACTGCAAGGCCCTCCAGAGGTGAGTCCTGCAGGAAAAACGTCAGCATAATTTCTGTCAGCTGGATGGAACAATAGCACAGCCTCGTGGCGGCTGAATAGAATACACATGCAGCTATGTAGGGACGTACAATAGCTTTACAATATTCTCATATTATCTTTGCTTTTTTTTCAGAAGAGGGATCATCCTCCACAATGTCTGGTGGTAGTGGAGGATTCTCCTATGATGTTTACGGATTCTGCAGTCCCCCCATAACGTCTAACACAGACCCACTCCTCTTGGCCAATTTGTCACCTCCTGTATCTGCACCCCCAACTTTACAGTCAGTGTCGACGGTGGAACATGGAGGCGGCTCAGTGCAGCCAAGTTTGCACCAAGCCCAAACAACCAGAGTTCAAGGGCTGCCCCCATCACCCTCCCATACATCTTTTCCATTGGAGGACTCCCAAGGATCCCCTCTGGGCTCCATTTCCCCCACTCATGCAGCTCAGCAGATGCCTGACATGACACGTCCTGTATCTATCGCTGATGAGGTGCCCTGCTGTCCTCTCGTCATGCCCCTGTCTCTGGATGTTGGCACCTCACAGACCGGGTCTCCTCTCACTCCTCTTCCCCCCCAGGAAGTGGGAACATCCAAAGAGCCGCCCTCTGTTTCCTATGCTCCAGCGACACACAGCGAGCGGACACAGCAGCCCGTGGTGCTCCAACAGCCTTTTTCTACTGTGGGAGGGGCCAAAGTGTCCTCCCTACCGCAGAGCCCAGCACCATCCCAACATGGTGTGGGGCCCAGTGAGTCCGATGGTGAAGGGCGGCTGGGCCGCGGGGGCTTCGTTGACAGCACTATTAAGACTTTGGATGAAAAACTTCGGAATTTGCTCTACCAGGAGTATGCCCCCATGTATCCGTCAGGTAGCGCCGCGGAGACTCCAGGATCTTGCACAGAGTACATCCAGTCACCTCCTGGTCCAGACAGCGCCATGGTGGGTTCGGGAAACAGCACTCCAGGTCCAATGGGAGAAGGACGCTACAGGGCAGGAGAACAGCTGGTATGTAACAAATTACAGACTGCCATGTCATTTAGGGTTTCAGTTATCATGTGGCTAAGTAACACTAAGATTTGAGAATCTTTGAATTTAGCTAAATGTTGGATAAATTGTTCATTGGTTGTTATAATATTTTTTAAATTCTTTCTTTTTAAAATCCTCTTCTTTCACCTACATCAGCCTCAAATTCCGGAGAGAATGGATAGTTTGAGCACCCTGAGTGACTCAGCTGTGTGTGGTGAGTATGTGCACAACAGCATTCATTTATCAGTCTGACACCAGTGGGATTGTCTCTCTTCCACACATTTTAGTTGTGAGTTTATTAGTGTTAGGATCATTTTCTTAATGTCTCTGCAGCTTCCTTGTCAAGAGGACACGTTCCTCACTCTGTTTCCTGCTCTGGAACAAGGGGTCGGTTTAAGGTACGTGGATGATGAAACTCCATGTTATTTCAACCAATTATATCCCCCCACTGCAACTTTTTGTTTTTCAAACAGCCAATTTCCCTTTTTTAGTTGTTACAGCCATTGTCAAGCTTTGTCATACGTTTTGATTTATACGCTTTGTTTACGTTGGAAATTGCAACTTTTAGAAGCAAGTTGATTGAATGCTCACTTAGATTATTTAAAAATATTATAATATAAGGTTTACATTTAAAAGAAATCTAATATTTAAGTTGAATTAAACTCTGAAGTCATTTTTTGGCAGATCATGTCTGGCCCCCCTGAGTTAGCCAGCAGGCGAGATGTGAAGCAGAGGAGCTGGAGCAGCGCTGCCTCGCCGGCCCATCCTGTGGAATACAGCGCCGACCACGCCCAGGCCGACACCGCCGTGACCCCCACCACCATCGGCCGTTTCTCCGTCGTGAGCACCGAGGACGACATTACACAGAGGACACGTTGCAGCCGCTACTCTGCCCCACCTGACTTCTACCTGGACACCCCCCCCTCCATGGCCAAGCGGGGATCCTTGCCTCGAGCTTTGACCTCGAACTCTGTCCCCGTGGACGTCACGGTCCACGCTCGATTCCTCTCCTCCGACTCTGGAGCGGAGAGCAGCCCGGCAAAGCTGGCCTCTGCCACTCCATCTAAACACCACCGCTCTGAGCGCAGAGGAAGTGACCTGATGAAGAGGGCAGTGGCCTTCCTCCGTCGCACCGGTCGAAGCAGCAGCGTGCAGAGCTCTGATTCCCCTAGCAGGCATGGAGGAATGCACGGCTCCACCTATGCCAGCAGTGACAATGACTCTGAGATGGAGGACTCAGATATAAAAAGGGAACTTCAGAGACTGAGGGAGAAGTAAGGTTAACCCCATCTGCCTCATCTGTTATCTTCTATTATTTGTCACCCAGTTTGTAGGTGATCACAGATCCTTATTCCGTTCCTGCAGGCATCTAAGGGAGATCTCGGAGCTGCAGGCCCACCAGCGAGGGGAAGTGGAACTGCTGTACCGCAGACTTGGCAAAGCTCCACCTTCAGGCCTTGCTTTTTCACATGTCGCACCACATGCAAGCCGCAGAAAGCGATCCAACAAGCACAGACTGAAGCCAGGAAAGCTTCTCAGTCCTCTAGTTCAACAATTTAGAAATGTCACAACCAAAACAAGTGACTCCAGCAGATCCAGTCAGTTTGTTTTTTATAAACCTGGAGCAATTGATATGATATTTTAAGCATGACAAAAGAGTAATATAATGTTTTGTTCTTGTGTGTCCAGGTGCTGCTACAGCTACAGTTGAGCCCTCAGTGAGTTTGAACGGCTCTCCAGCCAAAGCGTCTTTTCCCACTCACAGTAGGGCACGCTCATGCACCAGCCACCTGCCCAGCTCCACCTCAGAGCCAGTGCAAACTCAGCAGCCCTGTTCCCTCAAAGGCTCTCTGTCCTCTGACAATATTTATGCCGGACTACGTGGAGACAGCACCAGTCCACAAATTCCACCTGGACAAGGTACTGCCTGTAACTCTTACCAGAACATTGATGTAAAGGTCTGTTTTAAGTTATACCAAAGAACAGACACTAGTTATGTTTTGTCACATGACTCTGGGTATCCATGTGTGAGTTCTTCTTACTGTCATCTTCTTCCCTTGGTTATTCCCCTCTACAGGCTGGTCTAATTACCCACAACCCTCAGAGAGAGTGACCTATAAATCCAGTAGCAAGCCACGAGCTAGATTTCTCAGTGGGCCTGTGTCTTTGTCTATCTGTTTGTATCTCTTCTCTTCCCGCATAGCTTCACATTTTTGTTTTTATGATATTTTCTATTGATCGGCTTCAGTGTTTTTTTGTCTTTGCCAAACTATTCTGCACTTTCTGGACAACCCTCCGGACTACTTTCTTTTGCCTTGTCTTATCTTCAATACTTGCCTTCATGCTTTATCCTTTCATCATTGACATAAATTGCTTATTCAAATCTCTCAGCTGTCATTCTGAAACTGTCCTCAATTATTCTATGGTTAAGATATGATCTTTATTTTGGAGATGATCTGGAAACCCTTATCTCAAATGAGATGAACAAATACACCAATTAAAGATAGCAACGCAAAGAACAATTTTGTTACTTTATTTTTTACCCATTGCCATTTTTGATCAAATTGGAGGTTTGAATAATCAAGATTCAGTTTAATAACAATGGACATTTATTTGAGCTATCCCCCTACTGACATTCAGTCTGCCTTAGTGATTTACTTGTGAACAGGCCTGCGCATGGCAAATGCATCTCGGTCTCTGACTATTATTTACTTTTTCACCTCTCACTGCCGTTTCCTATTTTTGATTCTAACATTCTAGAAATGCATACTGACAAGGGTCTGCTCTGGCCACCTGCATGATGTTTATTATACATCCATTTTCATGTTGAAGAGGTTTGATTTTCTTAAACCCATTTGCTCATGCGCTTTTAGTGTTTTTCCTGTGTTTTGTGGCAGTACTTAGTTTCATTTGCACAGCATCCTGACTTCAAAATTACTGTGGGTTAGTGGGTTAACAATTTGTATTAAGTCCTTTTTTTGCTGGCAGGGTCAACACTGAAGAGACTGTGTCTTGGCAAAGAGCGAGGCAGCAGTATGTAGAATTACAGTGTCTCTCAACATCAAACCATCCCAGTTCTTCCTTATCTGGAGTGTCATCTTGTGTGTTTGTGATGTGTTTTTTGAGGATCTGGAGCTACAGCATCAGGAGCTGCCAGTCAGTCACAGCAAATGCCAAGTGGTGTCACACCTCCTCCACATCAGCCGGTGATGGGCCTGGCCCAAGCTCAGGCCAACAACAGCAACAACAAAACAGCCACATATCGTGGCACATCCATGAGTGCCAATGATAACAATCTGCCTGAAGACTTCCAACGACTGATGGACGACTGGGCACAAGAGGTTCTGATTGTCACCCACCGACCACGGACCAACTCTTTGAGTATCCGTGGACAGCAAATTTGGGATCAGTTTGTTCCTCCAATGCCCGAGCAGCATGCTGGTGCTTCAGATGTAAGTAACACTTCTCCTAGAATATACGATTGAATTCAGTCTGAAAATGACATTTCATATTTATTATTTTTCAGTTTTCAGCACAACTGCCGCTCGGCTACTTGATAGTTTTGCCCGGGCTGCAGTCCAGACTGGACACTCCCCCCAAAAAAACATTGCCTCATACTAAGATGGAAAATACAACAAAAACAAGCCACTAAACTGCTGAAGACTATAAAATATGATCTATATTTCATCTTACACCTTCAAATAGCTCACAGAATGTTGCTCAAAGGTGCAGTGCAGCCCAATAGCAAACAAGCACTGTCCACACATTTTATGTATTCTCAATGCTGTCCTTGTGTTTAAAGAAACATGTTTTTTAAAAGTAGATAAAATCTCTCAGTCCCAAGATTTGTAGTTGTCATTGGTCTACTCGGAATACATATAAGGCTGAGATAATAACTTTTTTATTGAACTTTTTCAGGCATCATCATGGTCAGGCCCAAGTCCAGAGGTTTGCACTCTGCCCCAGTCATGGCCTGACAGCCCTGGGGCAACAGTGACGACTACCCCCCCTCCAGCACCGCATTATACCTATCAGCTCCACTCTCCTGCTCCGTTCAGAGCATTGTCTTCTCCTCTCTCCTTTACCCCGTGGCCTGGGTTTATCTTCCCCATCACTCCAGGAGTATTTTCCTTTCCTGCTGTGACCCCAGGCCAGGATGCCAACAACCCAAATCCAGTGTCACTCCATCAGCTGACCGACCCCAAGGCGAGGACTCTGTAATCCAAGTAGCATTGTGTCTTCCAACTCTGTTACCAAAAACCTTTCTTATCATACTTCTAATAAATCTTTTGTGCATAAAGTGTATATATTTAACCAGCATGTATGTAACCATATGTACATACTCATGGCCATTCTTGTTGAATTTGTGTTGACATACCTCATGTCCATATTATAGTTAAAAATGCAGTCTGAAGGTAGGAGGTTTATTAATTAGCCCATTCAGGCTTTAAAGTGCAGATTTTCATATTTGCTTATGGATGTGCTTTACTACCGGCTGAATGTACATAATGTACTCTGCATTCATGTTGTGTTTATATGAAATAGTCAATGTTTGTGTTACTCATGTCACCCCTATATATTGTAAGCTGCTGTGTGTATACATGACTACTTGTTAGTCTGTACAGAGCAACTGTGTTTGTACAGTCAACATTAGATGACCCATAGGTTGGTGCTGCTGCTTTATGTCTTCTTGCAACATCTGATCGATCAGAAACCATCATGCCATCACTGTGAAGACTTGGCCTGCTGGTCACTAGGACACTGCTTCTTAACTCGGATTTCTCTGCTCAGTCAAGTTGTAGGTTGCACTCTTCATCAGTGAAATGCTTCCAGCCCAAGCACTTCAAATATCTTATGAGATTTGAACGAACATGAACTTTATCTTCAGGTGTGCAAAAAAAAAAAAAAAAAGCATAGCAAAAGCACCTGTGAGAGTGCCTTGAATTGCAGTTTTCTGAAGAAATGCATTTACTCTCAATGCATACAAGAGATACTGTACATATTAGTGATTTATTATGAACAATGAATGTGGAGAAAGACATCAATAAGCAACTAATTATAACTCGACAAAGTAGTAAGAGACTGTAAAGAAAATAGTCCATTAGTGAATTAGGTTAAACATTTACTATAAGCTTTTCCTTGTTCACTTAAATCATATTCCTGGTCACTCCACCACCTGCACCACGGCCTGCATGGATACGTTGATATTCTGAATGTGCACAGGTTGATGTGAAAGGGTTGGGAGGATGTCAGCACTGAAATTAAGTGACAAGGAGGCTTGAAGAAACATTTCATCCCATATCTCTACTAATGCAATCTGTAGCTTTATTTATTGTTGCCTTTGTGGGTTTTGAGTGACTACTGTGTGGTTGGTTGTGGCTTGATGAAGACTGATGATATGATACTGATGAGGAATGTGAAGAATGAGAATCATCAAGAAGCCATGTCTGCTTGACACGTTAACTGTACAAATATCGGAGGTATTTTCAATTAGGTTTAGAGATTCTGGCCACACAAAGGGTACGCTTGAATAGAAAAAAAAAGATTTCCTATGATCCTTTTCCTAAGCATTTTCCGTTGGCGTTGTTGGAAAACGTCATGGGGACAAGGAAAGGTGCAGCAATGAAATTGTAAGGGGGAAAAATGACCACACTTACACCAAGCTGTGATGTGGGTCAGCAGCACTGAAATAGCAGCTGTTCAATAAATATTCTACCAAAATTGCTTTGGATGCTTTTTATATTGCATTCACATCATGTCATTACACAGAAGCTATATCCCATTCATCATACTCACAAAATAAGGTTATTTGATGTATTTTTGCCAAAAACTGTTCACACTCACCCTCCGCTAATCTATCCAAACAAATCACAGTTAGTATAGCTTGATTCATTCAATGATTTAATAGACATTACATTAGCTGAAAGAGGCCCAAGTTTCCTGCGTCTTAAGGTATACTTTGCATATGAATGTTGAAGGATGTGGAAGTGATCTGAAGGAGTTTGAAGATTTTTGAGGCTGAAAAATCTATGGTCACATGACCCCTCTGGTCTCCCACTCTAACATGCTTCAATAGGAATTACATTGTAAAAATTTGAAGGAAGTAATATTTGAATGATTTTACAATTGTGATATTTGGAAATCGGCTGAAGTAGGTCAGAGTTTTTAAAGGATTTGAAAGCCCCTCCTTTCATTTCAATGAGAGGAAGAAACAGGAGAACAATAGTGAAAACAGGAAAAAAAAGTGAAAACAGGAAAACAATAGTGATTATTACTGTATTGTTTGAGCAATTATCTCAAACTGTTGGTTAGAATTTTTAACTAGCTCTGCCTTTTTTCATGATCAGTGTGGTTACTAAATCCTTACAAAGCTGTGCACATACTTTCAACAGAAGCTGGTATATAAAGCTAAGTTGTAGTGAATGTCTACTATTTTTTCTTTTTTTTATGGCCTAGGGGCGGGGGCGGCCGGGGGGGGGCGTATATGCGTGTGTTATTTGTCTAAGTGACTGCTAAAAGAGGTGGAGAGTGCAAATAGGATAGGATTTGCTGACTTTGCTGGAGTTTAACAGACAATTTCAGGCGGCTGAGTTGCAGTCTGGTCTGAGGCATCATGGGGAGAACTGTGCTGCAGCTCACCATCCTCGGGCTTCTGCTGGCTTCAGCTCCCACACTCACAAAGAAGGTATGGCTACACAACAAAAAAGACTGAGGGCCAAACAGCAAGCCATCAGATCCTTTTTTTAGTGAAACTGTTAATCAGGAACCAATTTCACGTAAAGTATGTGAAAATGGACATTTGTCGTCATGCTGCTAATTGCAACACACTGAACTTTGGCTCTGATAAACAAAAAGGGTCGGTTGATGGACCTACAGGATGTCCACCTACTGGGTGGTTTTCTGGAGTTGATTCATACAATTAATGACTTTATGGGTGCCTGCGTGTCTTTATATTACCCATTTAGAAAGTAACAACAAGAGAAAACCATTGAACTTCACTCATTATAAAAAGTGCAGTTGGATAGTGTACTAGACAAGGACATCCATCAGGTTACGTACAAGATCAAAGTCCTCTTAAACAAATAGTTTTTCTGAGGATAAATCAATACTTCAACATATTTCTTCAGACTTTTAATGCAACAGAGACAATGTGTGGATTTACAGAATTTAGGTAGAAAAAAAAAGTATTTCAATACATAATGGACAAAGACCTGAAACACAGACCACACATTTTAGATTAAGTCAATATTGCTTTAATCATTAGTTTTACTATCCACATTTCAGAAAAAAAATCTGACCCAACTGCATGGTTGAGCATATTTCTCAACTGGAAAAGGTTTAGCACCTGAAATTATGTCAGATCTATTGTGCGGCACACAAATAAATTGATTGGCTAAAACACTCATATGTCTAATGCAGTGTTCATCATTATTTCATTTTTTGCATTTATTTCTAATGTTTATTTAAATTGGAGTTTTCATCTAGTGAGGATGTTTAGGCTGTCCATACCTTAAAATGCCACATTGATTATGTGGATTAAACAGGCACTGGAATATATGGCAGAAATGTGTACAAAGGTATGCCCTGCTAAATGGAAAGTTAATTTTTGCCTGAAAAATTTCAGAAAAATGGGGAGTGTCTGAGGTTACACCAATGAGATTTCAGTTGCCAACAAAACTTTTTCTGATCTTTGGTCAGTCGGTCATCAGCTAGTGAGATTGATTCAGTCTTTTTTTGTTGTTGTTTAAACGAGCTTCCCGTAATTTTACAGGAGGACTGGGACATCTACAGCTTTCACATCAACTCCACTGTGACCAGTCGTTATGCCACTACGGTCATCACAAGCCGTGTGGTCAATCGGATGGATGAGTCAAAGGAAATTGAATTTCATGTTCAGATTCCTAAGAATGCCTTCATCAGTAAATTCAGAATGTGTGTGAAAGAAAATGAATATATTGAAATCTAAAAGTGATATCTACTATTAAGAAGGAATCAAATGTGATTCAAGATTTCAGTAAAGGCTCTTTTCCCAGGTTTATGGATGATCAGGTGTACGATGGTGTGGTAAAAACAAAGGAGCAAGCTCAACAGCAGTACACAGAGGCTGTGTCCAGTGGCCAAAGTGCTGGGATTGTCAGGTATATTATATTATATTATATTATATTATATTATATTATATTATATTATATTATATTATATTATATTATATTATATTATATTATATTATATTATATTATATTATATTATTATATTTCTGCACTGATGGAATTATGTTGTAGCTCTGTTGGGCGAACCCTGGAGGAATTTAAGACATCTGTAACTGTGGCTGCTCACAAAAAGGTGACCTTTGAACTCACATATGAGGAATTATTGAAACGCACACATGGCAAATATGAGCTGCAAATTCATGCTAGACCCATGCAGCCCGTCAAAGACTTCAAGGTATGTTTATTATCCCGTAAAACTGTATTAGGCCGACGAAAACTCTCTTTGTAAGCACTCTCTATTTTTCTGCCAGATTGACGTGTACATCCACGAGAACTCTGGCATCAGTTTCATCGATGTGAAAGGAGGTCTGAGCACCAAAGACTTGGCTAATGCCATCACCAAAACCGTTTTAGACAAACAGGTGAATCATGCAAAGATGCTCTGCTCTTCTTTATTTATGTTGAATTGCCATTTCAATTGCCAAAAATTTAAGCTCAAAACTCAAAACAATAGAAAAAAAATTCAGAGAAATGTATTCTTTAAAAACAGTTTTTATAGCTCATCAGTGTCTGAAAGTTATATGCAAATTTAAAAAAAAGAAGTAATCATACACAAGACAATGACTAAAACACAGTGACTGTTATGACCATCTTTATTTCTTTTTGTCAACATTTACCAAAAAATAATCAAACTAAATACATTTTTCCTTTCCTACTTTACGCAAAAGTATTTTAGTATTTAGTATTGATGCAGTTTCAAAAGGGTCCTATGAAGAGTTTATTACACGCATGTAAATGTCTATCTTTTCCATTAAAAGCTACTCAAACAGTATTTTGGCCTAATCAACAGATCCTTTAATCCTGATATTTACCCACCAAAGCTAGTTTGGACAAAGTTATAAAATCAATAACTCTGTGTTTGTCACGGTTCTGTGACATTTGGTTTCCAGGCATGGGTGTATTTCTATCCAACCGCGGACCAACAGAAAACCTGTGACAGCTGTGGAGAACATGGTATGAATGGAGATCTGATCATTGCCTATGAAGTCAAGAGAGACTCTGGAATCGGAGACCTCAAGGTGGTACAGTTGATTTCATGAGAGCTATTAGTTTTATATTTGCATACACAAATAAAGCTCAAGTTACACGAACTTAAATGGATGAATTCTAGATTTGATCTTTGTCTTCATTGGTTATTTATTGGACCAATAATTCTCTCTTAACAGAAATCAGATGGGTATTTTGTCCATCACTTTGCCCCTACTGATCTTCAAAGAATACCAAAAAATGTTGTCTTCGTTATTGATCAAAGTGGTTCAATGAGGGGTATAAAAATTGAGCAGGTAAAGTAATAAAAATGTTTTTACTTCTGTACAAGAATACAAATATATGGTTTCTTACAGGATTTTGTGAACATTTTTCCGACAGACAAAAACAGCTTTAGGCCACATCTTGAACGACTTAGAAGAGGATGACTTCTTTGGTCTAATCACTTTTGACCATGACATTTTCCACTGGAAACAAGAACTTGTCCAGGCCACCAGTGATAATTTACAAGGAGCCAAGAATTTTGCCGAGAACATTCAAAGCAGAGGATGTGAGATTTCCAGAAAACATTTATTCTGGACTTATACTTATTATATTATCAAAATAATTTTTTGTTTTTTCAATTTCAGCAACAAACATTAATGCAGCGGTGCTGGAAGGAGCACGCATACTGAATGCAAATCCCAGGGAGGGTTCAGCATCTATTCTTATACTTCTCACAGATGGAGACCCAACTTCAGGTTATCAGAAAACACAAATCAGCCACACATTGGGACAAGTATTTATCAAAAGACTCAAAGAGATTCAACTGCATTTTTTCAAAATTTCTGCTTAAGGAATTAAACCTTGTACAATTGTACAATTAATTTGCACTCACGGACAGCTGGATAAAAAAGCCCTCAACAAAGCATCACTTTGATCACATTTGTTAGTTGTGTTAACTGTGATAACTTTCAATGGTAATACAGACACAAAACTGAATTTAACTAGCGTTTTGTGTCCTTTCAGGAGTGACAAATCAAAAACAAATACAGTCAAATATAAGAAAAGCCATTGCAGGAAAATTCCCTCTCTACTGTCTTGGCTTTGGGTTTGATGTCAATTTTGAGTTCCTGGAGAAAATGTCACTGCAGAATAGTGGTGTGGCGAGACGGATTTATCAGGACTCTGATGCTGATCTACAACTGAAGGTACTCCACTATTCTAATGTTCTTGAGTTAGCTGAGCATGTTTAAATGTTAGGTTAACGTATGTGTTGTGTTCATACGGTGTATTAACAGGGTTTTTATGAAGAGGTGGCCATCCCTCTGTTGACAGAGGTGACCATGATCTATATTGGTGGGACCAATCTAACCCAAACTAACTTCAGTCAGTATTACAATGGTTCTGAGATTGTAGTGGCCGGTGAGATCACTGACAACAACATTGAAACCTTCACTCCACAAGTTGTGGCTATTTCAGTAAGGATCAGTCAATCAATCATAATCCTTTGGGATCTCTGAGAGAGATTCTGTATTGATGGTACGATTTGTTTGTGACATAACAGAAGGACAGAAAGGTGGTATTTTCTCAAACAAATACCTCCATGGTGACCTCTACTGAAACGGTGTCTGTGGACCTCATCCAGAGGGTTTGGGCCTACCTCACAGTCAAGCAACTTCTGGAGAAAGAGTAAGAGTGATACCGGCCGTATTTTCTTTGTTTGTGTTTGGATAGTGCTTCTGATCCTCATAGTTCAGATGAATCGGACTTACTAGAACTAAAGCTGATGTGACGTATAATTGTTAAAAGGACAAGTCAAGTTTTAATTCATGTCTATTTGTGACACAGGTTGCTGTTATCTGGATCAGAGCAAGAGAAAGTAAAGAAAGAAGCCTTGGACCTATCTTTGAAATACAACTTTGTGACCCCGCATACATCCATGGTGGTCACCAAACCCCAAGGCGAGAGCACAGATGTCCTTAACAAACCCAAGGAGGGTGAAGTCCCTCAATTGAAACACACCGGACGCAGGATTGCTGGTGCATCTGGCACACATTTACAAACAAGTGGGCAAAGAAGTGAGTAAAGAAACTGAGTAAAACAAGGATATTCTATGGGTTTCTACATGTCTTCCCCTGCTATGTCTTTCTGGGTGTATATGAATCTAGACATTCAGTTAGACATGTTCACGCAAGAAATAATGGTGCCATATTATTTACCGTTAACCAAAGATAATGTATATCCTTGTTATAGCAGCAGAAAGATGAGAGAAGTTAAAATGTATCATATGAACATCTTTCATATGCACACACATCTTGTAAACTATCATGTCATTCTTCACAATACAATTCTTTCATTTTATTCAAATTCAGTTTTACAATAGACACAATGACCAGAATTTTGCCTTTTGGTTTGAAATGCTTATCTTAACCGTACAAATGCAAGACGTGTCATAGCGATATCTGGATGAAGCTGGGGTACCTCTGAGCATATTGTTTTTGTGTGACTTCAATGACACATCACAATAAACAATTTGCATAGCAGAATTTCTTAGAACCAAGTGTTTCAGTTCCGTCGTACCAGCCACACTCTTTTAACATCCAATCACAAGCAGTGATTGTTATAGTTGTTTTATTCAATAGCCAAGGTTTGAAATATATACTGTTTGCCGTTATTCTGAAGTCAACTTTATTTTTCAAATAACAGCTAAAGCTTCATACAACTTTTTTTTTTTTTCAGTGGGACCACTTGGCTTTCCAGGTGTGTAAAGAAAATGAACAAATTAATAAAACAAATAATCTGGTTAAGATTATGTCATGTTTCACCAAAATAGTGATGGCATTTTAATGCATAGTGAAAAATCTATATTATATGGATAATTTTGTATTATTTGAACATCCACAAATTTCTCGTAATGATCTTGTTGTCTTTTCCACCAGTCGATGAGGAAAATACAAATGAATTTACAGACTATTGTTATCATTATTGTTGAATTTTGTTTTGTCAATTAACAACTTGAGTTTCACATTGTGTTATCTCTTTTCTTTTCTGAATAGGATTTCGGTATTTCTCCTCTGGACATCCTCAAGGTAAGAGACATTACAAATAAGTGCTCTGATACAATGTTGGTTAAAAATATTCATATTGTCACAGGGTTTATCAGTTTTAAAATGAGTGTCTAACACTACCTAACAGATATCATTATTAGAATAAAATAAAAATGTCCCAGTATAATGATACATGAAGAGATGTGGTGTCATCCACTGGTGTGTGTGTGTGTGTGTGTGTGTGTGTGCGTGTGTGTGTGTGAGAGAGAGAGAGAGAGAGAGAGAGAGAGAGAGAGAGAGAGAGAATGTGGCATATCATGTTAAAGTTCTTTCAGTGGTCAGTTTGACTAAAAAAACTTTTTCTGACACACTGGAAAACAACGGCAGCTTCACATCATGTTATTCCTTTTCTTTTTCATTAGGAGATCCTGTTCATCATGGCCTCCAAGGTATAAAACATTGCAGATAAGTGCTCTGTTATGATGTAGGTTCAAACACTAAACACATTTTTTATACCGTAATGGAGCTAAGTAGTTTTAAAATGACTAACCACACACAGTCAGGACCTAACAGATCCCATAATCATCAATGTTAGGAAAAATCTCCTGTTTCATAATGCAAGAAAGCATCTATGGGGGAAAAATGAAGCTTTTCCTCTAGACTACTTAGCATTTACCAGAAATTGTTTTAACTAATAAAGTTAATGAACCCATTGGCGATTCAGATTTAACAGTTTTTCTTTTTTTAATCCTCATGAATAATCTTATTTATCATATTATACTGTGTTCATGTGCAGCCCTGTGCCCCAACAACTTTCAGAAGTGACAGAACGATTCAGAATTTAGATTTCAGTCCATTTTTAACTTGAAATAATCCAATATTTTTGTGTGACTTCAATGACACATCACAATAAACAATTTGCATAGCAGAATTTCTTAGAAACAAGTGTTTCAGTTCCGTCGTACCAGCCACACTCTTTTAACATCCAATCACAAGCAGTGATTGTTATAGTTGTTCTATTCAACAGCCAAGGTTTGAAATATATACTGTTTTCAGTTATTCTGAAGTCAACTTTATTTTTCAAATAACAGCTAAAGCTTCATACAACTTTTTTTTTTTTTCAGTGGGACCGCTTGGCTTTCCAAGTGTGTAAAGGAAATGAACACATTTCACACGGGATTCTGGTTAAGATTATGTCATATTTCACCAAAAGAGTGATGGCATTTTAATGCATAGTGAAAAATCTATATTATATGGATAATTTTGTATTATTTGAACATCCACAAATTTCCTGTAATGATCTGGTTGTCTTTTCCACCGGTCGATGAGCAAAATACAAATGAATTTACAGACTATTGTTATAATTATTGTTGAATTTTGTTTTGCCAATTAACAAATTGAGTTTCACATTGTGTTATCTCTTTTCCTTTTTGAATAGTGCATCATTCGTTCTCTGCGGGAAATCCTCAAAGTAAGATACATTACAAATAAGTGCTCCGATACAATGTTGGTTAAAAATATTCATATTGTCACAGGGTTTATCCGTTTTAAAATGAGTGACTAACACTACCTAACAGATATAATTATTAGAATAAGATAAAAAATGTCCAAGTATAATGATACAGGAAGAGATGTGGTGTTTTCCACTGGTGTGTGTGTGTGTGTGAGAGAGAGAGAGAGAGAGAGAGAATGTGGCATATCATGTTAAAGTTCTTTCAGTGGTCAGTTTGACTAAAAAAACTTTTTCTGACACACTTTCTTTTTCATTAGGAGATCGTGTTCATCATGGCTTCCGAGGTATAAAACATTGCAGATAAGTGCTCTGTTATGATGTTGGTTCAAACACTAAACACACTTTTTATACCGTAATGGAGCTAAGTAGTTTTAAAATGACTAACCACACACAGTCAGGACCTAACGGATCCCATAATTATCAAGGTAAGGAAAAATCTCCTGTTTCATAATGCAAGAAAGCATCTATGGGGGAAAAATGAAGCTTTTCCTCTACACTACTTGGCATTTACCAGAAATTGTTTTAACTAATAAAGTCAAAGAACCCATTGGCGATTCAGATTTATCTTTTTTTTTTTATCCTCATGAATAATCTTATTCATCATATTATACTGTGTTCATGTGCAGCCCTGTGCCCCAACAACTTTCAGAAGTGACAGAAGGATTCAGAATTTAGATTTCAGTCCATTTTCAACTTGAAATAATCCAACCAACTAACTCAACGGCAGCTCGTGAAATGTGCCACAGTGAGACACACTGTAACAAAGCTAAACTTGATTCCTGTCAGAAATTAAGTTAATGCTTCATTTCTGAAAAGCATTCTTTACTCTATGTTTGTGTCTGTCTGGATGTCTCATCATTTGGAATTTTATTTATTTCAAGGCAAGAAGTTAAAATTACTCGAACCATCCAGCAATATTTTGCTCACAGGTAGTCTTTTTTCGCTTTTTCGCTATTTCTGAGTCATTTGATCATGCAGTTGTCTTATTGAAGTGCTTCACTTATTTTTCAAATCCTCTTGATATTAATCTTTGAAGAGCCTGTGTTCTGTTAAATCTTTTACAGCGCAAGCACCCATGCTAATGGACTTTTTGATGACTGATTACTCTGCCCCAGAATTTCTACCAACAGTGAGACCAACAATGACAATGGGATCAACTTTTGGTAAAGTGTCAACAGAGTATCTGTAAAATTTGTATAATTTAGTCACAAATACTGACTAAATTGAATACATATTGAATATATATATTGAATAAATATATATAGATATAAAATTTAAATAGAAAAAAAACATTACTTATTCGATTTTAAATTCCATCAGAATAGATAATCTTTGGTTAAAAAACAGTAACTTCACAGCAAACTACTCAAGAAACAAAAACATTTGTGGATGAGTGGATTAAAAAACATTTGGTATATTGTTTGGTTAATTTGCTCAGGATGTCAGTTCATTCCCGTTTGGTTTCATGCTTAGATTGTGTGTCTTTTTCTCTCTAGGTTCCATTTCCCACAGGTTTTTGCTAAAAACTGAGAGTCAGTCTCCCTCACTTTGCTTTGACGTTAGCGGAGCCGTCATCCTCAAACTCCTTCATCATCCCAGCAGGGGTCAGTACCATCTCTGTTGATGCCAACATCACAGTCAGGATCAATGTGTGACAATCGCTGACATGTAGTGCTCAAGTTGGAGGCGAAAACAATCTTACATCCTGCCAGCACAATATTTATTGTTGACAGATGTAGTATCAGTGCTTGTAGGTGAGCATAAAACTCAAAGTGAGTTGGTTAAAATCCTGTTATTGACACAGGGTCAATGCCACACTAAACCTGTGTGCCTCACATGAACTTCCAATGCTGCCACTTGCAGCTAGTCTGTTGTCATAATTGGCAATATTTCAGTCATTAACTCTAGAATTTTTTTGCTGAATATTTTATAGAAAGCACCATGATTGATTGATTGTCTCATGTCTGGAATATGCATATATGGGAAAATAAACAGGTAAACAGGTTAAAGGGAACAAAGTGGGGACATTTCCAGATGATTCTTTTTGTCAGATTCTGAATATTATTCCTCCTCTACTTGTGTGCATTGGAAATTATAGGACTGCTATTTCATGCAGAGTGGCCAACAGTGCTAAAAGCTTTAAATGGCTAATTTCTAACAGAACATATAAACAGAGCCTGTTGGATTTGCAATTGAATGAAAATAGATAATCTGTGCATACAAACATTGACTTCAGAGCAAACTCTTAAACAAACAAGAGTGTCTAACTTTCCATCACCGTTTCCGGTATACTGTTGACTTTCATTTTGGTCTCTTCGCTCTAGATCTGTTTGTAAATGGTGAACTGGATTCCATAACAAATGGGGGATTTCAAAAGATAGTCATCCATCTCAAAACAGACCAGCATATTGAGATTGACTCGCAGGGAATCAAAGTCAAAGACGGACAGATGGTGATAAATTACACTGCTCCGGATCCCCTGTCGGATGGAAGGTGACCGTGGAATCTCTCAGTATTATGCAAAATGCACATTTTAAATTGTAGCTGTTGTTGCTCACTGACATGAACTACACATGGCACATCTGGTAGGAACATTTTTAAGAGTTAACAGTGATGTAGTCCGCATCTACAGGAGTAGATTGCTGAATGAAGAGCAGCTGAGACAAATGATAAAAGTGAAGGGAGTGGAGCAGACAACCAGATAGGTAAAATACTGAGGACGCTCAGTAAGAACGCAAGTTTCAGAAAACAGAAACAAGGAATTAACTAATAAAAACTGAAGAAGGAACAAATGAACACAACATAAACCACACATTCCAAACCTATATATAATTAGATATATTGCACTACAATATCTTTATTGACGTGCTTTGGTGTCATTTTTCTGCAAGAATTCCAAATGTGAACATTTTCACCACATTTGGAGCATTCTAATTCATTATTTCGTCAAAAATGTCAAAAGATAAGTGTTTAAAGGTGGCGTGTCTCTTTTTAGTATGACAATAATCAAGCGGAACAACGAAATAGATATTGAAGCTGAGGACATCCGAATTGTCATCTTGATTCACATAAAGGACGGCATGGAATTCTATTGGCCAGTTTTAAGACGGAGACCATCTGCTGGTGACACCGAGGGACTGCTAGGTGGGGGAAATGTGTCTATGTGTTTACGTCTCTACATTGCTTGATGTTGACACATTTGCTGGTATGATATGATACCAGTCCAATAACAGGTTCCCTGGTGTTGTGTTGGTGGTGTGTTGACATGGAAGAGAGGGATGGTTCTCAGTCACAGCTTGTTCTGTTTTGTTCTTGTTCTGTGCAGCTCTGAAGCCAGCAATGTACAATGAAGTGCAAGAAAATCCCATCACAAAAGTCAAGATGGGAGATGAAGAGATCGAAGCTATAAAGTACATTTAGCACATTTTCATTTCTTATTTTTGTAGAATCTTTTTTTGTTTTTGGTAAGAAAATAAAACTGAACTGCTTTCTTTTTGTTCTTTTTCAGTTCAACTGCTGTTGACTACAGTGTTGGGTCTCCTGTGTCAGTGCCTTGCTGGCTCATTTCAGCTGACGATGCCCTGCAGAAATCTCTGAATGATTTCTTTGTCACAAAACTTTAATCAGAAACTCTGTTAGATAATTTTTACAATCAATCCATCCATCCAATATTGTTACCGCTTATTCCCTAATGGGGTCGAAGGGGGACTGGAGCCTATCCCAGAAGTCAATGGGCGACAAAAAACAAAACAAAGAAACATAACCTGTTTTTAATTAACATAAACCAACAAAAGCTATCTTTTTTTTTTGTATCAGACATAAACTTAATTAAAAACTAAAAGTATCCATTATATGATGACTGCATGTTATTCCAAACTTTCCAAAAGTTAGGAAATTTTCCAAAATTAAACAAGAAAATTTATACCTGTCAAATATGTTGTTGTTTTCAACTATTTCTTTCACAGATACAAATACATAATAAATGTTTCTGCTCTGTTTACTGACTGTTCTCATTTTATTTACAAAGCCAAGCACATCTTACTGTTGTTGCAACTTATTCACTCGAAACAAGTTTAGATAGAGGCATGTTTACCTTTGTGTAACCCCTCCTTTCAATTGCACAATGATTGTTTGACATCTGAGGAATTTATTACTGCCTCAGTCTTCCCTTTCGCATTTAAAGCAGCATGCTTTGTTGTTCTGATGGATCCTGCATCGACTCATCTGATGACGGAACATGTCACGTGCCAAATTGTATAGATTATAAAAAAATTCAAGTACTCATTTCCAAGCAAATAGGATGTGAAATGCGGTAAATAAAAGTGGAAACATTTGCAAAAGACATTTTCTTTGGCCAGTGCTAACCACAATATGAATAATGTGAATTTGTTCATGCTCCAGACTTCAGAGCTGTAGTGAAAACCGTTTTGTTTGCTAATGTAGTGTCCGGCAACAAGTTGTTTAAATAAATTTTATCTCAAACTGGAAATCGCAGCAGTCAGTTACTGTAAATGTTGTTGTTATAAATTCATCAGTCCAAATCCCTCTAAAATCACAAGCTTCAGTTTCATTGCCTCATTGTACTCAAAACATGGTTCCAGGACAAAAACTGTTTACCTCTGATGTAACAAAGTTTCTCTGATGTGCCTAATTGAAAGGCACACAATAGGCGTTTGTCCTACTGCGTTTCTCGGGAGGCAGCCCTTGTACCTGGTGACTGATTCACTATGTGGTCTAACCAGTTGAGCTCTTGTGTGAGGTGTGTGCCATTGTGTAGCCTCCCACAAAATCCTCGTTGCATTACACGTGCAGGTCAGAGGCATATGCATTCTTTTGTGCGGAGGTGGCAAACTTGTTTTTCAAGACTGGAAGCTGTAAGACGAAAGAAGGCACCGCACACTGCTCAGTTATGAGGAATAGCTGAAGGACCTTTCATAAAACAGGGTAAGTGGCCGAGGAGGAGCCTGGTTTTTATTGAAAAGTTGAACTCTGTACTTTAACCCCACACTGCTCTGTAATGAGGGAAGTTTCACTTTTATGTGAGACTCAATCAGAGAAAGGTACACAGAAAAATGAGAGAGAGAGAGAAAGAGAGAGAGGGAGGGACAAGAAAGAAAAAGGTGGAGCATTTACTGAATCAGGACAGTGACGTGCCGTGTGGTGAAATTTTTATGAGTCAAATGCAAGTTGGCTACTTTGACCTGGGGACAGCACAGATTACCAAGGAAATACTTAGTTTAAGATGGATTGTCTAGCACAGATTTACACACACAGTAAGTAACATGTAATTATTCTGCTAAATGACTTGTCTTAATGAATACCCTTTAAAATATTACTGCTAATGTTAACATAGTCCTATTTACACTATGTTTAATTCAATTATTGGCTTGTTTGGCTTATGAATATCTATCTATCTATCTATCTATCTATCTATCTATCTATCTATCTAT